>CM060841.1:88385000-88985000 GCA_030762175.1 Metallyticus violacea
GTCTTTCAGAATTGTCTTGGCAGCCTTCTTTGATGATGGAAAATTCCTCTCATGAAGGTATTTCTTCATTTTGGGGAAAAGTATAAAGTCGTATGGGGCTAAACCTGGACTATAGGGAGGGTGAGGGACACAATACACATTGATTTTTGTGAGAAATAACATTTGCAAAGTGCGTCCGTGCTGTAGCTTGGGGTTTTTTCCAGCAAAGTTTTCAGTACATCTTGTAGTATTGTCCAGTTACAGTTGTATGTACAGGTAAACCATTCCTTGAATATCAAAAAATGAGATGACCACAACTTTCCTAACAGAAGCACTTGGTGTTGGTGGACGATACACAGAGCTTTGCTGTTTGCTCTCAGGATCGAAATTCTGTAAGCAAGTTCTGTCAATGGTGATTAACTTTCAAAGAAACGCCTGTAGCCTCAAGTTCAACTGCATGCGAACTTTATGTTGGGGAATCAGCTGTCTTCGAACCCACAACTTTTCGTTTGTGAAGTAGGTGTATTTATTTCAATAATGGCTTGCCCCATGTACATGAATTAAATGTTAAATGTTTAATCGCAAATTTTTCCTGGAAACACTCTATTTTCTAATGAGTCATCATGTTTTATCATTTCTATGACGTAATACAAGCAAGTGGCGCTTATACATTTCAGGCAGTCAACTAAAATGGTCCCTTTAATTTGCTGCACTCTTTCAACACAGCCAGCAAATATCTGTTCACATTTCCTCAACGATGAGCACATCTTCACGGAGCACAGCGCTATAAGAATGAAGGTGAACATTTTATTCGGGACACTGCTGGGAGACGAAGCGTCGTCGATCTATAGAATGTCGACACAAAGACCTGCTCTGGAGAAAGAAATTCAAATCACAGACTTCGGCTGGAAAACTCTTGACAACAGTTCTTTTGCTGTTATCTACGTGAGTTTCCTGCACCATGGGACAACAAATAACTCACATTTTGAAACTGAGAGTTTTTAACTTTCTAATAATTATCATTTTCGTTAAAATTGTGTAAACAATACAACACTTACAATGATTTTAACTTATGTGACGTCATTATAAAATCGACCAATGAAATGAAACAAAAATTTTAACTCTGACCAATCCCAGCCCGGTATTGCAGTGAAATTATGGTAAAGTTTTACGAAATACATTTACCGGGCGAGTGCATTTGTTTTCTGGTCAATGTAGCCAACCCTATACCCTACTATAATCCTTGAACACGCTTCACTGGCCACTTTTGCTAGCAGGCGGTGGAAAGGTATTGATCAAACAATTGTTTTTGGGCATTCATTCAAACAGTCTGGAATCATTTTGTAAATTATTAACAGTACCTGCCTAATCAACCATAAATTATAATAAACACATTGTTCAGAATGGTAAAATGCTATCTCTGTTTTGTTTTTCTGAGTTGGTATTAGTATATCGAACAGTAGCGGTTGTAATAGTCGACGTTCGTCTATTGCAGTCTCTCGGTTTCTCAATAGATAGATATTCATAAGTATAACATTTTTTATAATTGTTAATATTTCAAATATATATTACTTTTATTCTTATTTTATTCAAGAAATAGTCATAAACCCGTATTTGGCTCTTCCCTTTTGCCATTATTGAAAATCGACATTCGCTATTGCAAGATGTGAAGCTTGAAAAGGTGAAGTATTCATAATACAAAGTACAATTATTACATTTTGTAAGACAAGTTTACGTGAACTATTTTTAAATTCTTATTTTATTCGTGAAACAGTCCTAATAAACATCACTGAGTGTCTGAGCTTTCCAGCTAAATTCACGAATTAAATTCTTATACTCTGTTGTGATATTACTTGTGATGAGTGCACGCGAGCACCTTTCAACCAATGTAAGGTCTTATTGATATCTTATTCACCAATTAGAATGGAACTTAGTCGATAGTTTTAAAGCATGGCGCTCAAAACCTAATAACTGATGAGTTTTTTTTTTTTTTTCTCCTACGTTCGTTTATATATAATCTCTGCGATTCGATTAGGGATCTAGGAAGTCTATTCACGTGCATTTTTCTGTCACTTTTGGCATTTTGCACAAACTTAAATTCTCGGTTGTATTTTATTTAATTTAGTCTCCACACGATTCTACTTGGAATGAAAAAAGTATCAGCACTCGTGGTATAACTGAAGATAATTTCAACACAATAGTCCATAAAGTCAAATTTCCTAATTTTATAGATGCGTGGATAGTCAATAAGAACTGTTCACTTTTTTTTTTTTTTTTAAAAAGTGCGATCAGTCCGATCAGTGATTCTTTACCCCGCGGGGTTTTTCCAATGAGCGAGCCCACATTGTTGGCCAGGCCGTGCAACTTATTGACCTTGCTGACTGTCGCAGTCGTAGCGCAGCTGTTCTTGGGTGTGTGTTGTGTTGTTAGTTTCTTAATTCGACAATATACATAAAGTGTATTATGCCTTGTAAAGTTCAAACATTGTTTCAAGACCACCACGGGTGGCCGAGGTCGTTAGCGGGAAATCTGCGGTTCAATTCCCGTCTGAACCGTCCTCCCTTATTGAAGTTTTTCCAAGTTTTTCCAAGTTTTTCCAAGTTTTAATGACAAATGCCGGGGAGGTACCCTAAACTTAAGTCTGGAATGTTTCTTTCCATAAAAAATATAATTTCACAATTTATCATTTCATTTCATGTGTCATCAGTGTCCACTGCCACACTATTAAAAAAACTGTTTCAAGCAAGATAGATGCTCCAGATGTAAATAAGTTTATAACTTGTATAATAAATTTCAGGATACTGGGGAAGTGTCCAGCCTAAGAAACCAAAAGAACAGCGTAAGGTTCTCACCGAGAAAAGATTGCATGACTTTAGAAAATCCCGATAGAAAATCTCTTCGTCATCTTGCAAACAAGCGGGAATTTCATATGAGCCTGTTTAAAAGGCTACTAAATTTAACAGCATACGATTATTATCTCTGGGGTAAATAAAAATAAGTCCATATACAAGACGAACCCGCACACCATACAAGAACTCAAAAATAATATTCGTCAGGAAATTGTCCGGATTTCTCAACATGAACTACACGAGTGATGAATAATTTCCTAAATAGATGTCAAAAATGTGTGGAGAATGAAGGCGGGCAGTTTCAACACCTCATTTTTATTGACATCGTTCTTCCCCATTTAACGTTTTTACAGTACCTAATTATAAGGGCAATTAGCGTAGGGGCATTTCAGTGACTAATTAATCACTGGCAAAAAGTGATTCCCCACCCACGTTACAAATTTAGTTGTAATTTAGAAACTAATTTAACTAATTTGCTACGCTTCAAAGTTGATTTACATTTTCGTTTGGTTGGCTACACTGTAGCATGTAAAGACGTGATACAA
Organism: Metallyticus violacea; assembly: GCA_030762175.1. Taxonomy (NCBI): domain Eukaryota; kingdom Metazoa; phylum Arthropoda; class Insecta; order Mantodea; family Metallyticidae; genus Metallyticus; species Metallyticus violacea. Next base: position 88,388,374 of record CM060841.1, read on the forward strand.
CTTGTACACAAGGTGGCGTACAATCATAACGGTCCAGTGAAGGCTTGTAATATTCATACGCATCCAATTAAAAGCAATCGCTCGGAGATGTACGTAGTTGCTATGGTAACCCCAGGCCGCCTGCCCAGCCACAGCTTCATAACGACGCTCTCCTAAAACAGCAGTCAGTTTAACTTCGCAATACGGTTCAGTTCCGGACCACACCCTCCTGTATTGAGACCGGAAAATAAACACCATAAGTACCGCGTCAGATCGACGGCGTTTTGAATTTTTCTTTATTTGGAAAACAAGTAGACACACCAACCCCCAGAAATGTCCAAAACAATGTAAACAGGCAATACATTCCTTTTCTAACTTCCTCTACGGAGCAGATACGAGGATCGTTTGAAAAGTTTCGTAAAAATTGCAGGTAAAAATAATTTTTTCGTAACATACTTTATTTTTCAACAGTCTCCTTCGATGTCTATACAGTTGACTCGGAGAGTTCCCAATAATCTCATTCCATCGAAAAATAGGATCTGTCAAACTCAGCAAAATACCCGACGATCACTCCCTTATTTGACGAACAATTCTTCACATCAAGCCAAATAGGAAAAACTCGCTTAGGGCCCGAGAATGGGGTGGATGAGGAATCAATTCGAAGCCCAATTCATGCACTTTTGCCATTGTGAGTTTGGGCCGGAGCAATGTCCTGGTGAAAGAATACTTTTTTATGTGCCAATTTTGGTTGTTTTTCATTCAATGCATGTTTCAAACAGTTCAACGATGAAAGCATAATAGGTCCCAGTTTATGGCTCTGCCTTTTTCCAAGTAATCTATCAGGATTATTCCAAAAACACTGGCCATCACCTTTCCAGTCCTCGCTTTCAATGGCGCGCTGTCATCAGCCTGTCCATTCTTTTGACTGTTTTTCTGTCTCCAGAGTGTAATGGGGGCCCAAATTTCATCCACAGTCACGAATCGGCTCTAGAAATCCAGAGAATGGCGATTTCAGACATGTGTTGAAATGTTGTACCGCAAGTGTTTTTGATCAAAAGTCAGCAATCTCAACACCAAACATGCACACAGCTTTCTCATTTTTAGCACTGCCCAGTTGAGATGCCTACAATTTCAGTTATTTCGCACGCTATATTTCGGCCTTATTGTATTAGGATATCAGGATTTTTTTCAATAAGTTCCTTTGTTTGAATTCAACTGGGCGACCGGAGCGCGCTTCATCTTCAGTGCTTCTTCAACCACTTTTAAACAATCCGCATGAAATTTCATTTTGCTTTGGTTTGTTTTGCAACCATTTAATTGAAAATGTTAAATAATAACATGAAACTCGGTTTTTTTCCTCTTTCTTCTTTTTCTATGGCACGCGTGACCAGATAGCTGTCAACAATTAACTGAACTGGACATCTGACTAAAATTTAGCCTAAAACCGTCTCACGAATCACTCTTACCAAATATGGTGCTGCTTAACATAATTTCCTGCAATTTTATGGAAAATACCAGACTTATAAAACAACACTCTTAGACACTTTGCTTTGATTGTGTTGCACGGTTATGACGAGAGAAGTATGGGGCATGTGGCTAAAGTAAACTCATTAATTACAACGATTTTAAATTCGTTATTGCCTTTCGTGTGCACTGTTAAAAACATCTTGCATCCAACACCCAGAATAATGTCAGAACTACCAGGAAGGCAGTTATACAGCGAATATTTTATTATTTTTATCGATTTTTTGTCTCCAACACTATTTTTTCTATAATTCAGTAATCGAGAAGTTATGTATAAAGTCCTGCCTTTCGTCATTTGCATAAAGGTTAAGTGATCGTCAGGATAGATGTGTTAAGTAGGGTGGGTTGCCGCAAAGCAATACTCCATGCACAGTTTCCGGTCTAGTGCCAACCATACTTGCATTGTACATCCAAGGTGTCAATGGATTTTTAGGGATTTAAAAATCCTAAATAGAGATCCTTCGGGAAGTAAGGCCGGAGTTCCATGTCATAGAGCAAAGTAAGCAAAGTGAACAAAAATTTATCAAATGCTTTAGAACCTGAGATGTTAAATGACTTCCTTCAATATGAGGGCTGTTCCAATAAAGAATTTTTACACTTTCTTTTGACATCCTTATAATTTTGATGATCTTTCTCAAATACGATGCAAAGCACTCAGTCTTCAAAGACATGCTGGAAAAATAATTTTTGACAGGTATTTCAGAATTGCCTCCGCGGTCTTCACCGCTGCTTCTGTTTCTTCAATTTGGATAAAAGGAAAAAGTTACACTGAGCTAAACCTAGACTGTACAGTTCTCAGGACATCTCTGTAGTATTACCCAGCTATAGTTGTGTGTGCAGGTGCGACATGACGGTAAACCATTCCTTGAACACGAATAAATGAGATGGTCATAACTTTTGCAGCAGAAGCAACCATTTTACTCTTATTGGAGGTGGTGACCACACAGAGCTTGATGTTTGCTCTCAGGGTCAAAATGATGTAGCCAACTTTCATTACCTTTGAAAGAAACTCCGCATCTTCAATTGCATGCAGCAGTCTTGGAACCCACCGTGATCAAACACGTCTCATATGCAACTTTTCAGTTACCAACGTGTGGAGCGAGAGGGGCACCCAGTGAAATGTTCAGAATTTCTGAAAATGTTCGCAGTCTTAATTGTGTTCTTCCGTTTGAACACAAACTGGACTCCTGTGTCCACCTTCCTTTGAAATGTTTTGCCTTCCTTCCTTAAACATTTTAAACCATCTTTGAACTGTGTAATAGAGAAAAACAAACTCTCCTTAGCTGAATATTTGTTGAGATGAACGCAGAATTTCAGAGCAGCGTGTGTCACTTAGGCGGAACTGAATATGTCAACTTGTACACCTCTCACAAGTGGCGATCGGAAGTGATAACAATGAAACTAGCTCCACGTGTACCTTACGCATTAAGCTGAAAAATATTGAAAAGTTAAATTTAATCGTCAGAAAGTGTGCCTGTAAAAATTATAAATCAATCTTTATTGAATGATCAAAAAATTTCGGACGTAAAAATCCTAAGTAGACCTTTCGTCGGAAGAGAAGTAAAGCGTGAGTCCTGTCGCAGAGTCACGACACATAAAAGAACCTCAGAACTGAAAGAAGAGACTTCTCAGCAAATGTTTCACGCCCTGAATTGAGTGGGATGCTGATGACCTGAGATGTCCGTAAATAAACCAAACAAATAAAAAGAAGCAATACACCCAATCAACATTCATATTGGTGAGCCATTCAATGACAATCACTTTAACCTTTCCTACAGAACGAACAACGTCAGCCTTCTTTGCTAACGGAGAACCAGCTGATTTCCTGACTGAGCTCGCCTGTTTCGTAATAGTGAAGTCAAGTAACGATGGAATTCAGATACTCCTCGCCATGCTTCGCTACCAGACGCTGACCTCCCCGACTCACGAGTGTTCAGACGACAGCTATCTGGCACGGATGTGTCTCATTTGTAAGCGATCGTGCAGAATGGACTACGGTGGGAAACCTGTAACACGCTTATCTCAATCTATCTACTGTTATTCCCCGATCTTCCTGACGGAGCTGTGTCAGTCAGTCTTGTTCACTGCAGTGGTTCGAGCACCTGGACTGCCCTGCTTTGTTGTTGAAGTACGGACCTCCTTAAACTCTTTGAACCACCGAAGTGGTGTCGATTTGTGACAAAACCTCGTCGTCATAGTTATCACCACTTACACTTACATGCGGTTTTCTGCAGACGGAAGCAAACTTTTAGAGCAGCAAGAAGCGACTTTATTTTACGCAGCTGATTCATAAACACCCGCTCTTTGTTGGCGCCCTGTGCTATAAGACGCATGCGCCTACATGCTTCCAGTTTTTTCCATCACTCACGTGAGATCTGTTCTTCTCAGGAATTTTTTTCACCACCTTATCTGTACTGTGTGATGCCAAAAAAACCACTCTTTGTCTTTATTGACTAGTCCTCATAGATATAGCTTCATTGCTAGTAAGATTTTTAAATTCTATTTCATAAAATGCATTTATTATACAAATTCTCGTAACAAATACATGCAAAATGCCTCAATTTTTTATGAAATAATTTTATATCCAGCAGATGTCTAAAGTGGATGCAAAACCATTAAAATGCTAGCCCTCATTATTAGAAGTTGTTCTAAAATTAATTTATTTATTAAGCCGTCATAACCCCGACAACTCGGTGTAATCCATCTGGTTTTAAATAGACAATTACTACGAAATTGTTAAAGAAACCTGACTGACAGGAGACCTTGTGTCACCGCCGTTAAAGCCGCTGAATTACTCAACAGGAGAGCGTCAACAGTTTTTTTTTTTTTTTTTTTTTAATTTTTTTCCCCACTAATGTTTGGACATGGAATGCAGAAGGAAGGAAATTGGAGTCTGTGTGCCGAATGTGATCATAAATCTGGCTACGAGAGGTGTGTCCGTTCCTATCACCTGTTTTAGCTCGACATACTGTAAACACGTATGCCAGGGAGGTGACGTCACTGGAGCGTTGCTAGGCGACTCGGTAGCAAAGCGCATGACCGTGTAAGAACGGGGCAGGGCAGAGCCTCTCACAACATCGTGATGTGGAAACATGCTTCAATGCTTTTCAAAACATTTGGGTTCATAAGTGTTTAAAAATACCAACACAAGCAATTTTCTGTGATTAAAAAATTCACAAATGCTAAATTTATTAATTGAATAGAAAATAGGGTGTCCCATAAACAACGCAATTTTTAAATTGAGCGCCTCTGTCGGTTTGTTAGGTTGCCGGACCTGAAATTTAACATATGTCATCTGTTTGTATTGCGATTAACAATTGCCATTTGTGTGCATTGTTATCAAAAGAGACCGGGAGTTCAGGCATTTGTTTTTGGTTAAAACACGGAAAATAGGCAGTGATATAATTAAAATAGGCATTTAAGATATTTAATAATTTCTTTATCGCATAGTTAAAGTACTTAAGCTTCTTGGTTACAAGTAACAACAATAAGTTTTCTCAAAGATGCCCAGTGGTTTCTGGTTGAGTTCATTTTCTGTTTATGCGTTTATAGGGGAATCAGGTTAACCTCCCTTACTTCCGTACTGAACACATTGTAGGGACAGTTTATTGCACAGCTGTACCGCTTTCATCTTTCTCGCTTGCAATTGTTTGTTACATTTATACGGCTGAGAAGTTACCCCCAACACAAATTTCGTAGGATTGTCTCGCGCAGACACATACAAGGTCGTTCACCAGGACTATTAAAAACTATAGTACTTCCCTCATACTCTCCATTTGCTAGTATTCGCATGTCCGAGATAACGGTGGGTTCCTTTCACTACTGAAGGTTTGCTATTTTTAGAGTTTAAGTTAATGGGTTGAAGAGAAAGTTTCTGACTGCTTGAAAAGATATAAATGTATAACAAGATTCTCAATAGATGTTTTTGTGAGGTGAACATGCAATTTAATTTTATAACTTTTTTTCCATTTCAATGTATTGAAAGTATTTATGTGATTTTTAAAATGCGTAAATAATAATAAAAAACCATTACGATCAAAAACAATCAAAACCAGTTTTAAACCTAAAAAATAGGCAGCAGAAGTTAAAATAGGAACCACCCTCAAATGTACGAAAACATGTTTATTTCTACCCGATTCTTAAATATATACACCCAGATAGGAAAGACATTTTGCCTAACTTTCGGGCTCTGACTATCAGCTAAAATGAAGCGACACACGAAGGTTCAACGCGTCCAGATTCTGATAGTGTATTTTAAGTACCGTGAATGTTATGCAAAGACCATTCGAATATTTCGTATAATTTTTAGTAGACAAATTTCGCCTAATGTGTCAACAATGTAGAGGTTAGTAAGGAAATTTGAAGATACGGGATCGACAGAGAACATCAAATCACCTGGACGTTCTCGTCGATCGGTATAAAGAATGTTGTCCTCGTCAGACAGAGCGTTGTTATGAGCCCAACGAAGTCGATTAGCCGCCTTTCTCAACAACTGAAGAGTGGAGTGTCAAAGATGCCATTTTCTAAATTTTAAGATAAGCAAAACACTACCTATCTCTGTTAACACTTAACTTATACTCAAAATCATTATGAAGACATTTTTATTAGAAAGTATTTAGTATAACAAACTGTTTCTAAAAATACAGTTGTCATAGAGACAAATATTAATAACAATGAGAAGGTTCTAAGTGCCATATGATGATAAAGACGGTTATGAGTGTCATTTAATATTTTTTTATATTTTATTTCAGCTTTTAGAGAGAAATAACATTAGCAGGAACACTACATTATAATGTTATTAAGGGCAAAATTACAAAAATGCATTATGAATCATGTACAACAATACCAGCCTTTATGTTTTCTCCTCACAACTGACAGGAACAGTTTAGCTTTTCGTTCTTATACAGGGGTTGAAGTTGATGTCTCATAAAACTCTCAGCTCTTCAGGAAGAATGGCAACATAGACAAGAGGTCTTATATTATTTTCTCAACCGATAAATGGGGTTGATCTTTCAGAAGAAGCGCGGGTTGCTGTATATCAGTCTGATTTTCCTGTCTTTAAAACTTCAAAATCCCTCCACCCTCCTGACGGTTAGTAAATTCTTTTAATAGCTGTTTGAGATGGATGAAATGGAGATACTCTAAACATTGTTGCACTTATTTAAAGTTAACAGCAAGTGAATCAGCAACATTCTTAAAATTAAAGAAAGAGCTTTACTCCATTGGAACTACATGAAAAGGATCTATAGCTTCAGTTTGATGTACAATCCTAGGTAAATCTTTTCTCTATAATGGCGAAATGTCTATCGCAACTCAAAAAGCTGTGGCCATTTACTAAATGCTTCTCTACTATAAATATTTTTCCTCAAACAGTAGTATTATCATGCCATGGCACTTAGAACAACAGATGGCAGCATAGCATGGCATTTAGAACTGCACTATCTGTTAACCAGTTTTTGAACACTTAATCTGAGTATAGGCAGAACACGATTAGGAATATGCATCTGGGCATATAGAACGTACTTTTGAAATAAAACGATTAAATTTAAAAATGGCTCTCAGAACATTTGACACTTCCACTCTTGAATAACCACTCCGAGAAGCAGTTTGCAGCGAATTTTAAAAATAATTTATTTTAAGATCGAACTAACACAAGAGCTGAGGCCGATGAATCATTTGCAACGTCGAACATTTGCCGCTATAAAATATGCCACCGAGATTGTGTGATTTGACACCATATGACTATTTTTGTGGGGGTATGTAAAACCTTGTGTTTATATGGACAATCCACGAGCCATTTCTCAACTCAAGGCAGAAGCCTTGGAGGACATTTGCTAATGTTTTGTTTTATGTTTAACAGCAGTGTTTGTTCTTTACATTGGCTTAATAATATTAGCATTCAAATACATAATATGTTTTATTATTAAAATAAAAATTCTTCTCACTATGGGACATTATATTTATATTTTTAAACTGAATTATTCATACCATTAAAATTAATAATACCGCAACGGGTAGCCGAGGTCGTTAAGGCGCTGACTCGTTTTTTTTTTTTATTTATTTATTTACGGACGCTCTTTAATATCTCAGGTCATCAGCATCCCATTCCATTCAGGGCGTGAAACAGCCGACAAATTTTGCTCAGAGGTCTCTTTCGCGCGGACTCGTGATCGGGAGGTCTGGGGTTCAATTCTCGCCAGGAGCATCCTTCCTGACTGAGTTTTTTTTTTTTTTTCCAGGATTTTCTTGAAATTAATGGCAAATGCCGGGGATCTTCCTTCTTTTTAAAAAGTTACTTTCCCAATATATCATTTCTTCTTATGTATCATCAGTGTCCACCGTCTGTGATGCATCAGTAGTAAAAATGAGCGTTAAACACTTTAAAAAAAAAAAGCTTATAATTTCTACTTTACAAGGATTGGTTAATAACTTTTGAGAATAAAACCTGTTGAAGTTTTCTGAATTTAGAAACTAGTAAATGTAAAATAGGAACATTTTTATGTAAAGATTTTGTTACCAAGTATGGAGGTTATTAAGAGTGAACAACGAGCGTATGTAAAAATAGCACTACACAGAAATCTGGAAAGCATCGCAGTGGCGAGATAGACAGATGCATTCAAACGATCTGACGTGCAATGGGCGTCCTGTGTCCGCGGACAAAGGAAGTGTGATGGTGTTCACACAGCGGAAGAAATCAAGGGAAACATACAAAATGAAATCAGAAGCATTAGAGTGGCCATGTCAATTGGAACGTGTTTAACCTGTTTAGCTTCCAGTATTTGCTTTGAGGTAAGGTTTAAGAAACGAAGTCAGAGTACAGGCGCGGCCGGCTGTGGCATGTTTAGCTGACGATACGCAAAACCCCGTACGATCAGTGAGGACATATTCTGGAAACGTATTTTGTTTCCTTCGTGGAGTTGGATAATTTGTCCAGAGATAGCAGCACATCTAGTAAGGTACATACCAAAAAGAACCGAACTTAAGAATATGTGACGTCGCGATAAAATATATCCCATAGGATGCATTGCTAAGTTAAGGGTCAAGCACACACGATTTAAAGTTAAAAGAAACGGAGAAAGAAAATGTGAAAAACATACAAGACTGTTAATGTCAAAGTAAGGCATTTAATAAAAAATATTATTGAAGCAAGTTTGTAGAGATACTATATATGTTAAAAATTGCAGAGTGTTTCCTGTTATTTTACACTTCCCGCGTACATTTTACTATTAATGTTTAAAACATTTGAAAACTGCCAACATGTAAAATGAAATGCATTGCTTCAGTAACATGAACATAAATTTCTCTAAACATCAAGCCTGTCGTTTTTATGGCCATTTTAACACTTGTTTAATAGTGCACAAAGCTATAATGTAAATTGAGTGACAGTTTATAGGCAAGCATTTACTGTTGTTTCTATAAACAAGTGTTTGAAAAGTAAATGAACAATTGAAGCTATTACATTTTTCGAAGTGTTAAACCCCTTTGCGTCGCAGACTGCACAACAAACATTTCTATCTGTTTTTGAGACACGTGGTGCTCGTTTTTTAAATTTAGTAGATATTTTAGAAAAGATGAAGCATTTTATGTGACATATCAGGGACTCGCACTCTGTTCTGACGTAGTCTCGCTTCAGTTCGACTAATCAGCGTTTTTCTGGAAAAGCGAAAAGTGGACAGGGAATGGAGTGTTAATAATTCGTCGTCATAATTTTGATGATCTTTCTCAAAGTAGTCCCCGTTGTATGCAATGCATCGTCTCAGCATTTCTGCCAGTTTTTAAAGAATACTGGAAACAATTTCTTGACAGGTCCTTCAAAATCGCCTTTGCAGCCTTCAGCAGTGCTTCTGATGATGGAAAACGTTTCTTCAATTTGGAGAAAAGGAAAAAGTCACACTGGGCAAAATCTGGGCTACAGAGAGGGTGAGAGGCACACCTCACATTGATTTTTGTGAGATAATCAGCAACAATTTTGGCGATGTGCGGCCGTGCATTATCCAACTTGCTGCGTGGGAGTGTGGTCAGTTACATTTGTGTACACAGATACGACATGCCAGTTATGAATATCTAAAAATGAGATTAAAATAACTTTCCCAGCAGAGGCAACCATAGTGACCACATCGGTCCTGGTGGTGTAGTGGTAACCATATTTGCCTCCTAAACCCAAGATCGCGGGTTCGAACCCGGCCAGGACCAATGGATTTTTTTCGGGCGTAAAAATCGTAAGTATGGCTTCCTTCGGAAGGGAAGTAAAGCCTTGGGTCACATTTACGGCACGAAAAAGAACCTCAAGCCTGAAAGAAGAGACCTCTGAGCAAAATTTGTCGGCCGTTTCACGTCCTGAATTGAATGGGACGTGATGATCTCAGATGTTAAAGAGCGTCCGTAAATAAACAAATCAAAAAAATCGCACAGAGCTTTAGTAATCCAAATGACATAGCCAAGTTTCATTAGCCGTGATTACCTTTGAAAGAAACTCCGCATTTGCGTAGCATCGTCCTCAAACTGCACGCAGCAGTTTTGGAACCCACCGTGTACGCACACGTCTTATGTGCAATGTTTCATTTATCAATCTGCGGATGGCATATTATGAAGAAAAAATGTCTTTTATAAGGTCATTTTATTCCCAAAATATTCTCTTGTACATTAAGCTTTTTTTTAAAAAATATGAAAGTTAACATGTTTGAGGTATTTCTTTAAAAAAATTCAAATAAAGGCGTTTAGTTGAAATTATGTCATGAATGAAAGGCCTTCACTGACTCCTGTGTTGAGCGCGCCGAGTGCAGATGAAGCCTACCGGAACCATTGTAATATATTATTATATTAACGTTAATTTTCCTATTTTGTAAAATAGAAATATTACATAACGAGGATAATTTGACACAAAATGTTATTTAGTTACATACACTCCTATAATTTGTAACTCATTTTTCATTCAGCAGTACTCATTTCAATGTGTGTTAGAGAGTACGTGATTACGTAACGTGTGATTGTTATGCAGATTAAGGGTCAACCACGGTTCGTTACGTCACTGATTCGATTCTAGGCGCGTGCATGATCGTTAAGAGCAGTTGACCGCACTGTGCACGTGCTTTAGTGTTCCGTGGCGTGGAAACATGTACTGCTTTGTCACCAAGCACTTTGATCGCTTAGTTTTAAAAAAGAAGACATTATAAATAGCGTGTACATATCAAAGCCTTTGTGTTAATATTAGATACACTAGGTTAAGGCGCTTCCCAAAGGCAAGCATTTGCTCATCGTCATACTTGTTTACAATAGATTAATTTTACATATAAAAAGATAAAGATAAAAATAGCCATTTTATCCCTTAAGGACAAAGGCCTCCTAACAAGTAGGGAAATCTCGCTTTGTCTTAACGTGGTGAGATATTCCACGCTAGTTGTCCGTATGATATCTCAGACACTGACTGATTTGTTCTTTGGTTACTCCATTTCTCACTGCACGAGTTGCTTCTCGAGAGATTTCCATTTTTCTCTTCCTCTTGCTACTCTTAGCCTGCATGTTCCTTGAAGAGATCTGTCCATCTTCTTCTGGGTCCGCCTTGTGTCTTTTTTCCTATCCGGAGGTCCCACATAGAGATCTGTAGGTCCATCTATTGTCCTGCATTTTTGCGACGTGACCATCCTATTGCCATTTGCTTCTGGTAGCTGTGTTGCGATGTCTGTTGTCTGAGATAACTGATTTATCATTACTGCAGATATTTTGTCCTTCATAGTTATTCACAGGATCTTGCGTTGCATTTTTCTTTGGCATGTTTGCATTTTGTTCTTTTGTTAGTGACCATGTCTGGCACCCATATAGTAATACAGGTATACACAGGTTTCGAGCGTCTGGAATCTGATTTTCTTAGTTAGTGTTTGGTCTAGCAGTATAAACTTAAGAGCCCAAAATGCTCTCCAGGTTAATGAGATCCTTCTTTGTATTTCTTTTTCCATTTTATCGTGGAGGGAAAATAGACTGTAATACGATTTACCATGGCCGTTTGAAAAGTTCTCATTGTTAACCATGGATGGCCATGAAATCGCCAAGATAACTGATTTTACCTTGACAAATCTTTGTTTCAAATACGAGAATACGAATATAGAACTTATACATATTTGAAAAATACTTTTATTTCTGAAACATAATCTTCCACTTGTCCCGTCGTTTTCACAAGTCCCTGAAATCCAGCAGCATAAAATGCTTGGTTGATGAGGACCGAACCAATTGAAGTTGCTTGGAGCAAGGTCGGGGCTATACAGAGGATGTTCGAGGGCTTCCCACTTGAAATTTTTCAGCGTTTAATTTGTTTTGTTGGTAGTATGAGGACGAGCGTTGTCATGCAAGAGCAGTACGCCTTATGGTCGCTTCCGTTGAATAGCCTTACAAAGTTTCCTACGGATGTTACAATGGGAGTCGGCATTTACAGTTTGTGCTTGAGGTTGTGGTGAGCAGTGTGTTATGTATGAACATCACTTTCCTACCGGCTTAGGTCACTTTAAACTTTTCTTTCGCAGGCGACGCAGGATGTTTCCCTGCATTGAGGCGCGCTTTGTCTCGGGCCGGTAATGGTGAACCCAAGACTCATCATCTGGCTAGCACATCGTGTCCGTCATCACGGTAGCGATTATCGTACGTGGAAACTTAACCTGTCATGCATTATAAGATAGGCCATGCCGTATAGCAGCGGCTACAGTGTCTGTGGCAATCTCCTTTAGCCGTGTCCGCCCTTCAGAGAACTTTACACCAATTTTAGGTGTATGTTTTTTATTATTATAACATTTTATATGCACAGTTCAAATGTATTTTATGTATAGGTTCTAGACCGTACATGCTAAAGTATAACACACAATTAGAAAGAGGAACAAATAAAAGAATATTAATAATAAATAAATAAACATTAAAATGAGAACAACGATATTTACACACATATGAATGGAAACATATTACATTATTTGTAATTACACTAGTTATTGCGTTCTAACCAGAAAATAAAATGCTACCAGGTTCGCGCACTTTGGCTAGGAAAAATTCCATATTGAACCAAGTAGTATGGTTCATAAACATGTTCCAACATGCTAATCGATCTCTAATTGCCTTAAATTTTTTTTCTGGGAACAGCGTTTTTCTCACGTGTTTCAAGTGGGTACATTCGACCAGAATATGTAGCCACTTTTCTTCATCCCCTCCACATAATGGGCAGATTCTCCTACCAGAACAATCTGTTTGTTTTTGAGGCTCCCAACTTCCCAGTCTAAAACAAGCCATTCCTGATCTTGCCTTTCTCCCTAATACAACCATAGGCACCTCTTTGCCCCAAGTTAGTTTAATTTCATTCGATAGGCTCAAGGAGCTTTCGTGTTACAATCTGCCTCGATTTCCTGTTTCTGTTGTCTTCTACGTTGTTCTAACCTTCTTCCGTACATTTTTGTTATTTTCTTTAACTCGTTACTGAGTACTCTTTCGATCTCTGCAGCTCAAAACGTTGTGTTATATTCTACATCTGGTGTCTGTAGATTTAGCTGGAAGTGTGCACTGGTCTGCCTACATTAGTATAAGCCGGTATTTCACCGTCCTTGTTTTACTATTAACCGTATCTTCATTCTTCCTCATAACCTCACAATTTGACATTCCTTTGCAGAGCCCCGGAACCCTTTTCCAAAAAATCGAATGTATTTTATTTACATGTTCATCTCTCCCCAATTTCCATATTTCATTCTCATATAGCAGAACACACTTAATCATAGCGCTCTGAAATATCTGAAAGGGCAGTCACAACACACAGTAACTCATTTAGTTCACCTGCTGCTTTGTAATTAATTAATCTCTGCTAATGTGTAGATGTTCTCACTTAGACTCAGGATGCAGCAACGGCGCAAGAAGAGTTTCTCCAGCATGACTCAGCAACACTAAGTCCATAAAGTTGGCATTGCTGGGGTTCATTTTTTGTGCCACACCCCTCGTATTCACCGAATCTCGCTCCATCTGATTATACCACATTCGATAACACGAAGGACTCACTGCGAGGTAAAATATTCGGCGAGGAAATTCAGGCAGCTGTTCACGAGTGGTGGCATAATACTTCCTAACAATGATTTTGTGACGTCATACAGAAGATAGCAACGGTGCATTGACATTGGTGGGGAGCATATTGAAAGATCCCATGTGTTGTATAATAAATATGGTACAAAAGTGTGCTATTGTAAATAATTTCCGAACGCCCTTGTGTGTGTACTTCGCAAATGATAAGACTGCCGAGATGGTCAATACTTGTTTGGGTCACTTTGTACACTGAAATGCTAAATGTTTATTATTTCTCAAGATTTTAGAAGCAATCTATCTTATGATTTTGTATGTCTTATCATTGAAGTCAGCAGAGAAGTGAACTGAATTTGCTAAACGCGGGGGTGTTCCGAATATGTCCCTGAAGGAGATGTAGGTCAAGTGAGGGGGGATGATGAACCTGAGCTACTGACGTCACCAACAGGGCAGAAACCTCCCCGTCTTTCCCTTTACACATGTTTTATCTCCGGTTAACTTCGGCATTGGAAAGTGGCACTTACATCATCTTCCATCATCGGTCTACCTTAGCGCTACAAATGGCCCTGACTGGTTTTATGTTACCTCCATCACGGTAACAGCAATTGCTCTCTTCAAAAGACAGTTAAATTTACATACGCGCTTTTTAACAGCAGTGTGTATGTTTTCTAGAATAAAATATGTGTATATTAATAATTGTGATATTGACAGCTTCATCTCTAAAATGTTTATTTTATCCTATTTTTCAAAATGCTCTCCTTAAAAACGGATCCTGAAAGAAGGGTTACCGACTTTACTTACCGGACCTCAAGGTTGGTATCGATATGTGACTGGTGTGTTAATTTCTCACGTTATTAATTTTCAGTTAACTGGTTTATAGGTGGAAGTAAATCAACAGTACCGTGTTACTTCTTTGGTCATTTAATCAGTTAACATTGATTCAGTGAAATTACACCAGGGACTTGTTTAGTACTTAGTGTTAGAACCATATGGGTTTGCTCTTGATGTCTTTATTATGGCAGTGCACTGCATAACGCCATATTTACATTTCCTAAATAGCAGTAATTAAAGGAGTGGATAAGGAGTATATACCATGCAAATTTTGAAGTTAATGCTGAAACTGTAGCGTGTATTGTGATTAGGGAGGACATTCTCCCAGCAAATTTCTTTAATCTACCAATATATGTGACGGTGTGGGTTAACAAAGAAAGAAAGAAAGAATGCGAAAAATCGTTTGAAGCCGAGCTTGCATCGAAAAGAAGAGTTTTAGGGAGCCTAATATTATAATATGCTTGTTTGCAAGTGAAGTTATGCAGACACTACGCTGGCAGTTATTGTTCATGTTACTGCTATTAAACATATGGGTTTGTTTATTTGGTTCATTGCGGTTACGTTGTTTATTACAGTAATTTATAATTGGAAGTAAATAAACAACAGCGCGCTAGTTCCTTATTAAAGTTAATATTGATTTACTGAAATTACACCAGGAACTTGTGTAATAGATAGCGTTTAATACAACATGGGTTGCTCTTGTATATCTTAATTACGGAAGTGCACCGCATAATACCATATTTAAATTTCCTAAATAGCAATAATTAAAGGAAGGAGGATAAAAAGTATTCATCGTGCAAATTATCAAGTTAATAATGAAACTGTAGTGTATATTAAACGTTTCTTACTGAAATGTGTGGTTAGGAATGACATTTCCTTTATATAATTTTCCTTAATCTACTATCTTAAGTGACAGTGAGGGAAATGAAAAGATAAGCTCCGGAAGAACATATGAAGCACGTTTTGGAGCGAGATTAAGGAAGTTTTAATGAATAGTGTGAGCAGGATATTATGTTTAGTTTAGTCCCTGGAGCATTCAGTGAGTTTGCAAAGCAGTGACAGAGACTTGGGTACATAGAATGTAACATTTACAATTACCACAGTAGCACACATTCTACATGTACAAAAATTATCTTGTACAAGTGCAAAAAATAGTTGTGAAAAAAGTATCCCTAGAACAACTCAGCCAAAACCAGAGAAGTAGAAACAGGCAATCATGCAAAGTATATTATATGCATTGATATAAAATTATTGCAATGTTTTTAACTTAGTACAATGCATATTACTTTAGAAAATATAGTTCTTTTTGCATAGGTATTTTATGAGCAGATTTAAAGGATTTACCATTGTTTATTAAGGCTTTTAAGCTACATGGAAGAGCTTTTCATACTAAACATGTTTCGACATCTTTGCAAGTGAGGTTAAGGAGGACAGGTACTCCTGTTTATAACTATTACCAAGAATGACTATGTCCTTTTCCTTAAAACAGAGGATGATAAATATGATGCTCTCGCTACTATGTCGATTAGTTTTAAGGTGTTCAGTTATTTGAAGGTTGCATTTTGTAAATAGTTGTGCTTACCCGTGCAGAAGTTTATAGATTCATATAAACAATTTCAGATTCTTAAAAACCATCGAAATATTTTCTAGTGATGAATAATGTCATCTGTAAACATAATACTGGGTGAAAGCTTCGTATTTGCTATTGGCAGCAATGGGGCCACTTCGGCCGCCATTTTTTCCGTATTGGGATGTGATAAATTTAATCGGTCTTGGGCCTACCTAAGATCGCCTGGAGCGTACGGGGTGTTGTAAAAGCTCCCAATCAAACTCATAGATGTCGTGAAGATGTAGTTAACTTCCCTTCAGAAGGAAGCTATAATTAGGATTTTTAGGCTCGGAAAAATTCATCGACCCTGGCCGGGTTTGAACCCGCGATCCAAAATTAAGGAGGCCTAGCATGGTCAGGAGAAGAGATGTTGGTAAATAATTATGGTGGGTGTGCATTTAGCGCTTATTGACCGGCCGCCCCTGATATCAACGTAATATATTTGAGCAGTTGGATAACTGTCTTTTCAGTTTCAAAAATATAGATCATCGAGGCGTGTCCCGTATTATGTCTTTCCATTAGAATTCTTTGTTTTGACACTGCCGGTTGTGTTCTTAAAAAGCTGTGGGCACAAAACATTGCAGTCGAAATGGAAATGGTTATTTAGTTAAGCCTCGCAGTTGGGCGTCATTTGCAGTCGGAATAAGTTTGCAGTCGTAAGGAGTTTGCAGTCGGAATAAGATGTTTGGCCTCCAAGTTGAATCTGAGTTCGATGACTGGGGGAGGGTTTAGTTGATTTAAATTAACAAACGGCTAGTTGTTGACCTCCTCTTCTTCTGCTGCCTAACATTACTGCAATCCCGGGCTAGCTTCGGTGAGTGCTGGAATTTTATGGCCTGTTTCAGGTCCAAGGGATAGGACTAGGAACTTCATGAACACAAGTAGAACTCCTTATAATGAGACCATTTATTTACAGTAAATTGAATTAGGTGTTCGAGGGTCGCCTTTAAGATTTTGAGAAAACGTATGAGTTTGCTGGCAACTCGCTTAATAAATTCGAGTTTATATATAATGTTCAATCAGGATCTTCCTCAACACTACTCACTCTCCTTCTCGCGGCCCACTCGCTATCAGTTAATAGTTTTACGTCGCCTCTTACTAAAACGGTCTCTCGAAGTGCTCTGGTCGAATGCGAATGCCTTTCTTCTGTCTATTGCACCCCCCTTTTTCTCTGTGTCCCAGTCTAATGCCAAGTGCAATTTATGACACCCACAAGGTTCCGTGGCGTCAATAGATGATAATTGACCAGTCTGTTCTGTCTTTGAACACAAAACTAGCCTTTTCTGTCCTTTTATTCCATTAACTAACGACCTGACCCTGTCAGTTTTTCAAACTCTTAAGGCAGACCCTTGGCACAAAAGACTTAAAAATATACAAAGGAAAGGACATCTGCTTTTTCTAGTCCCCTTTACAATACACTCTATCTGCCTTATGTCTAAAAGTCTGATAAACAAGTTACTCTCTTACTTTTGAAATACCTAAAAGACTTAATGATAAATATACATACACATAGACTGTACAAATTGATTACACTAAGGTTTACAATCCATATAATTAATTGTGCTATCTAAATAAATATAAACATGGGGTTAAAGCCATTTTATATTGTCTCATTAATACTGTTTCAACATTTATGGAAAGTACCGTGTTAGGAATTAATTTTAGGGATTTTTGCGCTTTGTAACATCCAAATTGCATTTTGTCATTTAAAACAAATATGTTCTAATGCTTTTATTTATATTTCTTCCAGGCGCTAGAGCATCATGTAGCTGTCTACAGTGCCATCTGATGAGAAAGGTAAGACATTCGTAATATGTTAACCTTGTCTGATCCAGTAGTTGTGTAATTAAACCCTTGAACAACTTCGAACTTGGCAGTAGCTGGTTGATAGAATGTGGTTATTGCGTCACGTTGTCATGGGGAGTAGTATTCAAGTAACGACTTGAACTTGTGTCAAGCTAGGGCACTTCGAAACATTGGTCAGCGAGGAGAGTATTGTAAATTTCTCACTTTAGGGAACAGGTGGGGAATAAGGCGGATACCCCAATCAATTGATTTCCTTCGTCATTTTGTCTTGGTGACTTTCTTCTTTGATAAATCGCGCAATTGCGTACTTCATGCAGGATATTGTGAGATGTGTATCTCTCAGCAATCTTACGAATCTTAATGCAACCGTCTTCTATCACGATACCGCGAATTTTTTCAAAAGAAACCTCAAATCAGGCGTCCGGAACGTGCAGCATCTGCAGTGTTTGTACGGCCACGTTTAAATGCATTTATCCAGTAACAAATGAACTTAAGTGCTGGTGTAGAGCCCCCATGAACTTCCTTAAGCTCCGTTTGTATCTGAGCCGCAGTTCACTTTTATCACTACACGATACTCATCTTTATCCATCTCTACGAAATGTTACACCGATCACTTAAGGTAGCTGCCAACAAAGAATTGCAAATGCCATCTGTTTGAAAATTTGAATATAACTGTTACAGGAATTACGCTTACCAACAGTCATGCCGCTTAACAAAAGTTCCCGCTATTTCAATGAAATTTACTAAACTTATCAATCTACCTTCGTACTACATTCATATTAGAAACAATTTCTACAGAGCAAAATAAAAGTTTAAATATCGGAATATAAATTCCTAAAAGGCTAAGCAATTTAAGTTAATTGTAACAGCATCTCTGTCAGTCCTGGTGGTGTAGTGGTAACCATACTTGCCTTCTAAATCCAAGATCGCGGGTTCAAACCCGGCCAGGTTCGGTGGATTTTTTCGGGAGTAAATTTCCTAAGTATGGCTTCCTTCGGAAGGGAAGTAAAGCCGTGGGTCCCGTTTCGTACATTTACGGCACGATAAAGAACCTCAAGCCTGAAAAAAGAGGCCTATGAGCAAAATTTGTCGGCCATTTCACGCCCTGAGTTGAATGGGACGCTGATGACCTGAGATGTTAAAGAGCGTCCATAAATAAAACAAATAAAAAAAACATCTCTTTTGAAATTTTTGGAAATGTTTTTTATTGCTTTTAATTGTGTTTTTGTTTTTTCAATCATTATTTTTACTTCGTGTCTGGAAAACAAAATATACAAATTTGTTATAGTTGGTGGACATATTTTACCATAATATAAAATGATCTCGCTTAGGCTGTTTTCTTAAATCCGCCACACTCCCAGTGTCGCTGTTAAAAATGTTTGAAATTATTGTAAATTCTGATTACGAAACATCTTTGAACGCTATTGCCTCTTTAGTAAATAGAGACAATGCTGATGTGAATGGTTTCCTGCAATTGAATTATTCCCCTGTAGGGAAGGCATTTAATCAATTAATTCACACATCCCTTCCATAATGTCCGCTACATCAATCATTTGCAGTATTGTAGCAGCAGAATAGAACAGATCGTTAGAAATAGGTTTAGCATTGCGCATTCCATTGTCTGACACGATACGCTAAGAGAAATATGGGGTCTGTTTCTAAGAAGGGAGAGAGAACTATCGCTGGCTCTTTGAAGTATGACATATACAGGGGTAAAAACAGAAACTCGAATTTACGAATGTATGTGGGGTCCTACATGTTTGAATGACGCACCTGAAGCAATTGCTACCAGATAACAGCATTAGTCCGGTGGCAATTTGACGGAGACAACCGAAGTTTACAATAGCGAAACAGTAGTTTCAAGATGGCGGTGCCACCCTCGACCAGCGCTCCGTTGTGAGATTTTAGTGAGAAAAATGTTGGAAATCAAAGAAGTGCTTTCCACCTACGTCAAATTGTTTGCAATCGTCAAATTGTTTGCAATCGGGTGCAGAACGAACACGTATCGAAGATGAACACCGCATTTGTCACAGAGGGGAAATTTGTAACGAGTTCCGAGCAGACAGAAGGGAGCACGGCATGGTCGTCTACCTTATAATGCATGACAGATCACAAAGAACCGCCACGCATGGCCGAGGTCGTTAAGGTCTGGTGTTCGAATCCCACCAGAACCGTCCCCCCTGACTGAGGTTTTCCAGGCTTTGCTCAATCCTCATAAATGGCAAATGCCGGGGCGGTACCCTAAACTTAGGCCTGAAGAATTTTCTTCCTTAAAAATAAATCCTTTCCCAATGTATCATTTCATCTCATGTATCACCAGTGTCACCGCCTGAGGTGCCTCAGTAGCAAAAATGGGCGGTAAACACTATTAAAAAAATGGTCACAAAGTCTGTGCACAATGCGTGCCGCACATGTTGACCCTACAAGACAAAATGCTAAGAAGGGCTTGAAATTACTTTCCAAACACTACCATGATATGCTAGCCCTAATTGTCACAGGCGATGCGTCTTTGGTTCAACATCACCAGCCCGAGACAAAGTGTTGGTCAATGCAGTGGAAACATCCTGCGTCACCTGCGAAAAAAAAGTTTAAATTTGTTTACCGCATTTCAGCCTCCAGCTGACTCTTACTGTAACATCCTGATGAAACTTCTTAAGCGAGCAGGAA
Source organism: Metallyticus violacea (assembly GCA_030762175.1). Classification (NCBI taxonomy): domain Eukaryota; kingdom Metazoa; phylum Arthropoda; class Insecta; order Mantodea; family Metallyticidae; genus Metallyticus; species Metallyticus violacea. Next base: position 88,408,826 of record CM060841.1, read on the forward strand.
TACTCATCAAAGGTGTGTTGCACTTGCATGACAACGCGCACCCCCATACTTCCAACAATAACAAATGAGGTGCTGCGAAATTTCAAGTAGGAAGCTCTCGAGCATGCTCCGTATAGCCCCGACATTGTTCCAAGTGACTTTTATTTGTTCCATCCTCTTAAATGGTGAACATTTTCCTGACGATGAAGCTGTAGAAAGGGGCGTCACTGCCCAAAATCCACTGCTGCTGGATTTCAGGGACTTGTGAAACAATGGGATAAGTGCCGGCAGATTATGTTAAGAAATAAAAGTATTTTTCACATGTTATTTGCTTAAGTTCTATATCCATTTTAATGAATTACCCTCTTATGTAGACAGAAGCGAAAACTTGCCTCAAAATGGCATGAAAGTGAATAGAAACATTATTATAGGAAGAATTAAATGTGTTGGAAACTAGTAACTACCCACCACCCCGAAAAAGTGTGTCGAATTTTATAACCGAAATCCAACCAAGAAGGAGAAAATGACGGCCTAGCGTGGTGAAGTCACAGTTGTACCAACAGCAGAAATAATGCACTATATTGTTAGATGCAGGCATGCCAACAATGTCAATAGAAAGAAACCGTAATACGAAATAAATACCACAGGGCAAAAATCTGCAAAAATGGAATTGCTAATCAATTCAAGTACACATATTTGCACATACTAACCTAACCTAACCTCAAGTGAATACTAGAAATCGGAACTAAGGTTTACAGCGGCTCGCTATGGCCTAACGGCCTCCGCTCGCCTTTTATTTATAAATATAAAATGCTAATTTATATTATATTCATGCAAATGTGCATACTAATTTCTCTTTTTCTCATCACATAGAAAACGGAAGACAAAGCATGAATATGAAATCGGTTTGGGTTTCAAATGATCAAATTACTGAACACTCAACATAGTCACACTGTACATACAACATTACTCATGATATATAAAAATTGTACAACAGATAGGTCCCAAAGCAGCTAGCTCTTCGATAATCATAAGCATGCGTAGTAAAAGATTTGTAAAGTACATTTGGACTTGCTCGTGAAGTAAATGCTTTTCTTCGTCGAACTGTAACAGAAGAATGAGTGCACCATTATGAACTACAGAGTAAGGCACGTGAAAGTACCTGCCGTTCCCAAATATTGACATATATTGTGCTCTTACAGAAATAGTGCAAGTTGCTGCTTCATGACAACACCCGCCCCTGAACGTATGATCTGAAATTTTAGGTATTGAAACTTTCTTAATACTGTCCGAACTTTGCACCATCATACTTTCACTTGTACCTTTTTATGCTCAGAAGTTTCCTGATGAGAAAGAAGTAATCTAGTTGGCTAAAGAGCAGGCCATAAAGTTCTGTTCTTAAAAACATCCGCCAGTTTTGGACAGGTGTCTCAAGTGGGGTAGCTATATCGAAAAATAGACAAATTATTTCTGTACGTAATTTTGTAAAGGTCCTGTAATTTAATGACTTCCTTCGTATTTAAATATTAGGTTGGGTATAAAAAAAAAGTCGACTGTTGCAAAGAAAATTAAGTCCTTATAGAAATAAACGCAAAAAATTATTCAAGAACGTGCATTTCTAAGAAATGGTTAGAAAATAGTTTGTAAGGATACTTGTTAATGTTTAATGTAGAAAGGGACACCCCTGTATTGAGAGGGAAAGCTAAGAGATATTTATTATCCATTATGTGACGTCACAGCCGTTCACTGGAATCCCTTACCTCGTTCTTGAAGAAAACACCACATTGCCAAAATCTGATACTGGTAGGTAAATATAGTTTTGTCCCATCGATTTGCACATTCTGTTCGCCTTTGCCATGCACTTCGTCGGAGATCTTAAATCTTGTTTGAACTTTGTTTGAACTTCGAATAAGCGTAGAAGTAAGTTTTCTCTTCTAATTCAAATTATGGTGTACTGCAGATTTCTGTTCTGAGACCTTTAAGGCTTCTGGTGCATTAAATACGTTCTGATGAAAGCAGAATTGCTTCAGAACTTTCTGCATTTATGCGCTTTTTTCCGCTTCTTAAAAGTGAATTTATGATGTAATTTCTCAAACCCAGTATGCTCTCAACCCAAAAGTTTTGCCAAAGTGCTGTGAATCTCGGAAAATTTACCTATATAGAGAGAGCCAAACAAGCATTAACCACTTGCTCGGCCTTTTCGTATGAGGCAAAACAGGCAGTTTTAACTGTCATTTATTTTTTATTCATTTTTATTTGTTTATTCTGGCTGAGCTAAAACCATTAGACCTTCTTTTCCTAATAATAATTACACTAAGTTATAGCAACGATATTACAACCACAACATTGACAATGATGTTGACAATACTCGTACACAAGTAAAACAATGTAAAACATGACGTATATAAGTAAATGTACGCTAATGCATAAATATGGACAATGAAAAATATTAACTTATGAAGAAGAAAAAGTAAGAAAATCAAAGAGCAATAATATACGACAAGCACCAGCAATGGCAATTTACACATATATCAACCTACTTAAATCTTGAAAGTGGAAATAAATATAAGAGTAAAACATAAAATTAAAAACCCTAACAATACTACCAAGGAGATAGGTACATTTATGATAGTAATAACAATAATGAATAATTCTGCACCAGGATAAAACATATTCATACATACAACTGAAAAAAAAAATCTTTCCTCAACAGTCTATGAAGTACGAGGTGTGATCCATAGGTTCCGGAATGATATAGAAATCCAAATTTATTGTTACATTATGCGCGTTATCTGATACATGATTCAGGAGTGTAACCATTGCAATTAAATTTTGAACTAATAAAAAACATTCTTGATAGTGTTTGTATGGGGGGAGGGGGTAGGAAGCTTCCCGTTCATGTTCCACTGGGTAAAAGAGGCAAAAATATTTCATTTTTGCAGAGAAACACTTGAAGAATATAATTTGGTGGATATTGACACATGAAAATATCTTCCTTCCCGTGGAGGAAGCCCTAACTGACCGGCGTCTGAATATAAAAGAAATAGCGTCAAGGGTTTTTTTTAAATGACTTGCCTTGCGTCCTTCATCAACATTTTTATAGGCATAAAGTCAGGATTCTTCAGGATTAAAATTCTTCCAACAGTTCAAATGCAAGTGCGCGTGGAATGTTGTCAAACGTTTTTGAGCGTATGCTGTGGTAGCGAGGATTGTGAGTAAATGTAACTTTTAAGTGTTAGTAATAACAATCATAGATGCTCTCTGACTCCCGTTCACCGCGATATGCCAGTTTGAACCGACTTTTCGGCCTTCGATGAAGCGGTCCGGAGAAGAAAAAAATCGCCCATTATGTTTTCCATGTGAAAATTTGAAAATGTTTAATAAGGAAATTTTATTGTAAATTAAACTCTCAATTGGAACAAATACAATATCGCCCTATAAGCCATTGGCAAAACCAAGCATAGTGGAATACCATCAAAATAAAAGTTTAATTGAACTTTTCCAAAAATATCTGGCAGAACTTTTATTTTGTGTCGAGTATGTGTCACACTGCCTCAAAAAAACTGAACATCACGCAGCGATACTTTTATTTAAGTTGTGTTTTAACTGCCTTGAAAGTTTGTTTTGAAATTCTACACATTTTATTTTGATGGGGCAATAAATTTGGAACGGATTTACAGCTGTGGCGTGGGCGAACGATTTAGGAGGAAGTCGATTATGCAAATAATGGCTCTCGTGTGTGGGAGGGAAAGACTCGTAATTGGCTGATAAAGCGGCATGGCCTACTTGATTTAGCACATGTTACTGATCGAGCTGAGCCAAGATCAGCAGGTTTAGAGTTGTGAATTATGCGTTATGAACCACAATAAATTACATTCTTAGTTTCGTTACTACATTTATAATTTTAATTACTTTTGTTTCAGAGAGCAGTTAAAATATTTTATAATATCTCAATTGCTCTTCAATTAAAACTATAACAAACCTCTATACAATAGTTATCATTTTTTAATTACTTAAATAAACGTAAAGCATGGCTGTTTTCTAGGGTTAGTCAATAAATACTTATAATTGTTTTTTTTTCCCTCACTGTACAGTGTAGATATGGAGGTAAAACGATTTTTCATAAGAAGATATGTTTATCTTACGTGATTCGTGGAAAAGCGTGTAGAGCATTTGTCTTAGTACAGATCTCCAGCAAAGAGCAAGTGTTTGCCAGTCGGCTGCGTAAAATGGAGTCGCTTCCGTCTGCAGAAACCCGTTATAGAAGTTTATGCGTTCAAAAGGTTTAAGGAGGACCGTATTTCAACTACAAAGCAGCTCCTACCACTGCAGTGAGCGAGACCACGCTTCCGTAATTGTTTGGGAAGGGGGATAGAGTGGCGTGCGCGAGATTGCTGACGCCTGAACAGAAGATGCCAGTGGACTTGTGTCGGGAGCTCCTGCGTCTGAACATGGCTAGACGAACCTGAATTCCATCATTACGAGTTATGAGAACTCAGTATGGAAATTCCGAAAGGCCAAGCTTGTTCGGTCGGCAGGAAACGTTCTTCGACTGTCTTACTAACAAACAATGAATACCAGACTGTTTTAAGTGTCGTGGACTCTGTTCCACAAAGTACTTGTAAAGTATGATTCGAAAGTTACAAGTGACTTCATGTAAGAGCAAGATGGAGGAACAGATGTATGCTCTACGTCGTCATACCTTGAATAATCCACTCCTTAGGGAGTTTTAATGTACAGAGTGGATTATTGTCATTCCTGCTAAATAAGAGTGTCAATTTTCAATATAAAAGTTCTAATACATGAGTGATGGGTGATGTAATATTGGACAAATAAGACAGCAAGTGTTTTTCACTCACTTTCACTTAACTGGCATCAATTTACGTATGTTGAAACAGTTACATTTTGAATTTGTAGTAGAACCAGTGGCAAAATTCAACAAGCTTCTGAAAATGATCCACATGAAAGGCTTGGTGTAGGCTGATGTGATATGGATGGTATTATCTCTCTCCTTTAAGAGATTCCCGAATCATGTTCCAGTTGACGAGAATTTCGGTGAGGATTAGCGGCAACTGCAGCTAATGCAGTGACTTGCAAATTTTCCCCAGATGGTGTTTTCTTGATGCGACATCTCCCGTTTCGGAGAATAAGTTGCAAGTTGTTGAAAATTTCTAACAGATGACTGCCTTCTTTCAGGATATCGATCTCCGTATAAGTTGCAAGCTGCTCTAGTGTTCTTATGAGCTTCGCCATAAATGTAAACCATATCGACCCTCTCATTGATCGTGTATCGAACATCCATGATAGAAAACAAAGTGGAACTGATTGAGAATAATGTACTTTGAGGTAAATGGCAATAATGAGCACTTGTTTGTGTACGGGTATCAACAAAATGAGCATCTGCGTATAAACAAATGAGTTTCCTTCATAGCAACAACAAAACAAAAGAGAGAGAGACATGACACACAAAAACATTTGCTGTCTTATTTGTCCAATATCTCATCATCTATCACCCCTAACTGATCACATGTATCAGAACTTTTACACTGAAAATTGAATGCTCTTTCCATTCAATCAATTTAACCTTGAAATGATCTTGAGAATGGCATTTCAAGGACGATTGAGATCGCTATATTATGCCTCCCTAATTTTCAAATTTTGTGCGAAACATTTTTTGATTTTCCCTTTCTTTTCGGACACTATAAATACCTCACCTATATATATATATATATATATAAAATAAAAATAAAAATAAAGTAACACTATTAACAATGTAACAATTTAACAGTAATTATAATAGTAAAATTATATACTATTAAAATTACTGTTAATTTGTATAAATATTGAAATAAATGTATTGATATAATATTTAATTTTCTGTGCCAGTTGTCAAGATCTTGCTTTATCTGTAAACTGCCCCAAATGGAGTTACAGCACTTGTGCACTGAACAGCTCATATAGCAAAAGAAATCGGGCCTATTCATGTACCGGCCGCATTGATATATTTTCAAGTGTTGGTGAATATCGATACGATAAATTCACTAACGTTTAACTAAAAGTAAAATTTTACCAGTGATCTGTGCTCGGCAGAGAGAATTTGCGAGCACCTTTAGTTATTGAGATCAAAGTGAAATAGCCTGTAGTGAGCCTTTGATTCCCTGCCAAAGCATGCACGAACAGAAGATGGAGTGGTGCTTTAAAAAGTAATTGTAAAGTTTCCTCTATTGCGTTTAAAATTCTTGTAATGGATACGATATATGAAAATAGATGCGAATTCATGAAAAAAATGTACTCTAATGAAATAAAATAATGGCCAGCTTGTGAAAAGATCCCTTACTTGTAGTACCGGTTACTTGTTATACCGGGTTATTTTGGACTGTTAGGATGTTTTGGTAAGCTTTTCTGCCGAAGGTTATTTACCCCACTGCGAAATGTTGTGGAAAGGTTACATTCATGACAAGTGTGTTGTTGGCGAGATCAAGCGGGTCTCCCTTGCATACAAATGCTCGCCCCAAAGTAAATTTGATGTAACCCGGAATTATGTGAGTTTTCATAGGGAATAATACACAACCCAGCATTATTCTCGTCACGTACCTTCCCAGCAGAACAGAGAAATTAGAAACCGCCCACATTTAATTACAAGCCCCTTGACCGCACCTCTCAGTCAAAGGATTCTCTCACCACTTGGAATTGTGACAGAGGATTACCTCTCTTTGATTTTTATTAAAAATATGTTTGTTCCAAATAACACGAACTTCTTTTTATTAACCAATAACTCCATGTTTTTCAATATTTATTTTGCATGCTTCTCCATGGCTTATTTTTAGCAGATGTGAACGTTTTGTTTACATATTTTATTATAGCACAAGAATGTTTTTAATGCAGGGACAACTTCCTTGGCCCCGTCAAGTAATGATCCTCGGTTCGGAAATCTATGATCCAGGATCGCGGGTTCAAACCCTGCCAGGGTCGATGAATTTTTTCGGCGTAAAAATCCTGAGTATGGCCTCCTTCGAAAAGGTAGTAAAGCCGTGGGTCCCGTGTCGTACATTTACGAGTACGGCATGTAAAAGAACCTCAAGCTTTTTAAACCAAATTTACCGCCCGTTTCACATCCTGAATTGAATGGAACGCTGATGACCTGAGATGTTAAAGGGCGCTCATATATAAACCAGTTAACTAGTCCCCCTATTCTCTTAGATTATGCGGTGTTCGTTAAACATTTCCAAATGCCCTCCGCGAAATTTTACAGTGAAATTTGGATAAGAAAAATTACCTATCCGGTTTTAGTTGACACGTAACTTCACAGATCGTCGTCGTTTCCGGGCATTCGGTTTGGTGTTGAGGAGTCGGGTTCAGGGGCCTCTAGGTGGGTATATGTCCCTATACAGCTTTGGTCTGCCGACAAAGTCAATGTTATGTGTTGGATAGCTGATGACTCTGCAACGAGGATGTATGTGCAGTCCCTTGCACTTACGAGCTTTAGTGGTGTAACCCGTCATGGGATGGAAGGGCAGCTGGCATCCCATCCAAATGTCGACCATGCCCAAGGCGGCTTAACTTAACCTGCAGTTCGTCAGCCGTTTGGCGAGGTATCGGCGGGGGTTTACAACGTGGTGTTAACGCAGCAGGGTTCGCTGTGATGCATCAAAAGAATGTGCAAGCTCAGGTTGCAGGTTGCATACACTCTACATGCATGCCAACTTGAAGAATGATAAAGGATTGCTGTAGAAAACACACTTCACTTTACAGGCGGGGTGTAGAATATTAAGAAACAATGCTTGGACATGACAATTGCTGTACGTTTCTCACTTAGAAGTCGACATTTTTGTAAAATTAAAAGTAAGCCGTTAAGTTCAAACACTGCGAACGTACCATTATATTTGTCCCCTCCGCTCCTTCTTAAGAGTTCTGGGACTTAAAAAAAAACTTTTTTTTTTGTCTTATTGCTAAATAAAATTGTTATGCTTTACCATATCCAATAGTATAAGAACAGTCTTCACAAACTCCCGAAATATATTTGTGATGATTAAGAACCTTCCTGCATTAACGTGATATGTTTGTATATACGAGGATAAGTCCATAAGTTTCTAGCCTCGCCGAAAGTTATGATACTTTATTCTTTATATCAGCTACCAGTTATATATGTGTCAACATTACTTATCTCATTAGCGGGAGGCCTGGGGTTCCAATCCCGCCAAGACCGTCCCCCCTGACTGCTTTTATTCCAGGTTTTCTTCAGTCTTCATAAATGGCAAATGCCGGAGAGGTTTCCTTCCTTAAAAAATATTTTCCCAGTTTTCCATTTCATTCCATGTATTATCAGTTTCCACCGCCTGTGATACCTCAGTAGTAAAAACGGGGTTAAACACCATTAAAAAAACACACACTTAAACAGTCTCAACTTTTGATGATGTTTTCGTTAAATTTTAGATGGGGTCGAAACAAAGTTACGCCATCGATTCTGTTTCTTGACAGGTCTTTAACTATTTCTCATTTTCATTCCTTGCTTTCAATTCTAGTTCAATTGTTCTCCTCCAAGTTGTCCTCGGTCTTCCAATTCTTCTTTCGCCTTGTGGATTCTGGTTGTATTTTCAGGGCTTTTTCTCAGTGTGTGTCCATTCCATGTCCACCTCCGATTTCTTATTTCAAGGTCAATGATTTGTGATCTTCTAAAGTTTGGCATTTTAATATTAACAAATGTCTACAATTTTTTGTTTATTTGTTGAGTAATTTTCTATATTTCACAACCGTAGAGAAAATATATTTTATTTAAACATTCTAATTTTTGTGGTTTTTTTCTGAATATTTTGTGAATTCTATAATGTTTTTAATTGCAGGAAGGCTCCCTTTGTTTTATTTATTTTATTTTATGCACCATGTTCTGGGATACAATGCATTCCAAATAATGCAAACACTCTATTATTTCTATCTCGTGGTCATCTATACATAATTTATCTATATATTTTTACTTTATTCTCATTTTTATAGTTTTTAATTTTCATTCCACTGCTCTGAGCTTCCACTTTTAAGTGCAACAAATTCATTTCTATATCTTTGGTGATATCACCCCTGAAACTAATGGCGAGTTATGCGCAACTTGAAGAAGTGGAGCGCCATATACTGGACCATGCGCAAACCTATATCACTCATTCGCATGCTGACCGGACATTTTACCTCGACATCACGTACAGCGTTCAATAAAGTATCGGGAGGGGGTAGAAATTATTAAGCGAGTTATTTCTTTGGTCGTGCACTGTCAACGAGTGTGGCGTGTCTGTAGTAAAGAACATTTACCAGGCGACATACCATCTTGAGTCAGGAGTTTAAAGTCTCTGTCTTGTGTTTTGTAGTGTTTCACTTCAAAATAAAACATTTGAAAATTTACTTTTATAATAAGCGTTTATCGACCCAAGATCTTTGAAACTATGAATGAATAAGTAAAAAAAAAAAAATTAAGTGTTTAAAGCCTGTTTTTATTACTGAGGTATCACAGGCGGTGGACACTGATGATACATAAGATGAAATGGAAAACTAGGAAAAGATTTTCAAGGAAGGAAATGTTCCAGGGTACCTCCCTGGCATTTTCCATCTATGAGGACTGAGGAAAACCTGGAAAAAACCTGTCAGGGAGACGGTCTTGGCGGGATTTGAACCTCAGACCTCCCGCTCACGAGTCTGTGACTTAACGACTTGGATCAACCGTGGCGGTTTGTTTAAGTGTAGTGGTGTGCGTTCATCAAAAGGAAATGCTGAATACAAGCGCTAATCAATAGAAATTGAGAACGATACACTGATTGAGTTTATTTACGGACGCTCTCAGGTCATCAGCGTTCCATTCTAATCAGGGCTTGAAACGGCTGACAAATTTTGCTCAGAGGCCTCTTCTTTCAGGCTTGAAGTTCTTTTTCGTGCCGTAAATGTACGACACTGGACCCACGGCTTTACTTCCCTTCCCATAGAAGCCACACTTTGGAGTTTTACGCCCGAAAAAAGTCATCGATCTTGGCCGGGTTTAGGGAGCAAGTATGGTTACCACTACACCACCAGGGCCAACACCTAAGTAAACTGTCAAGGTCAAAATTAGTATGGCCTTTTTCGAAGTAGCTGAAAATCGTCTTCAAAACCGCCTCCGCCTTCTTCACAACAGCTGTTGATGAGTTAAAGTGCCTGCTCATTTTTGAGATAGAGAACAGAAAAAAGTCACGCGGATTCGGGTTTTATGGGATATGGGGCACCCATTCGATGTTCTTTTGTGGCCTAATGCTGAGGAACAACGTTGCAAACGTGAGGGCGTGCATTGTCATGTGGAAAGCGTCAAGCAGATCAGCGCGTTTTCGTCGGATGTGTTTGGCCAAAACGCTCGAAAAATTCTTGTAATTCCTCACCTGAACAGTTGTATAAGAGAAGGCTTCATGTTGATCAACAATTCCATGACAGTCACAGAGCGAAATCACCGTAAATTTTCCTGCCGATCGAACAACCTTGACCTTCTTTGGTGCTGGAGAACCAGGTGCCTTGTACGCGGTCACAATGTTAGCAATACCAGAAAGACAGGTTTAAATAAAACAGCTGAAACGGAGCCAAGAGTCCTACATAATGTAATGGTAAAACAGTAGAGGTCTTACATCAGCGACTTTGGTCGTGTTTGGGTTGCCGGCGATTCACGAACATTCATTTTAATACTACACGTCTTATTCCATCAAAATGGGGGCAGGGGCAGAAACGGACGGTAATCGATCCAAGATGAACCTAAATATAAACATATTCCTTTGCTTGAGCTTTGACAGCAAAGCGAGTCTTTCGTTAAAACAACGCTGCATTTAATAAACAAAGAACTGTTTATGTAGTTATACGGGGTTAGTCAAAAGTTCCTCGTCACCTAAATAACTTTTGAAGTATGTGGTTCAGTGACGTGAAATTCTGTGTGTTTAACCAGAAGTAGCCTCAACTCTCTTGTTTTAAATGAAATATTTTTACATTTTCGAATCAGTGCTTATTAAAGAAAACAAAAGTGCAACGAATAATAAATCTCTTGTTATGTTTACTGTGTTTTGTCAGTAATAGCACAACTAATATCCTTTGTTTATATCCATAGAATCATTTTATTGATGCAGAAACATATTTACAGATTAAATCTGACATTTACTAGTTAAATAATTCCATCTGATGTTGAGCGAAAGGGAAATAATTTTAATTAAGGTTGGTTATGAAAAAGTAATTAATAATGATAGTAAAACAAATAGCGCATTATTATTATTATTACTATTATTATTTCAGGTTATGTTAGGATGTTTGTATGTGGTAAAATACTGAGATGCAGATAAATTAACAAATCGAGTTTGTTTTTAATAGTGTTTAACGCCCGTTTTAATCACTGAGGCATGACAGGCTGTAGACATTGATGTCACAGGAGATATAAAAATCTACTTACGCCCACCCCCATTGAAACATAAACATAATATAATATATCTGTTGTAAACATAATGATAATGCTTTATGTACTGTAGTTAATGATGCAGATACCTTGTATGTATATGTTTATAATACGGTATAACTTTAACCTGTAAATTATATGTAAAAAAAAAAAAACCAGAAAGTCTCTGGTGTTAACCGTCTAAGGTAACTTGAAAGCCGAGAGGGCCATGTGAAATCTTTACAATAGGGAGAATGAATGCACCTTAGCGACTTGGACCCTCTGTGGCGATATTTGTGCAATGAAATTTGCTCTTGGATAATTGTTTATTTTACACAGTAAATTTTCGGAAACAACACATGTCTCTTTATGATACTCTTCTTTCCTTCCCCTAATTGATTATCGAGTAATGGGTATCATATAGTAAAAGTGCTGCAAAGCGCGGAAAACACAATATATGCTTTTCAATGATTAGTAATTTGCGGTAATTATAAAATTGCTCTACGCTCGCCAGCTCTTTATTATTATTATTATTATTATTATTATTATTATTATTATTATTATTATTATTATTATTATTATTATTATTATTATTATTATTATTATTATTATTATTATTATTATTATGTTTTATTTACGGGTGCATTCAGGGCGTGAAACGGCCGACAAATTTTGCTCAGTGGCCTCATCTTTCAGGCTTGAGGTTCTTTATCGTGCCGTAAATGTACGAAACGGGACGCACTTCCATCCCGAAGGAAGCCATACTTAGGATTTTTACACCCGAAAAAATCCATCGATCCTGGCCGGGATCGAACCCGCGATCTTGGGTTTATGAGTCAAGTGTGGTAAGCACTACACTCGCCAACTCCTTAACCCAAAATTTTGTATATTGGGAAACGTTTTTATAGTTTCTTAGCTAAACATAAAGTAGGAATTTAGAAGAAAACTTTTACAAATGTTTGACTGTCATACAGAAACCACCAAAACAATCAAAACCGAAATACAGATATAAAAAAGAAAAAGTTGCCTTTCCATTAATGTTAAAGTTTTAATTAAGGAATCCGTAACTTCCACACTTACGGAAGATTGCTAAACACAATTTAGCTGTAGTTATCTAATGGATTCATGAGAATTACTGTCAGCTCGGAGCGGATTTTAGGAGCACGGACATCAAAGGTGCCGACACTAGTTGTCCCTACTGTATATACTGTGATTGAAATATCAGACACGTACTGTATTATGGTCTTCCAGTCCGGAATGTGGGAGAACCTTCTCTGAATCCATTAATGCATTTACATAGAGCTTGTGGTGCACGATACTAGAAAAGGGTTGAGACACGAACGTGTGGCAGTTAAAACCGCCTTCCATGTACGTCATATTAATGGCAAATATACGAGGCAGGTGCCTCAATTCAATTCAGAAGGTTCTGAGCGGAAGTTGTCAGTAAGTGTAAAATGTAGCTGGAAGGGAACATTTTCTTGTTTTTATCTGGTTCTTGAATTTAATAAGCGGAAAACATGCCTTAAAGATGAGCAGAGAAGTGGCAGGCCATCAGCGGTTCTGACTGAGAAAAATATTTCCCTGGCGGCGACAGTGATAAAGGAAGTCAGTGAGATAGCCTAAGGGATTTGTCGGCCGAGTGCTTCCTCTTTTCTGGAATGAATATTTAAAGAGTAAGGGAAATTTCTTTTCGGAGTGTGAGGTATAAACTTTCTGAAGGGCAAACATTCTAGAACAATTGAACCTCTCGGCAGATACATATAATATAACAGGTGTCGACACATGCATCTCACAAAATCAAGTGCTGGCCTGCGGTCTGGGTGTTTTCAAATTGTAGTCAAGTGTGATAATAAGAGAGCGAAAAAATATAAATGAATTTTTACGATATATGAAATCGACATCTCTAAAATATTACAAAAAATTATTAATTACAATATTAGCAGTGTGCAACACGTGGAAATACTCAATATACGTCAGTGCACTGTTACCATCCTCCAGGTAAATTCATTATGTTCACCATTCGTGAACAGCTGCCTGAATTTCTTGTTGTTGCCTAATTGTTTACCTCGCAGTGAGTCGAATTCAGACGGAGCGAGACCCGGGAATATGGTAAGTGCGGCACAACAGCGATGCCAGCTTTGTTGCTGGTGTGGGCCGTGCATTGTTATGTTGAAAGATTACTCCTGTTGACCACTTCCCCTTTCACAGTTGCTAAAGCACACCTCGCTGTTGACAGTCATTCCTTGAGGAAGCCAGTCCATTAGCAGTATACCTGAAGTGTCCCGAAAGACGGCGATCATCTGCTTGCCCGAAATGTCTTGAGCTGGGGGCCTCCTGAATGTTTACATTGCATATTTTCTTCTTCCGTGGTGTGTGACAGTGATACCTGATACCTGTGATGGTGGCAGACGACCAGTACTCTCATTCTTGTGGCGAGCACATTGGCCCAGTTATAAACGGTCTTCTGTGCAGGAGCTTCTTGATCACATACCGCAGTTAAACGTTCAGGAAGTTTTGCAGCTTTGACACCTTCATTCCACAAAAAGCATGCAGTCCATTTTTGTCCATGATAGTCGCCTTTCATGTTGCCTACGTCTTTCTCTATCTGACAACAATCGAATATTGTCTTTTCTCTGTCCCCGTAAATTGTGCGATATTCGCAAAACACCATATTGTAGCGTCTGTCGGCAAGAATGTTTTATACAGTGAAAATTGCATTCTACAACACACGATGTTACAGAAGCGACGTGCCACGTTTTATAGCACTATGCTTACTGGAATATATTTTGCCTTACTTTCTAGTGTTTTACTAACTTCAATTTTTTCTGAGCACAAGTTATCCTCAAATTTTCTTCATGTGGTACTCTTCTGTTGATAACATTTTATTAAAAAATCCTAAATTTTTAATTTTCAAACCATAAAATGCTATATACGTAGAATTCGTAGGTTCACAACGTTCTGAAAAATGATTCGATTGACAATGGAAAAGGAATTTACAGCAATGCATACCCCTTGCTACGAAAACAGTTTAGGCCAGTGAACTTTCTAAAATATTGCTGACTCTCCGAGTTGTTGTTCGCCAGCTCCACCTCTCCACTGATAAAGTTATCCAAAGTAGTTAGCGAAAGCTTTGATTTCAAAATGCACCACCGTCTATGGCATATCTGTCCTGAAAGTTATAATTTTAGCAATATTGGCATGAGCCGTGAAAGCCTTAAAAACACTGGAATCTATTGAAATTTAAATGTTTTGTTTCTTCACTTGTTCTTGTTCTTCATTACAAGTGGGTGAAATTTCCCTTACATTAGATTTTGTCAATTCATATAGTTCTTTGGGAGGTGAAATACGACTTCCTTGCTTGCTGTATATTAATATAGTGTTTGACCTGCTAGTCATTCTCTAAAGTCATAAAATTTTATAAATTAATTATATATCTGTTCAAACTTGATATTAATATTTTTATTTTTAATATTATTGTTTATAAAATGCAAATTGTGAAATAAATTTGCACAAGAATGACACAACTATTCTTGAAATCACCACCAGTTATGTAAGGGTATAAAGAATTAGTTAAATGTTCCGCTTTTGAATTATTTGATTCAGTGACGTGAAACTCGATGTGTCAAGACAATGAGAACTAAAACAATAATATCAAGTTACTCCAATTCTCTTATTTCAAAATCCAATATATTTTACATATTCGAATAATTCTTAAGAAATTTTAAAAAAAGTCCCACTCTAGATACTTCTGTATAAATTTGTGTTGCTAAATCAAGAAAAATGTTTTCATCCGTTCAGTAAACAAAACAAAGCCAGCTAAACGTCTTAATTCTGTGTTCAAGCTGGTAGCCATCAGCTACTTGACTCGATCATAGAAACAATTTAAGGAATGTCTTGTATCACTTCCATGCTCCGGGTCTTCTGAGTTTTTGGGTCTTTCTGAGTATACTACTGACTTCAAATGCCCCACATAAAAAGACAAAGAGAATCTTGCTGGATACTCTCCTACCAAACTATTGTTGTGAAAACAACTGCTCTAAGTGTTGACGAACGTTCCTTTCATAGTGAGCTACGCTCCATTTTGTTGGAAATAGATGTCATCTTTCGGTAGCCCCTGGATGTTGAAACAAATTTGCGATAGTCGGCACTGGGTGATTTCGAAGCAAGTCCAAATATCTGTTAGTGTTTAGCGTTTCTGTAAAGAAGAAAGGACCAGTAATATGATCACCAACATCACCAGCCCAAACATTAAGTTTTTGTGGCTACTGCTTGTGGTTCTCCTCCATCCATTATGTATTTACACCTGACCAGTGTCGGCAGTTGTGTCTGTTGATAAATCCATTCAGTCAGAACGTGACTTCATCTGTGAATACAATTTGTCTAAAAAAACTGAATTGTTATTAATGCAGTCGTCATTAACTACAAAAGTGCATATTTCTATCGAGATCGTCTTCTGAAAGTTCCTGCAAAATTTGAACTTTGTTTGACACTTTTAGTAAGGATGTTCATCACGGGACTTTGTCTTGTATTTGGTTCTAACGAAAAATTAGCTGCAGAAACGTTTGGACTTTCTTGTACATGGGGAAGGACATCTAATGAAGTATTCTCATAAGAGGTGCCCTGGTCTTGGTAAGTCCTTTACGCTTCCAGTTTGAGTAAACTGAGTAAATGATTCTTGTCGCTGTTGTATGTGGAATTAAATTGCAGCCCGACGCATATCATTAAACTAGTTGGCCACCTCTCAATGAGATAGTTGCCTGTCTCCATAGCGAACCACAATTAAAGCAGAATTCTTTCTTATTCGCTCAACATCAGCTAGAATTGTTTAAAACACTAGATATCAGATTTAATCCCTTAAATAAAATGTTTCTGTAACAGTAAACACGGTTACATAGATATAAACAAAGGACGGTTGATGTTATTAAGGACCAAACACAGTAAACAAAAGAAGCGCTTTATTATTCGGTACACTTGTTTGTTTTCTTGATTGAGCAACAATAAATCGTGCAGAAGTATCTAGTGTGAGTACCCTTCGTAAAGCTGTTCTTCTCCTTCCCATTTGGCACTACAGAGGCCTCTTCTTTCAAGTTTAAGTCTCTTTACATGCCGTAAATCTACGACATAGGACCCATCGGTTTTCTTCCCTTCCGAAGAAAGCCATATTTAGGAGTTTTTCGATTCTGGCCGGGATTGAACCCACGATCTAGGGTTTAGGAGACAAGTATGATGATCACTACACCACCAGGACCGACTCTTTCGTAACGAATTGAAAAGTTCTTAATGATATTCTAAAATGTAGATATATATTGGTTATTTTATTTAAAATAAGAGAATTAGAGTTACTTCCTGTTAAACCGGAAGTAAAAAGGTAGGTAAATTTATTTTTTAGTTCTCAGTATACTGCTAGTGCCACACGCCGAGTTTCACGTCACTGAGCCGCATACTTTACGTGATGCGGAACTTTGTACTAAAACTATATTTTCTTGGGTTATTGCAATTATGAGGGCTGTTCCATAAAGAACGATCATATTTGTTTGACAACACACTTTTACTCATCTTAATAATTTTAATGATCTTTCTCAAAGTAGTGCGCGTTGGATGCAATGTTCCAGCGTTCCTGTCGGTCTTCAAAGACATGCTTTTATGACAGGTCCAATAGTTTCCGATAGTGGGAGTTAACTGTATTTAAAGGGAAACCGCGTAATGGGATATCGAATGATTACGGAAAAGCTATGAAATTGGTGTAACTTGCTAAATTTTTCAAATGATCTCTTACACTGCAGTAGTCGGCAAGAAACCACAACCCTCTGTGGCTCTTTGATTTGCGGAAAGGTCATGAGTCAAACTCTCAATTTGTATATGAAAGCCATGGCACCAATCTCACAGCCCGGTAACCGCCTTCTTCTTGTAAGCCTCTAAAACATACAGAAACCATGAACTGCTCGTTCACATTCTGACTTAACATAAATAAAGTACTGTGCTTATATGTTAGCAAGAGGAATTTCTGTTTCTTTTGATGCTCAATCTTCTCGAAGTGCAATGCAACGAACTTCTAACCACATCTCCTTCTAAAGAAAACGTTACAAACTTATAGCCAGTGGCGGAATGGATCAGCAGAAAATTAATGCCATTATGGTTCTGATATCTTCGAGAACAAACGCTCATTTTGCTCGCTTCCTTCATCGTAGCATGACAGGATAAAGAAAGAAGCAAATATTGGCAGTTGGCAGAAACTTTCTCTAAGTCACTGGGTTCACGGCGGACAAGAAAGTAATGCTTTGATTGATAGCTGCAGCTCTACCAAGTTTTCTCGACTTAAGAACAGGCCCCAAACTAGAGAGAATTTACATAGTACGTTTAATAACTTATCTACCGTGTGTAAAAATGAAACCTGAAGCTGAAACTCATTTCATTTATTTTTTACTGCAGCTTCACTTGACTTCCACACTCTTTGTTCAAGTCGCCTCCAGTGTAATCTCTTCAGAATTTAAGGATATGTCTTAATCCTCCGACCAAGGCCATCTTTGGAACATTTCCCTCCACGTCAGATTCCAGTAGAGAAAATAATTATTGTAAGACAGGCTTGGACTATAGGGTGGAAGATTAAGCTTTAATTACGAGGGTAGGTCCATAAGTTTCCGGCCTAATCATTTTATAGTTATGATAAAGATAAAACTATATTTCACTTTTCATTATAGTTACCCTTGATTGCAATACGCCTCTCACGTCTTTGAATTAGCATTTCAATCCCTCCTCCAAAAAGTCAGAAGTCTTGTCCGCAAAATAGGCATAAACAGCATCTATCATTTCTTCGTCACACGAATTTCCTTCCTCGAAGGTCCTTCTTGAGTTTTGAGAAGAGGAAGTAGTCACTGGGAGCTAGATCTCGGCTCTAGGATGGATGGTCCATATCCTTGAAGACACATTTATTCACAGCTTCTTTTGCAAAAGAGCTGTGTGCACAGGCGCGTTGTCATGAAGAAGGCGCACATCACTAATCAGCTTTCTTCGCCTTTTCTCTTTGATGGAAGCATGTAGAATGTGCAGTAGACCATCATAGTACTCCCCATTTACTGTGGTGTTCCTCTCTTTGAAGTCAATGAAGAGTATTCCTTCACAGTCCCAAAAGATTGTGGCCATGATATTCTTGATTGACTGAGTAACCTTGGCCTTTAGATGTGGTGTTTCGCCAGGCTTACCCCACTCAATTGATTCTCTTTTGGACAAGGGATCATAGTAGAGGACTATAGTTTCATCTCCTGTAACAATGGTTTGCAGAACTCTTCTCTCGTTGCCTCGGCAGAGCTCCAAAATGCCTAACAACAGATGACTCGTTGCTGCTTTTGGATTGAGGAAAGAAGTCTAGGTGCCCATCTTGCACGAACTTTATTCATGTTTAAATGTTCGTGAATAATTCGAAGAACTGTTGTTTTAGAAAGGCCCAAACTTGCTGCTATTTCTGTAAATTTGAGTCGTCGGTCTTTCATAATTTCTCCTTCCACAAGAGCGATGTTTTCAGGAGTGAGCATCTTCGTAAAGGTCCTTTGTAAATATAAATAATTTTAATAATTGCTATTAAAGCTAACAGTAAGTAAGATGCTAATATAATACTTAAATTGTTAGTTGGTTGATTATATAATTTTAATAAGGATCTATTTTTATTGAAGTTTATGTATGAAGGGATTCTAGTAGTATCTACAAGGTAATTTTTTGGTTTTAAGTATAGTGTTATTAAGATTAATATTATTAGAATAATAATCAATAGTATTATTTTATTAGAATATAAAAATATTTCATTTGGAATAAGTCTTGTGACATATATAAATAATACTAATATTCCTCCTAAGAAAATAAGAATTAAAATATACGAAAATCAAAAGCTAGTTGATAAAACTCCTGTAATAAAGCAAATTAAAATTGTTTGTAAAAAGAGAATAAATCCTATAGCTAAAGAATGATTAATTATTAAGAAGATTATTCCTGCATGCTCTTCGTCTTCAATGCTTTCTCGACCCATTCGAAAAGTTTGGCTCATTCTTTTACGGTAGAATATGAGGGGGTTGCTTTCCCATATACCGCTGTTTAATTTCATTTGGAGTAAGTCCTTCTTTCGTGAACAACTTAATAACAGGTCGATACTCCATTTTGTGCATGTCACGCATAGTCTTCTTTATGCAACTATATCTGAACAACTGAACATAGCGGAGTGGAAGTTACTGCTGCAGTTGTTTACTTAACAGATAAGGCATGACATCAGATAAGAATTATGTGAAGGCGATAATCCTTATCGGGGAGTCCGGAAACTTATGAACCTACTCTTATGAATTACATTCAACGCGGACTACTTTGAGAAAGATAGTCAAAATTATGTAGACCAGTAAAAATGTGTTGTCAAAAAAAAAACCAGTTAGATTACACATAAAAAGATTCTTTCCCTTCGTTTTTGAGGGTTAAAAAGTGGGCTGATGAATTTGAGCGTGGTCGTACATCTATTCAAGATGATGTGCCCCAAAATTGCTAATCCCGACGACATTGTGACGAAAAGTTCAATGTCAAACTCGATTATCGGGTACGCGAGTTAGCTGACATTATAAAGACCTTGATAGACCGTACTCAGTACAATTTACATGAAGGTTTGCGTATGAGAGAGCTTTCCTCTTGATGGGTGTTGCGTTTGCCAATACTGGACCTATTTTCAGATCACCCTAATTGGTTGAATATGAACATTTACGTAGCCAAAATGAGTGAAGCAAACGCAATTTATTTTCTAGTTAGAACGCAATAACTAATGCTGTTATAATTAATGTGTAAGTTAATTGGAAATACTGTTCTTCCCATATTATTATTCTTTTAATTTATTTATAATTGTTATTTCTATTTGTGTATCATATTCAAGCATGACCTAAACATAAAATACCGTGTGATCAGTTTTGTCTTCCTCCGGACCAGTCGGATCTCAGTGATTAGCGGGATAGTATAACAATAAAAAACCAACCATAAAATAATATACAAACCAATTCTTAAGGTTCATTATGTGCTAAATTATAAAATGAGGTGTTGAAACTCCCCGCCTTCATTCTCCACACATTTTTGACATAATTATTCATCACTGTAGTTCATTTTGAGAAATCCGGACAATTTCCTGAATTTATCTTTGAGTTTTTGTATTGGTATGCGGGGTCGTCTTGTACACGCCATTTTTTAATTTACCTCAGAGATAATAATCGCAAGCTGTTAAACGCGGCACCGAGGAGATCACAAATCCTTACTAATAACTCTGTCTTGTGAAATGAAATGAGAAATTACTACAGAGGCACCACAGGCGATGGACACTAATGATACATGAGATGAAATGATATATTGGGAAAGAATTTATTTTTAAGAAAGGAATCGTTCCAGGCCTAAGTTTTAGGGTACCTCCCCGGCATTTGCCATTTATGAGGACTGAGGAAAACTTGGAAAAAACCTCAGTCAGGCAGAACGGTCCTGGCGGGAATCGAACCCCAGACCTCCCGCTCACGGGTCCGCGTCTTAACGACCTCGACAACCCGTGGCGGTCTCTGTCTTGTGGAAACACATTGTGAAAAGCTCTTATGGAGGTATTCGCAATATGAGCAGTGGCAGAGTACTGCTGAAAAAATGCACGATCACACTCCCTGTCTACTAATTCTGTGAAGAATGGAGTTAGTATGGTATTAATATAAGTAACAGAATCAACTGTATGCTCATAAAAAAGTTCTATGATTCTTTCACCATTGAGTTAACACATATGAATCGTACATAAAGGCACGCTGTGCCGTTGTAAACACACGAGGCATAATACACTTTATGTATGCTGTCGAATTAAGCAATGAACAACACAAGACACACCCGGGAACAGCTGCGCTACGACTGAGACAGTCGGTAAAGCCAATAGGCTTGCTACCCACTCCACACCTGGACAAAAAGTAGGGAACTCGCTCATAGGAAAATCCCCACACTGCGGGGGAAAACTCGCTGATCATACTCTATATTTGTTGTAATATGTATATAGAATTTATAACAATAAAGATACACTTACTACTACTGCTACTACTACTAAACTCTGTTCTTATATAGTACTATTCCCTTTTTTTTTTAGTACTAATGAAGAGTTATATAATTAGAGATAAATGTAGAAATTTATTTCTCGCCACAGAGAAATCAATGTCACTCAACATAACAGCAAAGGTCCTTTATATTTTTATTAGAAGTCTTTTGGTTATGCGGTGTACATTTTAGTCTCCATTGATGAAGTACAGTGAGGCACATTTAAAGTCTTCCGTTCGCAAGTCGGTCGTTTACCTGCATGTGTGTGAGGGCGGTGTTGCACATAACCTTGTAATTCGGGGAACGGAGAATTGACAAGTCACACCGGTGGAAAAGTTGGACGTATACCTGGATCCCATATTGTCGACAAAGCCCTCCAAAGACCTCAGACACTACAAAAAGGCTCTTTCCAAAGCGCAAGCCATCGTCACACTGCACACAGCATCATCCCAACACACCTGGCTCTTTCACTATGGAGTAGAGTCAGAGGCATGAAATGGGAGGGAAGGAAATGCGTGGAGAGGAAATTTCCATTCCAATACGAAAAATCCACGAACCTCCCCCTCCCCCAAGATCAGAATAGGCAGCCCCAGGGGGTTTGAGCCCGGAATCTGCGCAATGTGAGTACCAATGGTGATCACTTGAGCCATTGTAGAGATACGTCACTGATAGAACAGCTATCGTATCCTGAAAATTAATGTTTTAAATTTGCGCCACGCTTAGACAAACATTACAAATTATTCTGGGGTTTCTCGCTTGCTTCCTTTCCTTAATGAGTTTTGCTGTCTTGTCCCGCCTGTCTACGAAATTAATTTACCAACTGAAGCTGAGCAAATTACACGCCGAAAGTATTTCCAAGGTCTTTTGGATTATGCAGCACGTAGAGGATTTGATTGCAATTCACTCTGCTCTCGAGTTTGTGTAATTAGAATGGCAGCAGTGATTTCTGTTCATCACTCCATGCTCCGGAATTGGCGTAGAAATTATCCGCTCTTCTTACTGCAAATGTAAACTAATGTTCTAGAAGCACAATGTACCATTTTATCAAGAAAAAAGCCCCAGCACACCAGTCGTGCTAGCGTCCTTATCTACTGTATTTTCCAGGTCTTGCCATCTGTTTCTGAAAGTCAAAAACTTGCTTTAGGGGGGCGGTTCGTTTCGGACAAAGAGGTGAAAAACTTATGCAACGCGTGCTGTGGCAAATGACCAAAAATGTACTGTAGGATTACTCCGAAAAGTAGTATGGAGATTTATCACTGTTCAATGTAAATGCTATTCCGTAAAAAGTTCCATTTCCTCAGTATAAAATTTCTAAAAAGTTTTGACTCTACGAGAGGCCCTCTGAAAGTTCTCGGTCTGACCAAAAAATCACAAGATTTAAGAGATTTTTTTCAACATACCCGTCTTGTAAATCAATACATTTAGTCAAAATCCCAGTCATTTCTTCAGGTTTTGGGAACTAAAAGAAATCGCTGTGAGCCAAATCCGGTGAATGGCGGATGTGGAAACACTTGGATGCGAAGGTCATGCAGTTTTGCAGCAACAATCCCAGACGTGTGTGAAGACGCATTATCGTGATGGAAGAAAACTTTCTTTTCCGCAAGGTTTAGCTTGAACAGCATCCTTCATTTGGTCCAGTAATGAAGCGCAATACTCTCCAGTGATAGTTCTGCCCTTCTGGAGACAGTCTGCGAGTATAAGGACATAAGAATCCCAGAAAACCGTAGCCATGACCTCTACTGCAAATTGAACAGTTTTTGCTTTCTTTGGTGCACTTTCACCTGTTGTCACCCACAATTTGTACTGCTCCTTCGTCTCTGATGTACTGATGAATTCATGTTTCATCTTCTGTTATGAAACTCACTGGAATTTCGTTTAAACAAGTCTAAGAATTCTTGCAAAATGTTCATTCGAATGCGTTTTTGGTTCAATGTTAACAAACGCGGCACCCTTCGAGCGGAAAGTTTCTCATAACCCAAAATTTGGTGAAAAATATAGTGGACATGGCCTATGAGGTATTTGCAATGTCAGCCAACTCGGTGCTCTCAATTGGCGATCATTGTACGACGTTGTGAATTTTTGTCCCAACTTTGTCGGTCGTAGTAATTTTGGGACTCCCTGAACGCTCATCTTCCTGAATGGGGTGTACAACCACGCTATTACGTAATCTAACTACTTTTATATTTCTGTTAGGGTTAAACTCTTCAAAACGAAGTACTTTATCCCATCTCGTATATATAGAAAATATTAATACTAGTTTGTTTACACGATGTTATAAACAAATGACTACACTTAGGCGTGTGAAACTTTACAGCGCGCCATCTAAAGAATGACCTACTTAACAACTATTATAATAATTTAACCATCTTCACGACAGTTCGGAGTCAGGTCGAGAACTTTTAGAACTTACTCATTCTAATTTATCGGTTAGATTTCAAGTCGCGCATTTTTCAGGGTCACGTGTTACGTGCACCTTTAGTACATGAAATTTGAACTGTGTAGTGTTAACGTATATTTGTAGTTTTTATCTTTTGTTAGCGGTGAATATTTTAATGTACACCTAAATATTTAATATTTATATTGGAATTAATGTTTTAGAGATACGAGTATCAGTTGTTATGAATTTCCGCATGGGTGTATGCTTTCAAATGTTTATTTTTTGAGCAAAGTTTTAGTTTTTGTATAGGATGGAGCCGAGTTACGTATTTTATGCATGTAAAAATCTGCTCACTCATGCAAAAACCGAGCAGTCAAGCCGCTTTTTCATAATTAATTTTCTGACCTCGTGAAAACCAAGCGCAGTGTATCTGTCATATAACAATAAAACAAACAAAACAAAAGAGTTTTTTAAATTGTTTTAGTAAATCCCGGAAATACCTTTGCCCTAGTAGCTGCTTATGAAAGAAATATATGCATGAGTTTATTTCCGGCCCCACCTCTAACAGCTTAATAAAAGAAAAATGTTGTTCATTTTATTCTATAAATACGAAATCTCGAGCAGAATGTAACACAGTTCTAAAGCAACTGACAAAATAAAACGAATAATTTAAACTAACGGAAAAATAAAAGAACTAGGTCCTGTAAAGGAAACAGTTTTCAGAAACGCGCTGTTCAATGGGAGAGGCGTGGAGAAAAAGTAACGATGCTAACAATTTGGAAATGATGGCCGATAAAACATGCTCACCTCTCTAAGCTGTTATATCTTCTCTCCTTATCATTCGAGATGCGCTCTCAGTAACCCCAAAGCAGGGTTATGACGTCATCATCTCGATAGTTCCATACCAGTCTAAACCAATGAAAGAAACGTCGGAGAGAATCGGTTACCATAGGGATGAAAGAAGAAGGGAGAGGAACATAACAATTAATGAGTTTATGCAAATAAGGCGCACATTGAAAGCATACTATTTTTGTAAATGGAAGAGAGAAATTTGTCTGTCTCTCAAAAAGTAAATAAATTTATATTAACTTAAATGGAATTTCGAGGCTGTTATGAATTTTAATCATTTTCTTTGTTTTTTTTTAATTCTTTTGAATGGTGTTTAACGGCGTTTATACTACTGGGGCACCACAGGCGTATATATTGTATAGCCTTATAATGCAACATGACTTTTTGACACATATACCTTTGTTTTTTTCTCCTTGCAAAATATATGAGGATTTTTCTTGTTTATTTACGGACGCTCTTTAACATCTCACGTCATCAGCGTTCCATTCAATTCAAGGCGTGAAACGGCCGATAAATTTTGCACAGAGATCTCTTCTTTCAGGCTTGAGGTTCTTTTTCGTGCAGCAAATCTACGACACGGAACCCACGGCTTTACTTTCCCTCCGAAGGAAGCCATACTTAGGATTTTTACCCCGAAAAATCCATCGGTCCTGGCCGGGAAATATATGAGGATGTATCATAAGTAACACAGAGTATGTTTTACCGCGATGTTGTTATAGGTGGGACGGTTTTGAAGTTATCCAATACATTGTACAGAAATCTATACAAATTACAAGTGCACAACTAATGCTAATGCTTTTGTGGAACAAAACATCGAAAATTCACTTGTAAACTTGTAAGTATGGAGTTGTAAAGTACAGTATTCGGCAAAACAGACGACGCTGAAATGTTAGTTAATGGCGTTGGCACAGATGCGTTCAAAATGTGTACTATCACGTTCCACACACTCGGGAATATTTGTAGGTGGGTCATCTGTCTTGAAAACTGACTTTCAACATGCCCCATTTGTAGACAAAGGTCCGCAGAGCAGGCAGGATACGGGAATGCAGTTCTTAGGCGATCTCCAAAGTGTCGTTGCAGACGGCCAAGTGACTCCCCCGCGGTGTGGGCTGTTGCTACGTCTTGCTGCACTCATTGTCGATGGAGGAGGAAGTTTCTGACCTGACAAAAAGACGCAACTCCCACACGAATGGGGTAATAATGAGATCTCTGTAGCGCTCCTGGTTTACTGTTTGCAGATTCTGTTGAGCATTCTCAACGAAATAAGGGCCCAGTGTTTCATGACCGGACACGGCGCACTGTGCGACATCAGGCTGCTGAAGTTC
Organism: Metallyticus violacea; assembly: GCA_030762175.1. NCBI lineage: Eukaryota > Metazoa > Arthropoda > Insecta > Mantodea > Metallyticidae > Metallyticus > Metallyticus violacea. The sequence continues at coordinate 88,434,840 of CM060841.1, forward strand.
TAAAAACGAGTTGTTGCAGAAGAAATCTGGATCCTCATACGTCAATACAACACTCGGGCTCTCTTCCTGTTAGACGCTGAGCAACTTGAATCCGGTATGCAAACTCACCCAGTTCTTTAAACATCCGCCGAACAGACCTATCGCTCAAACCAAGTTTCAGTATGTTCGACTCTAACACCTGATGGAGAAGTAATCGCTGATTCTCCTTTGTGATGACGGTTTTTGAGCGACCCGTCTCCTTTCGTTGACATTGGACTGATCCCATACACTTGCCAACGGCAGCTAACGTTGTTTTATTTGATACCTCGTTATTAAATCTCTCCTCCTACGTTATTTAACGTGAAGAAAACTCGGTCCATTCTGATGTCCTCTTCCACATGACCGTAAATAAAATTCCTTGTTATTTACGGACGTCGTTTAACATCTCAGTTCATCAGCCTCCGCTTCAGGGCATGAAAGAGCTGATAAATTTTGTTTAGAGGCCTCTTTTTTTATGCTTGAGGTTCCTTTACGTGCCGTGAATCTACGACACGGAACCCACGGCTTTACTTCCCTCCCAAAGGAAGCCATACTCATGATTTTTATGCACGAAAAAAATACACGATTGAACCCATGATCTTGGGTCTACGAGGCAAGTATGTTTACCACTAGACCACCAGGACCGACTCTCTTCTAAACCGTAATTGCAGAAACCAACACAAAACTGGTTTCACAGTGTGTCAACTTTATATACTTCATTGCTATAGAAACTTGGACAGAAATTATCGATAATTTCTGCAGCATACTGTACAAGTGTAGCAGAAACCTTTGTGGAACAGAATGCTACAAGTTACAAGTCAACAGGGCCCTAATGGTACCGTGAAATCAACTTCCAAGCTTTCGAGACGGACAAGGGACAAGATGACCCACGCACAGGACAGACCAATTGCGTTATTATTTCTGATGTTACTGCATGGGTAGATGACAAAACTGTCGGATCACAGTTAAAAAAAAAACCCATGCTTTTCTTTATTTATTCTGTTTATTTACGGACAATTTTTAACATCTCAGGTCATCAGCGTCCCATTCAATCCAAGGCGTGAATCGGCAATACTTTCCCAGTTCTCGTCTCCCATTTGTAAGACACCATAGACTTGATGCATAATGCAATTAAAGTTTCAGACTTAATGACGCGTTTTATATGCCAGATCTTAGTTGATTTACTCTGACAGTTGGTCCGCATTTTATTATTAAGTTTGGTGGTCAAAATTTTGTTACCGTTGTGTGTAATCCGAATTAAAATTCTAACTTGGTTTTCTCCAGTAATTTCGTTCAACTCGCCGGCTGCGAACAAAAGATAGAATTACTCTCGCCGCGATAGACAGGAAACTTGTTGGGCAGGGCTGTCGCGCGGAACTGCATCACAGAAGCGATACAGGCGCACTTTGTACGAGAAAACCAGACAACTGCTGCTCAACTAATGCGCTTTTTCATGTGTTTATATGCATATAGTATGCGTTCATTTATTATTTGCGTTCTGCCAAGACTGATATACTTAAAGAGCAATCTCATGGAGTGCAAGTTTAAATTTTTCTGCAACATCCATGACTAGCATATGTGTAAGAAAGGTTAAGGTAAATATGTTATAGTACATCAAATGTGAAATGAAATGATAAACTGAGTGAATACAGAGTGTGTGTGAATTTCCCTATGTTCCATTTTTATTTTATTGTTAAATAAATAAATTTATTTATTTTATATTTTATGAAGGCTAGTCGATAAAGGTTGAGAAAATGTTTACTTTTACTAGGCGGAGTCAAGTTGGCCTAGTATTTTTAAGTAGTATATGTGTCTGTCAGTCTTGAAAACTGTTTATCTTCTTCAAAACAACCTCTGCTTCATCTTGACAGTCGTGGATGAACCAAAACATTTTTGATACAAGGGAGTAGAAAAAAAGTATCATGGAGCTATATTCGGGTTGCATGGAGGATGGGACATACACTTGATGATTTTTTTTCTGGGCAAATGTTACAGACGTAGTGGTGTGCATTGTAATGGTGAAAGTGCCATCTAGACGGTTGCAGCTCATGGCGTTTTCATCGGATGTGTTAGGCCAGGACCCCGTTTCACAAAAGTATGGTCTAATACATTACAGTGTATGTTCTTGTAGCTTATAGTTATTAGTAAAATTCAGTTCCACGAAAATTTCTGCTACGCTTGTACTTTACAACTCCATACTTACAAGTGTGCAAGTGATTTTTCGTTGTTCTGTTCCATGAAAGTATTAGTGTTAGTCAGGCACTGGTAATTTGTATGAATTTCTCTACAAGTGTAGGAGTATTGATAAATTCAATTACTAGCACAAATTTTGTTATCTTTTAAATAATTTTGGGAGTCACTTGACCAAATGTGCTAAATATTAGCGAAATTGATGATACTGACGAGTAAAAATATGTATAAAGAAAGAATAAATAAGTATTTGTGTAAGTTAGGTTAGGTGCAAATAAAATACGATTTATGATTGATAAATGCATATTTCAAACCAGCATCTTAGTTAATGGGTTTTTAGGGTTCTTGTTACATACCACGAAAATAATTTCTTTTCATTCTTCTTTCTCTTTTAAAATAATTTCTTTTGATACAATTTTCCAATTTTGCTTATAATGAGAGCTTGATTGTCAAGTAATATATACATATAAATAAATATAAAGAATAAAATGGACTAATAAAATAAATGACCGAGATAAATTGGGAAACTCGATTCTTCTACCATCTCTCGACGACTGAAATTGATGCTCCCAAATGTGGCCTTATGGGACCGTCGTCTCAAAGTGGATTAATGCGCTTGAATAGTACTTAAAACAACCTAAAGAGTGGGCATATTTAAGGTATGGCGACGTATGGCAAACAGCTGTTCATGCAGCTTGCTCTTATGTATTAGACCATACTTTTGTGGAACAGGGCCCGGCTGCTCAAAACAGCCTTGTAATACTCCCCGTTAATTATTGTTTTCGGCAACGCGAATGTTGATAAACCATTCCTCACCATAACATTTCCTGCCGACCGAACCACCTTAGCCTTCTATGGTTGTCGGAGAACCAGAAGGTTTCCAGAGTGAGCTCGCCTCTTTGCTTTCGGAATCATAACGGTGAAGTCAGGTCTCATCGCCTGTATGCAGCTATGTCTCGACGCTGAAGCGACCGCCTTCTGTTCAGGCGGTAGCAATCTCGCACAGATGCGTCCTATGTGTTGTGCAACGCGGTGAACGCACTACCATGGGAAAACTGCGAAATGTCTGATAGTCTCTCCACTGTTATTCATATCCATCTTCCCGAACAATAATGCACCTTCCTGTTAATATACAGCGGTTGGAGCACGTGAATAATTGTGCTTTGTTGTTGAAACATGACCTCCTTATGCTCTTTAAACCACCGAAGTACGGTTCATTGTGACAGAACATCATCGCCATATGCTTGCCGTAACATCGCGTACGCTTCCATACCGGATTTCTGCAGACGGAAGCAAAAGTTTAGAGCAACACACTGTTTATTACAAATAGACTCGCTTGTTGCATTCTATTGGCAAATACACACCGTCCTGTACTACTTTTCAGGGCATACGACATCCTGTACACATGAGAGAGAATGAAATGCATCGTCCTATTCAAGGATTTCAGTATCTGGAAACTTTCCAACTTATTAATTTGACACTTTAATACCATTCTAAAGCTTTAGGCGACGAGTAGCTTTCTTTTGTTAAATGGGTTTTATTAGTTCTTTCGTTTTCAAAGAAGATTCTACCGTCTTATGTTGCAAGCAACATGCAGCTATCGAGGCATGCAAGATTAAAATTGTCGAATATTATTACGTTCGCTATTGCCTCCCAGGGCTACACAAAAGCAAGAAATAATAGAATTCTTGGCCCGGTGCGGGGAATTCAATAAAGAATGTCTTGAATATCGGATTCCTGTGGCGTCTCGGGATATAACGGGGGTTGTATGTACCAGAAGGCCGCGTTCGGCAATATTTTCGGTGAGTTTCTAAACTCAACGCTTGAGGAAAAAAAAAAAAAAAAAAGATTCCAGTGAAAAGCATTTGTAAATTAATGCTTAACTTTGTAAAATACTAGTATTTAGCTTTAAATTAAACATATTTCACAGGTCTGTAGATGTTCTTCGGCAGGTATTTATTAAATTTTCCTATACCGTGCGTCCCAGTGGCCCATCAGCCGGTCACTCGCATGCATCGGTGCCTTTTTTATAGCAAACATCCAAAGTGGCTGACATTTTATAATAAAGTTAGCATTTACCCTCAGATCTAGAGATTTTGAGGGTCATAACCCTTACAGCCTCCAAAGAATGCGGTAGCGTGAACTGCGGCAAAATTTGTTGAAATGATCCACGTTGTTCCACGTTATACAGGTCTACAAACTGAAACTTTTTGTGAGCTGTTTTGCTTTTGAAAGTTGGTTCTAAATATTTCAGCACCCGCTGATTTTAAAAATGACTTCTGTTTTTCTCCATTACATCAGAATTTTTACTGAAATGAAATTCTCATATTTTTGTATTCGAGAAATGTACATAACTCAGAAATATAATTACTTTTATTTATTTATTATCTTCAAATTTCCATGCAGAATAATACATAAATTTTAGCAAATTGCTACGATCAAAATTTTGCATTAGGTTTTAAGAGTGACATCTATGGATGTGTAGGACGATGGACTGATAGATACTGTGCACACGCTGATGGCGCAGAGTGCGTAGCGAAAGGACAACGTTCGTTTGTTGTCAAGTAGAGAAGGACTTGGGCAACATAGAAGGTGGACTGAATGGTTTTTGTGGAATGAAGGCGTCAAAACTTCAGAAATTCATAGACGTAGTATGTGGCTAAGAAGTTCCTGTTCAGATGACCGGTTACTTTTGGGTCAAAGGGTTTGTCAGCGGCATACACCGGTCGTCCGTCAACGAGGAGCATTGGAGTTGTGTTTGAACTGGTTATGGCTGATAGACGAGCCTCGGCAGCGCAACTCTGCTCATCATTATTCACGATGATTTTAATAAGAAAAAGGTTCCGTGGAACAGGAGAACACTGGCGTAGGCTACTAGAAATACATAATTAACATCCGGAAGAAGCCGGTGACTGGCTACGAGTCATGATGTCACACACCAGAGAAGAAAATCCAATTAGAAACATTCAGGGAGTCCCGACCCAAGCTCCATTTGCGAGCAAACAGCTGATAACCGTCTTATGGGACACTTCAGACATACTGCTAATACACGGCTTAGACGCAGCAACGACGAAGGGGAGTGTTCCCACCGCACAGCAACACTTGAACCGCAAATTTGGCATCGCGGAATTCATTGTGCCACAGCCACCATATTCGATATCATTAAGGACTCTCTGCGAAGTAAACAATTCGGCAACAACAAGGAAAGTCAAAACGTTTACTTCACAGATATGCTTATGAGTGACGGTTTTCACTCATATATATAAATTAACACTAATAATAAAAGTAGATAAAGATAAAACACAGAGAAAGAGTCACACTTGAAACTGCTATATATCGAACTCGCAGTAGTTCGAAATATAGCAGTTTCAAGTGTGACTCTTTCTCTGAGTTTTATCTTTATCTACTTTTATTATTAGTGTTAATTTGTTACATTGTTAATAGTGTTTCTTTATTTTTATGTTTCATATATATATATATATATATATATATATATTCATATCCGGGCCCCAGATCATTTTACGTCCTAACACCAAGTTTATATGTATGGAATTTAATCAGGAATATTATTTTCTGCTTTTCTTTCTGAACTAATTTCTAATTATATCACTTTATCTGGATTTCTATTTTTATTACAGGTTTGTCTTGCATTTTTCAAAAAATTCTTCTTAATCTCTTGATATCCCTATCCCTCAGCATTTTACATAATATCATTTTATTTAAATTATTCAATTTTCTGATTATATTTAATTTCTTCATTATTTTTTCCCTATACATTATATAATACAGTATAAATCATTCCCTTTGCTTCTATCAATAGACACATCTCTAAGTAGATAATCATCTTTTCTCAAACCCCTTAATTTCAAACACCCGTTCTAATTCATGCGTATCCATTTTGTCCTACCGCCAATGGGTGGCCGAGGTCGTCAAGGTGCAGACTCGTGAACGAAAGATCTGGGGTTCGATTTCCATCAGGACCGTCCTTACTGACTTAGGGTTTTTTTTTCCCAGTTTTTCCTCAGTCCTCATAAATGACAAAAGCCGGGAAGGTGCCCTAAACTTAGACCTAAAATATTTCCTTCCTGTAAAAAATCCTTTCCCAATTTATTATTTCATCTCATATATCATCGGTGCCCATCGCCTGTGGTGCCTCAGCAGTTAAAACGGGCGTTAAACACTATTAAAAAAATGTCCTTATTCGCCACAGAGATTGATATATTTCTCTTTCCCGCATTTTTAAAATCAATGTATCATTTCAAGTTAGGGAAAGATTGGATAAAGACTTATTAAACATTTTGACAACATCTTTACTCGTCCTAATAATTTTGATGATGTTTCTGAAAGTAGTCCCCGTTGGAGCAATGCACCTGTCCCAGTGTTTCTGTCAGTCTTCAAAGACACACTGGAAATCATTTTTGACAATTCTGCTCCCACGAAAGTGTTTCATCAATTTAGGGAAAAATAAAAAAGTCACACGGGGCTTAATCTGGACTATAGGGAGGGTGAGGGATATTCAGTAATAATATTTGCGGTGTGCGACTATACATTATCGTGGTGTAGCATCCGGAATGTGGCATTTTGCATGGTTGGTGATGATGGACTTTCCACACGGAACTTTGCTGTCTGTCCTCAGTATCGAAATTATGTAGCCAACTTGCATACGAAAAGTGCTATCCTCTTGAAAACAAGAGTTAACCAGTAAGTTAAAACACCCTTTTCTTGTTTGGTGACTCGGGAAACATTAAAATATATTCTATTCGCTATTATATTAAATATTTCAAATGTTGTATTTGTTAAAGAAAATTGCGAGTATTTGCAGGGATTTCCCTGTATTTGCGAACACGCCGGTTTTTTCATCATGCGTTAGTACGAAACCTACTGAAGAACGTTTTTACTTGGGATTAGTAATCCATTTGCAGATATTCATAAGTTGTTGAAATTCTTTGAATATAACCTCTCTGTAAATTTTAAATTTTAGCAGTTTAGTTCATTGTAGACTGAAATTTATCAAATACCTATTTTCGTGATACATGACATAGAAACGTCTTTGTATAAGGTTCTGATATTTCTCCAATTTCTTTAACACGTCGTTTTCGGTTAGGAAATCAATAGTTTTTTTTTTTTTTTTTTATGTGAACCGAAACACCAGAAAATATCTCTACAAATGGCATGTATACTGCTCTGCAAGTCCACATGTCATACACAAATGCTTTCTGTTCTAGCGTTAACGTATGGGGTAGCACTTTAATTCACAAATGAATAATAAAGTTACTTCACTAAATGCAATTGTTAAATCATTGCAAGTAACACCAGCTTACTTTATAACAAAACTGGATTGATAGGTTCGGAGGAAGATGTTCAGTGTTCGAGCAATGCCTAAGGGTTGGTCGTTAGTGTCTATTTAGATGAATTTCAAGAGAGCTCATTTATTTCAACACGTTTCATTTTCTTAGTTTGGCTGACTGACAGAATGAATGTATTGTTTCTACATAATACATAATACAATTACAGTTTTACAATATTTCCTTGATCTCTGAGTGCTTGTTAATTCAGCCTCCTATAGAACTAACACCCTGGTTGTTGTGTACGTGGATATTACATCGCTCTAACTACACATTGAGAGTTAACCTTAAAAATACTTCTCTAAAGGTGATCAGCTTCCCTTATTATCTTCTTCCTTTGCCTTGATCACTTTCCTCCACCACTTTTCTCTTACTTTCCCTACATACTTTCCAAACTGGTTCAAAATTTTTTCTGCTAATCCCAAAAATCTTTAATGCCAGAATTTCTGCCTGAAAATTATCCTATTTCTTGTTCCATATTTCCTCTCTACATCCTTCAGTTTCTGTACATTCTAATATACAGTGCAAGTTCTTGTCTACCTTACCACACAGTGGCACTGTCAATTTTTACCCCACCTAACATCATGCCCATGCCGTACCCTCCCTTCCCATTTCATTTTCCTAGTTTCAACGCTTACATATAGCAACTATTGAAACTCCAAACATGACGTTTGTATGTTTCTGGCATTCTTGCGCCTTGAGATAAAAGTTTAGATACCCTAGAAATTGAGCAGTTGAGCATTTGAAGCAACCCTTGTAAGGTACGTAATGTGCTTAAATTATGAACAGGAAAGCTGCAAGCCTCTTAAAGGTTTTCATTAACAGTGCATGAATCAACAGGTGAACAGTCCAGCTGTTTATTTACTTATACCAGAGTTCCGAAATTACCCAGTTGTGTTCGTGTGGAATGCCTGTCCCACCGGACAAGGCGTGGTTACGCAACACGCCCTAAAGGAATCTAGTGTTAAATTCTGCCGATCTTTGCAACCTTGCGGCCTATGACATGCGAGGATGGAAGGTTTGATATTAAAGAGAACAGGTTCAGTCTTGCAGTGTACTTTATATTTCAGCATAGTCCCCTCCAAGTTCAGTTTTTGTTCGTACAAATGGTTCGTTTACCTTCTATATGACTTAAGCTTATGTCGGAACAGAAAAGTGTTGAGTTACGGAAACGGTGAATATGGTGGATGCGCAAGTATTTCAAATCGCAGTTCGGTAAACTTGTTCTGAGCGACGCGCATTGTTATGATGTTGTTTCATCATCCAACAGAATAATAGAAAATTCCAGTTTGCTGAGAAAGATGCCAAAGTGAGTTTTTAGGGGAATGTTGCAGAACATGTTCAATGTTATCTAACGTTTCTTCTGTGTGTACTGTACACGCTGTGTACGCTTTTACCAAGAATACTTCCCGTTTCAAGAAATGTATTTATCAATCCAACTAGGGCGTTGAATATCAGGGAATCTCTCTTGAAACAATCTCACCAGCCGATCATAAATAAGTGCTCTTTGGGGAATATCATAGCTGAATTGAGTCATATTAACGAAATTAATAAACTGAATTACTCCTCCTAATGAATACTTAATACACTGTTACATAACATACAAGAGCACGTCCATACATTCCCGGTTTCTCGTTACAGACAGGACAAATTCACTGGAGCTCCAGTCCCGAGCCACTCCCGAACGGTAGCGGATAAAGCCGAGGGTAGTGACTTGCACACATATAGCTAGATAATACAATGTTAACGGAACGGCTCGATAGCTCAGGTGATTAGAGCGTTATGCTAGAATTGATGGGTTCGAATCCTCACGTCCTGAAGCTTTATTTTTTCCTTCTTTTCTTTTGGAGTTAAGGGAGATTGGTCACTATTACAATCATGTACTCACTAACGTAGTACTAAGCACACAATGGGCTATAAGTTGAGGCTTAAGATTTTTTCTGTTAGAATCAAACGATATTTGCCACCATTACAGCGATTTACCCGCCCCTATTAATTTATATGTACGAAAAGGAGGGAGCGTAGGCCGTCAGGCCGTAGCAAGCCGCACTGGTTCACCGTTTCTAGGATTTACTCGAGGTTAGCGTTAAGGTTAGTGAGTATGTATATTAATTAATTGCGAATTCTAATAAGACAACGTGTAGTAAAAAGTGAATAACTCAGTTTTGTAATAAGGAACAACATACTGCAGCCAGAAAGTTACCGAGGATACTGCATAGGTTACATTACGTTTAACAAAAAATAATACATGGAACATTTATAATGTTACATGCAGTCTGTTACCGACAGCGGAGCTCGGGGCTGTAGCTTCCAGTGGTTTTATTCCTGCCTGTAACGGCAAGTATTTGAAGCTTGGGAACTGAGGAGATTCGCCAACTGCCAGTGGAGCGGTCCCGCGAAGGAAAAGTAACTCAATATATAGATTAAGATGAGGAGATTTGTGGTTGAGGCAGGAGGGGGCACGGTAGCCGAAGATTTGTCCGTGCCATGACCTTGACTTTTTCTAATTCTGATTTCAAATTTGTTTAACGTTGATCAATGTTATTTACCCTTTTGGGAGGTAAGTAGACAAGCGGCTGGCTCCTGTCGAGAATCTTATTACCAAATGGCATGAAACGCACCAAGTTGGGTCGCACAGAACAATGGAGCACCGCCAGGAAAAACCGCAAAGCAAAAGGGAACAGCAATGCTTTGTAGGAGCAAAGAGGAAACAACACATCACAGAGTTTCGTTCTTTTGTTTGCTCGTGCTGCTTTTGTTGACACACGGAATAGCAACTGAAGTTTCCAGATTTACGGAAAATATCACCTCATCTTAAAATAAATGTTAGCAACACCTAGCTTTTTTAAAACTCTATAACTGCAAAATCATTTTTCAGAAAATTCATTTTTGAGTGGTAAGAAAATCATATTTTTGCTAATATAACTTAATTAATAAATAAACAAAGCGTTATTATATTATTGTTCTAATCATTTGCTTACTAATTGAAATTACGGGTTAATTTAAGAGGGTTTTTTTTCAAAAAATATGTAGGAAAATAATATCCTATAGGCATGTTTATTTTTGTTATTTTAGTTTTGTATATTTTATATTGAAATGAAATGCTTTCTCAATATTTATTGATTTTATAAAATATACTTGCTACTTATTTATTTATTCACTAATAGTAAACTAGTCAACTAAATAACAAACATCCTAAGAACGTTTTTATATTTTACATTCATTTAGGGTTACCAGATTATTTTGATAAACGTTTAGAAAATTCACTCACTTATTTCCAAAAATTAAAGAAATTTTGTCAATACTCCCATATTCCAAAGATAGGGTGCGTTCATTGTTATTTTATAAATCCAGCACACAATCCTCTCTGGGTAATCTTTTCTAATTGATTTAAAAGTGAAGGTATTTGTGAAAAATATATGAAATTAACAGCTGTTGAAGCAGCATTCGCTTACCAGCACAACTCATGTACTTCTAAACTTACCCAATGTACTTTTGAACCAAAATTTACGTGCGGCCGTAGTAAAGCCAAGGGAACTGTTTTAACCCCCGCATTTGCCATTTATGAACTAGAATCTCACTTACAGAAAGATAACTTAATTTCAGTTATGACAGATACAGGGAACCATAAGGATGTAAAAATATTTCCATTGCTTGTTAGGTACTTTACTTCTAATGAGGAGATTCAAGTTAAACTGTTGGATGTTAAATCTTTGCATTGAGAAACTTCAGAAACCATTGCTACGATTTTGAGCGTGAGTTTGAATAATGCTGACTTAAGAGAAAAGCACTCGCTCTTTGTGCAGATAATACGATCTTTAATTTTTGAGATTACCTAGAAAGGGCATCAACAACATCTTCACTAAGCTGAAAGGGCGTAACTTACATATGTTGACTGTTCTGCTTATATAAGTCACAATACTATCCAGATGGCTACTGAAGGCATTCTTTCTAAAATATATTCTTATTTCTATGTGTATAGTGTAAGGGTTGAAAGTGCTCAAGAATTTTGTGAATTTGTAGGCCAGGAGTGCAAACAAGTTTTAAGGAATAGCAAACCCTGCGGTCGACAATGTTTGTTCCTCTGAAATAGGAAATTTAAATCTCAAAATAAATTAAAACCCTAAACATCAACTTTTCATTTTGCAGTTCAAAGCGTAGAGGGTCAAACACAGTTTTTTGAGGCAAGTTGCAAATAGAGAGTTTATCACCAGAAATTGCAAAATTTAAACAGTATTTCCATACTTTTTATCAAACTGCAGCTAAATATTTAAATAAATGGATTATTGAGAGTTTGCGGAACTGCAGTTGGGTAACACTTAAGGAAAAACAAAAGACTGAGGGTTTCATGGCTCCTGCATCTATAATGTGATGAATTTGTGTACATTAAACAATACACAACACACAAAATATTGGAACAAAGGAAGCTGGAAAAAACATCATCTGTTGGGTACAATTTTATTTCACATTTTAATATGAACAATGTGCCTTATTCCAATTTTCTTAAAATATTTTCTTTGTTTACCTGAAATTTATACCCCCACTTAACGAGTGTTTTCTTAAATGAATGGTTCGTGGACAAGTGACAAGAACGCTCTTTCAGTACAAACTTTGAAAGTTATGTTCATTAACAAGATGAACTTTAACCACACTTGTGTAATCTTTTACTAAACGCTGTGTGATAAAAAGAACTTATAAAGAACCATTCATCATTGCTGCACTAATAATTGTAAAGGATTGTTTGACTGGAGTGAACTCAATACTACTGCTACATCATGTAAATTACACAGTAATTATTTATTTATTATTAGTTTCCAAATCTAACAATTTATAACTAAACAATTTTATCGTCCTCTTTTGCCTCAAACATTGTCGACAGCATCCTGGGCCTTCTGCACCTTGCATTGTAACAAACAAAATCGCCGCATGTAAAATGTATGATGTTGTCGCTTTCGTAATAACATTGCCAAACGATACAGCCAAGACTATAATATGAAAGTATTACTTTATGTAATGCCTGTATCTCTTGGGGGACACTTGCCCTCTTGCCTCTCCCCCCCCCCCGCAAGCATATGCGTAATAATTCAATTAAATTACGTGAAGCATTAAAAAATTATTTTCCTTGAATAAATCTTAAATCAGTTTGTATATAAGCTCAGTTCTCCGGTACCTTTTTCTGTACACACATCAGTCACTTTTGAAATAAATTCTTGGCGTTTTACTGCATTTTAACGTCTCTTTTTCTATATATCTAATGAGATACCGCGCCGTTCCACTGCACTTGAAAAGTATGTATAAATAAAGCGAAAGCAGTTATAAACGAAGATTTACTAACCTAACATATAATACGCAATCCCGCGTATACTAAATATAATTTACTGTTAAAATAAAATAGTTCCATATTACCTCAGTAAACTAAAATAGCCAAATACTATATCGCCTGAATGTTGGGTTTCAGTAAGATCGTCTCGACAACCCAGACCCCAATGAAAAAAAAATGTAGCCGTCGTCTCGAAACGTTTACAAGAAGGCATAATTTACCATTAGAAAATAATTCGATGCTTTTTAAGAACTTCTACATACAAATTTTTCTCATATATAAACGAAACAAAATAACAAGAATTTGCCTTGCATAAAATCTTTCATGTACAAAAAATAGTTAATCACTTACTGTCCATTACCGTTTACTGCAGTGCAATAAATACTTACACCAATAACATATAAATAAAATAACTAATCAAGTATTTTCCGTTAGTGTAACACACATAAAAGCTATTTTAAGTAAATTTACTGCAGTGCAAAATTAATGGATCATTTAAACAAACACATACATACTTCTACATACTGATTTGACTTTGTAAATTCATGCAAATGTAAAATGGTTAGCCATGTGTATATAATTACAATACTTTATACAAGTAGAACAAATAATTTTAATCAAACTACTGGAAAAGAAAATGTAATGGAACACAATTTACATTACACGCGTGTAAAAAAAAATCCGCCCATACTGAATATGCAATTGGATTTACAAATTATTCTAATGAAGCTTTCTACCGGATTTCTCTATATCCAAATAATGATCTAGCGGTTAACTTTTTGACGACGAAGTTACTCTTTCAATTAGTGAGATATCGATACTATTATAATTACCCAATTTACTCCATCTGTCACATTTTAACTCCTTACTTCCACTACACTCCAAGATCGAACAGGCAACTACAAATCCTTAAAAAATACACAAATTTCCAAAACACTTTAAAAATAACTGACATAGATGGAAACCGTCATATTTATAAGCTATTTTAATGAAAAAAATGTGCCCTTCCCTGGCAATAGTTATAAACGGGTTTGTCTGTCTTTTTTTAACCTCGCTTGCAAAGGAGTCGAATCATGCTAAAAGTTTCTGTTTTCGGATCTTTCCTGTCATGGTTAAGTCTCATAACCACATATGATGGTAGATAGGGAAAATGTCCTCTCTAACCACAAGTGTAGGTGTTATATGTTTAATACACCGTACAGTTTTGTCATTAGCTTCATAAATTGCAAGGTGTATACTCTTTTATCTACTTCTCCTTTAAAGACTGGCTGTTTAGGAAATTTAAATGTGTACCTAACGACGGCCTACTTGGTCTAGTGGTTAGTGTTGCTGCCTGGGAGGCTCCCTTTCGATTCCCGGCACCTACGTAGGATTTTTTCTTACATAGGAAGGTCCTGAACGGGGTCCACGCTGCCTCGTGAGGGCAATTTGGATGAAAAGGTGTGCTGATTACAGGTCTCCCTGCAAGACTGCACCTTGCCAATGAAATCAGTGATGGAGGTAGAAGTTGCAATCATCGTCGTGGTGACTTTTTTTAAGAATGATGTTTTAACGCCCGTTTTTATTACTGGGGCACCACAGACGGTGAACACTGACGATATATGAAATGAAATATATAGGGAAAGGCTCGCTCAGGCTCACATGGGGCTGTAAAAAAATTTTTTTTTAGTATGCGGTGCACTGCTACAGTTAGAGGTGCAAGCGGGCACACAGCAAGAGCGACCCATGTAGTACTAATAGATTTCTATTACACAAATTCCTGGTGTAGTTTCACTAAATCAATAGTTAGTTAATAAAAAAAAGTAAAAGAACTAGCGCGCTGATGTTGATTTATTTCCAGCTATAAGACATGTAATTGCAACGAACTATCCATAACTTAATTGCAGCAACTTGCTTTAATCTCGATCTCCGCCATTTTCTGTACTGTCGATTCTCGTATTATAGTCTGAAGATTGGAGCCCGTCTTGGCTTCAGGTTGTACAAAATCCCAGAGCCGAGCCAACAAAGTAATTAAAGCTACTTGAAAAAACATTACTGCAATTGTGAGAGCCTTCGATGTATTATTGGTGATCGGCGTTTGTTTCGTCTGTCGAAGAAAGCACATACACACAACTGTTGGACAGTTTTAATGAACGCTTCGCCTCTGGACTTCAACCATTCCTCCGTAGGTAGCAATCAGCAATCACTCACCCAAGAAATGACCTTATTCTCCGCATTATTGATTATGGAGAAGGAGGTAGGGCTGGAAAAAGGAGAACGGGACGGAAGAGGAAGAGGAGATGATAATAAAACGGAAGAAGAGAAAAACAAGAAGCGCAGTTAACATATTGCTGAAGCTAATGGACTGGTCGTGAACCTTTTTCATGCTCGTCTGTCCGTTCACTGATGATCTCCCTTAGGGATGAAATATGTCAGTTTCGATTTCATCTCATCAATAGCTCTGCCTTGTTCAAACGTAGGACGGCGAAAATTGTACTCCCTCACTGGCTCATGAGCTCAGCGTCGTAATTCATTTATCATATTCCTGATACTGGGATTACTTTCAAAGTTTTGGGGAATGAAAGTGACGTAATACAAATATCTGTCCATTCGGATCTTCGGGGGTTACACTACACAGCTGTTCCCATCTCCCACTCTCTTCCTAGTACTTGTCCCCACATCAGCGATGAAATAATTGCGTCACAAATTAATATATGTATTTAATAATGATTTCGCCCAAAATCAAAAAAATTCCATCAGGTAGGAGCTGCGCAAACTGGCGAATTCCTCATCTAGTAGAGCAACTTAAAAAAAGAATATAAAATCCAAACTAAGGTCTTATTAATTAATTAAATGTAATGTTAGGTCATTACTGTTGTGGTATTAGGGGAAAAATTTAAATTCTTACAATTTATAAATATTACAAAATAAAAATAACATTTAAATTATTTATTATTTAGAATAAACCACAAAAATGAATGGTATGCTATTAGTCAAATGAGATATATGACAACTAATAGACAAGTCTATACTGTGTGAGTATTTTAAACATTTTTAAACGTTTGATATCATTTTTACATTCACTAAAATAGAGAGAAATAACAGAAAGTTTCGAGTTACATTGTGTATTTAAGATGATGTTCATATGTTTCAATAAAACAAAAACATGTTACTATTTAAAAACATTTACAATGTACTAAGTAAATAAAAACAGTAGAAAGTTACATCGATTTTCAGTGGCTTTGAAATTTAATTTAAATGTTATTAACATGTAACGTAAACGTTTTCTGAAGGTTATTACAGAGCGCTCTTACATACAAATATAATTCTAACACACATATATTACATTAATATTTCACATTTACTATCTTCACGACGATATTTTTGTTAAACATAAAACATATGCATTATTATAAATACAGTTAATAGGCTGAATAAGTTTTCCTTTTATTTTAAAATAATTGAAAGAAAGTTAAACTCAAGCGCGCTTTTTCAGTATGTCTTTACTTATGAAGGTGCAATTTCCCTAATTGTCAGGAACTGTTTTTCTTATTTTATTTAATGCGGAGTTTCGTTCCGAAAAAATAAATATTGGTGCCGGTAGAGCGATTTTTAAAAAGCTGGGTTTTAGGTTAACGCCCATTTCTAATAGTTTGATTTTATTGATTTCGGAAACCATTTTATTTGAATTTAATGTCATATACCGAGTTTCGCTGAGAAAAAGCAAAAACTGCGAATGCTAGAGTGATTTTTAAATTTTCTCTTTAGGTTAACTTCCGCCCCCAATGGTTTAATTTTTCTGGTTAACAAACTCGACGAATCTTTTGTTAATTGATAGTTATATGCCGAGTTTCGTTGAGAAAAAAGAAAAATTGCGGACGCTAGAGCGTTAACACACACACACACACACACACACACACACACTTTTTATTTGTCATTTCCGGTGCCTAGCAGGTAGGATCGATGAAGGTTTGAGGAAAATTTTCAAAAATATTTTCATGGGTACAGTCGCAATAACTACACTCCTTCAGAATTCGGTGGAATGTGTCTCCATTAGGTCTCATCAGTTCAAACCATATGTAATTTCAAGTGGGAAGTGCTGGACCACCCTCCGTGTAGTTCCGACCTTGCTGCTAGCTCCCATGTGTTCCGCCCTCTTAACGCCGTATTTCGGAAAGGGGAGACACTGCCTGGTTCCGTCAAAGAATTTCATGTTGCTGGATTTCAGGGACTTGTGAAACAATGGGCAAGTGCCTGAATGTACAGAGAGATTATGTCGAGAAATAAATGTATTTTTAAATCAGTTCTGTTATATGTTTAAGTTCTATTCCATTTGTAACTTACTGATAGCTTACTCTGGTAACTTATGATAATTTAGACTACCTTGTACATAAATCCGACAAATATCGAAGTATACTAAAATTTACAAAAATCAAATCCAAAAGAAGTTGTGGAACGATTCGTTTTTGCGTTTTTACGTCTTTGCCCTGTAAAATATTTTTAGCTTTTCGCTGGGGAACAATGAAAGAGGAAAGCGATTAAATAGATTTAACGACTAAGGCGCATGCGCCAAGGTGAAGCGGTCACGTCAGTTGGCTGATGGAGTTTACTGCCGTCAATCAGCACACTCGGGCAGTAAAGCCGTCGTAAACTAACACTACAACCTGTCCCAAAATACTGACTACCTTAGTTCTTTCTTTTTGCAAGCAGCATGTTCACCAAAGAACGACATTTTGAGCATTTATAGAGAGCCCTGTAATATTTTTAATTTTTACGTTTCATGTTATAATTATTAAAAGAATACAAAATAAAGCACAAGGTTTACAACTTCGTATTTACACTGGCGCAGTCTTAAAAATGTAAGGAAAACTGTGAAAAAAACACTCTTTTTAGGGAAAGTATCAATAAAATGAGGAACTTTTTATATTTTAACACGAGGCTTCGGCATATATTAATTATAATTTGTTGGTACTGCACCGAAGGGGGCAGCCTTGCTCTTAAATCATTCACCGAACTCTGTTTGCTTTGCGAGGACAGTTAAACTGACAGCCGAGTACTTCCATAATAGAAGAGAACGACCTGTTGATAAACACATTTGGGAGGACGTAACGGAGGCTCGCATAAACGTAATTTTACTACATCTACTGCTGAATACAGATTGCCAGCTTCTAGAACCTTAATAACACTCATGACAACCGAAGAGAGAGAGAGAGAGAGAGAGAGAGAGAGAGAGAGAGAGAGAGAAAGAGAATTTAATGTCATAGTGTAAGCAAAAACATGGAGTAAACTTGAATCTTCATAAAGTATTCTATGTATTGAAATAATCAAATTAATATTTTGAGATGCCCAACCTAATCTTTACATTTTATCTTCCTAAGATAACAAAGGATGTAAGCTTTGTGTAGTATTTGTTTCCTTTACATTCAATTAACACAAAACGAAATAAAGCAACGACTTCACAAATTCACACTAAACTTCAGTAACAGCTGACAACTAAAGAAACGACTCAATATCGCTTCTGGTGAGCGTCGTTACTTGAAATGTAAGATAGATGTCGTAAAGGTTCTCGACCTGGCTCGGAGATGCCAAATTGCATGATAGTTGTCAAGTATCATTCTTTAGATGGGGCGCTGTAAGGTTTCAAACACATAAGTGTAGTCACTTGTTTGTGGTGATTATGTAAACAGTGTTAACATGGGGATAAAACTGAAACACGAGCTGTGATAAAGTACTTCGTTTTGAAGGGTTTAACCCGAACAGAAACACAAG
Source organism: Metallyticus violacea (assembly GCA_030762175.1). Taxonomy (NCBI): domain Eukaryota; kingdom Metazoa; phylum Arthropoda; class Insecta; order Mantodea; family Metallyticidae; genus Metallyticus; species Metallyticus violacea. The sequence goes on from CM060841.1 coordinate 88,453,461, forward strand.
AGGAGTTAAGAGTCAACATTAAAGAATTCTTCTCCTTCAGTGGGCCGCTGAGTTTGTACATCCATTCAAAATTCTCAGCACTCAGGACGCCTCAAAACTGCCACAACCGACAGATTTTGACAAAAATTCACAATGTCGTACTCAATGATCGCCATTTGAATATAAGCGAATCTGCTGACATTATGAACACCTCGATGAGCCCTGTCCATCACATTTTATACGAAGTTTTGGATATGAGAAAGCTTTCCACTCGATGGGGGCCGCGTTTGTTAACATTGGATCAAAAACTTATTCGATTGAAGATTTCGCAAGAGAGTTTACACTTGTTTAAAACGATTCCAGTGAGTTTCTCCGACGTTTTATAACAGTAAATGAAACAGAGAGCAAGGAGCAGTCCAAACAGTGGGTGGCAACAGGTGAAAGTGCACCAAAGAGATCAAAAACTGTTCCATCTGCAGGAAAAGTCATGGCTACGGTTTTCTGGGATTCTTATGGTGTTGAGCTCGTAGACTATCTCCAGAAGGACAGAACCATCACCGGGGAGTATTACGCTTCATACTGGACAACTGAAGGATGCTATTCAGGCTAAACGTCCACACCTTGCGATAAGAAAGTTCTCTTTCATCACGATAATGCGCCTTCAAACACGTCTGGGATTGTTGCTGCAAAATTGCATGACCTTCGCTTTCAAGTGCTTCCACATCCGCCATATTCGCCGGATTTGGCTCCCAGATATTTCTTTTTGTTCCCAAACCTGAAGAATTCATATCAAATGATGCGGTTAAAGCTGGGACAGACGCTTATTTCTTACAGCTGGGCAAATCTTATTTTACTGAGGCAGTGGTGAAGGTTACGGAGGTGATCCTGAAGGACCTGTCTTTTAAGACAAGCAGAAATGCTGGGACAGGTGTATTGCATCTGTCTTTGAGAAAGATCATCAAAGTTATGATAATTATTCAAGGTGTTATGTCGGAACATTGTCTTTTTTAAGTTCTTCGCACACAGAACAATTTTTGTTTGCACACTGGTGGATGTTTTATTTTTCAATGCACTTATTTGGGCATATAACGGAAAAGTATGAATTTAGTAACGATGCCTTTATGACGACTTTGTGTTATTAATAAAGATATAAATAAAATATTTAAAATATTTGTTTTCCATTATTTAACTTAAAAAGCAAACCAAGAATAAATGAGAATTAACAACAAATAAAGTTTGCGAGAGCTCTCTTTTTCCAGAACGGTACGACGTGGCGCTGAAGGTCATGGTTCACGTGGCGCACGAGTTCCCACACGAATTAATAAGGAACGTGCCAGACGTAGATCCGGTTTGCCGGTGAAGTTGCCCGCTATTTTTAGACTGAGATTTAGAAAGAGAAGAGTTTCTTACTCCTCGAAAGTAAACAATACAGTTCCAGCTGAGACAATGACGTCAGATGTGGCAGTGACGTCACCCCTATCTGCTTTCTCTTCTATCTTATTTTTATAACCGCACTGCCTTCCGGCATTCTGTCAAGCCATCTTTTTGAGAAACCAGGCCCCGGTACACTTGTAACCGAGAAAAATGCAGTACATAAAACTTAAATCGCGTATTTAGAGCTATGACTTTCTCAAGTCATGTTGGATGCAATGCACTGTCCCAGTTTTCCGCCATTGTCTTTCAGAATCGTCTCCGCGGCCTTCGCCACTGCTTCTGATGATAGGAAGGCGTTCCTTTAGTTTTCGGAAAAGGAAGGAAGCACACGGGGCTAAATCTGGACTATATGGAGGATGACAGACACACGTCATGTTGATTATTGTGAGATATTTAGCAACAACATTTTCGACGTAAGATCGTGCATTATCGTGGTGCAGCATCCACCTTTTTGCGCCTTTTACGTTTGATATGACTTTGCACAGTTATCAGGACATCTCTGTAGTATTGCCCTGTGCTAAACAATTCTTTAAACATTGAAAAATGAGATGAACATAACTTTCACTGCAGCAACAACCACTTTTGATTTTTTTGGTGTTGATAGTGATGGAGATTCCACACAGAGCTTTGCTGTTTACTCTCAGGATCGAAATGATGTAGCCAAGTTTCATCAGCAGTGATTACCTTTAAAAGAAACACCGCACGTTTCTGTTACATCATCTTCAACCGCATGCATGAGCAATCTTGATACCTACCTTGGTCAAGCACATCTCATATGCATCTTTTCAATTACCAACGGGTTTTTTTTTTATTAGTTTTTAACGCCCGTTTTTATATCGCAGGCGGTGGACACTGATGATACGAGAGATATATGATAAGCTGGGAAAAGAGTTTTTAAAAGGATGGAAGCGTCCTAGGCCTGAGTTTAGGGTACCTCTCCGGCATTTGCCATTTTTGAGGACTGATAAAACCTCAGTCAGGAAGGACGGTCCTGGCGGGATTCGAACCCAGACCTCCCGCTCACGAGTCCGCACCTTAACGACCTCGGCATCCGTGGCGGTCATATGGTATCGATTAAGCTTTTTACCCAAATGTAAAGTGACTTATCAAAGAACAAAACATTCCCGTTGTGAAAAAGACACGAAGTTGCAAGCACGCATACTGCATGGAAACTGAGATATTAACGTTATCGGAGCGGAATCACAAGACTTGGATGCAAACAATGCTTTAGAACTTGCATACTCCGTCTAAAGAAAGTTTTTCATTAAAAAGTTCTAATTTTGAAGATATATTGGATACGACTGGGCGCGTAGGATGCTAACCCCTTTGCCAGCAGTAAGTCATTAATTCCGATATCAGTGGCGTCAAGCCCCGGAGATAGTATTAGACTGTAAATCATGGATTTCATGAGTACTGAGGAAATAATCAGTGGCGTGAAACCTGGATTTTCAGTGTTATATCAGGGGCGTGATAGCTACAACTTCATTGAACCCTAACCTATAAAGTTAGCGTGTAGTAGAGAGTTATTCACTAAAGAATGCCCATAATTTATTTATTTATTTTTGCAGGTATAAAATTTAGATTCACAATATATTGTTACATTATTGCGTAATACATTTGGTACAAGTTTCATTGTTGTCACTCCGGTTCTCTTCTTTTATATGTGTGCAAGTTGATTCATGTTCAGTTCCGCCTATAGAAAAACGGAGGTGACCCGTGACGAAAAATATGCTCCTCTGAAATTCTAATTTCGTACCAGAAATTCTATACAAAGTTACAGGAGGCCTGGAGAATTTGTTCTTCTATGTAGCACAGCTAATGAGAAGTATTCGAAAGGTTTAGCCGCCAGCTAGCCTATATATTGTAATCTTGCTGATGACGTTTGAAGTTGTATGCATTATTGAAATTCTTGTTGCACACTTCACGATATAGGCGTACGGTGGCTGTCTTTTTAGGACAGGCGCGATAACACTCAACTTTTCCGGGTGTACTTTAGAAACACTCTGTCTTAAATTTTTACTGTAGTGACATTCCTTCCACCTTCCAGGCATACAACCTGTTTTGATGTACTCATTATGAACAAAAAATAAGTAAAAATACTAACACTCTCTATTCGCAATACATATGACAATTTGGCGCTAACAGAAGAACGTGTGAAATCGTAACCAGTTGACTTACTTCGCTATAAAAATAAAAATCGTAAATATAATGTTAGCGAGTAGATAATTAAAAAAAATAAAAAACCTAGAACCGTGATTAATTGAACCCACTATCTTTGCATTTTGGGCACGACGATCTAACCCTCTGAGTTAGAGGCTCGTTGTGCTGGAGTACGAATATATCTATGGAAGTCACACTACCTTCGACTTTCTCCGTTGCCGCTCGGGACTGGATCTCCAGGTTCTCCTCGAACTTTAAGGGTTTCTCTCCGGCCGCGGGACGGTTCAGTTTGTAATGTCAAGTCATGCTATTAGCAATTAAAGAAAAGAGACATGATCATGCTTAGCCATGGCATTTGCCTTCTGCAAGACAATGCAAATAATGCTGTGAAGAGTCACCCACCCTACACCCCAGCTCTATCCCCCAGCAATTTCTCACCGCTACGAGTGGCCGAGGTCGTTAAGGCGCGGACTCGTGAGCGGAAGATCTGGGGTTCGAATCCCGCCAGGACCTTCCTCCCTGACTGAGGTTTTTTCCAGGTTTTCCTCAGTCCTCATAAATGGCAAATGTCGGGGAGGTACCCTAAACTTAAGCCTGAAACATTTCTATCCTTAAAAAAAATTCTTTCTAAAATATCTTTTCATTTCATGTATCAGCAGTGTCCACCGCCTGTGGTGCCTCAGTAGTAAAAACGGGCGTTAAAAACTATTAAAAATTTCCAGCAATTTCTCATATTATTATATCTCAAAATTGAATAAAGACATACGAGGAAGTAAATATAATGAAAATCAGTTAAGGAAGAACATGAAGATGTGAAAAGTGTGAAATAAACAGATATTGTGTAAATACAAGTGTTTTCCCCCTTTTCCTTCTTACATAAAGGATACGGGAAATTCCAGGGATTAACAAAATTAGGATTCTTTCCACTTATAATTAAAATAAAACAGAAACGTTGAGAACTGCCGCATTAAACGCAGTCAAATCCACTTCAGTCCCTTGCCTCATTGATAGCAGAGAATACACCTAAGTTGAGGGTAAAAACTGTAGAATGAAGAGGACCACCCTACGTCTGAAAATAGAGGAGGTAGAGAGCCTGCTATTCACATGGAGTGCACTCTCTCCATTTTGGCCGGAAGTTTGTTCACCAAGAGCGTTCCTTTTTATTACGGCTCAATCTGGAACTTTTTCTTGTCAGGGAGGCATTAGTCGTTTATCTTTTGTTTTCTTTGTTAGCCTCCCACTCTGGAGAACATCACGTACCGCCATCTTCTTCATTCGATTAAGGCGCGGTTATACGGTTCGCGAGCTCTCTCCCTTCTCCACCGCTTTCAAATCTACATCCACTGCGTCTTGCTGAAGTTTGGTTCTGTTATGTTTAAATTTGCTTGACACATTTAAAATAATACGTTTCTTGTTAACAAAAAGATAGGATAGCACTTCCAAAGTATCAAATGAAAGATAAATTGTGGTGCCTATGCAATTGAAGATGACGAGGAAGATGCAGAGTTTCTTTCAAAGGTAATGAATCACTTGCTAATGAACTTTGGATACATCATTTCCATCCTGAGAGCAAACAGCAAAACTCTTTGTGGAAATCACCAACCCAAAAACAGCAGAAGTGGGGAAGTTAATTTCATCTAATATTTCAATATTCAAGGAATAGTTTACCAGCATGTCGTATCTGCACACACAGCAGTAACTGAGCAATAATACAGAGATGTACTGAAAACTCTACAATGTCATATCACACATAACTGTAACTGGGTAATACTACAGAGATATACTGAAAACTGTACAATGTCATATCACACACAACTGTAACTGGGTAATACTACAGAGATGTACTGAAAACTCTACAATGTCATATCACACACAACTGTAACTGGTAATACTACAAAGATGTACTGAAAACTCTACAATGTCATATCACACATAACTGTAACTGGGTAATACTACAGAGATGTACTGAAAACTCTACAATGTCATATCACACACAACTGTAACTGGGTAATACTACAGAGATGTACTGAAAACTCTAAAATGTCATATCACACACAACTGTAACTGGGTAATACTACAGAGATATACTGAAAACTCTACAATGTCATATCACATGTAACTGTAACTGGGTAATACTACAGAGATGTTCTGAAAACTCTACAATGTCATATCACACATAACTGTAACTGGGTAATACTACAGAGATGTACTGAAAACTGTACAATGTCATATCACACATAACTGTAACTGGTAATACTACAGAGATGTACTGAAAACTGTACAATGTCATATCACACATAACTGTAACTGGGTAATACTACAGAGATGTACTGAAAACTCTACAATGTCATATCACACACAACTGTAACTGGGTAATACTACAGAGATGTACTGAAAACTCTACAATGTCATATCACACATAACTGTAACTGGGTAATACTACAGAGATATACTGAAAACTCTACAATGTCATATCACACATAACTGTAACTGGGTAATACTACAGAGATATACTGAAAAATCTACAATGTCATATCACATGTAACTGTAACTGGGTAATACTACAGAGATGTTCTGAAAACTCTACAATGTCATATCACACATAACTGTAACTGGGTAATACTACAGAGATGTACTGAAAACTGTACAATGTCATATCACACATAACTGTAACTGGGTAATACTACAGAGATGTACTGAAAACTGTACAATGTCATATCACACATAACTGTAACTGGTAATACTACAGAGATATACTGAAAACTGTACAATGTCATATCACACATAACTGTAACTGGTAATACTACAGAGATATACTGAAAACTTTACAATGTCATATCACACATAACTGTAACTGGTAATACTACAGAGATATACTGAAAACTGTACAATGTCATATCACACATAACTGTAAACTGAGTAATACTACAGAGATATACTGAAAACTGTACAATATCATATCACAATAACTGTAACTGGGTAATACTACAGATATGTACTGAAAACTCTACAATGTCACATCACACCTAACTGTAACTGGGTAATACTACAGAGATATACTGAAAACTCTACAATGTCATATCACACACAACTGTAACTGGGTAATACTACAGAGATGTTCTGAAAACTCTACAATGTCATATCACACACAACTGTAACTGGGTAATACTACAGAGATGTACTGAAAACTCTACAAGGTCATATCACACATAACTGTAACTGGGTAATATTACAGAGATATACTGAAAATTCTACAATGTCATATCACACATAACTGTAACTGGGTAATACTACAGAGATGTACTGAAAACTCTACAATGTCATATCACACATAACTGTAACTGGATAATACTACAGAGATGTACTGAAAACTCTAAAATGTCATATCACACACAACTGTAACTGGGTAATACTACAGAGATATACTGAAAACTCTACAATGTCATATCACACATAACTGTAACTGGGTAATACTGCAGAGATGTACTGAAAACTCTACAATGTCATATCACACACAACTGTAACTGGGTAATACTGCAGAGATGTACTGAAAACTCTACAATGGCATATCACACATAACTGTAACTGGGTAATACTACAGAGATGTTCTGAAAACTGTACAATGTCATATCACACATAACTGTAACTTGGTAATACTACAGAGATGTACTGAAAACTCTACAATGTCATATCACACACAACTGTAACTGGGTAATACTACAGAGATGTACTGAAAACTCTACAATGTCATACCACACACAACTGTAACTGGGTAATACTGCAGAGATGTACTGAAAACTCTACAAGGTCATATCACACACAACTGTAACTGGGTAATACTACAGAGATATACTGAAAACTGTACAATGTCATGTCACACATAACTGTAACTGGGTAATACTACAGAGATGTACTGAAAACTGTACAATGTCATATCACACATAACTGTAACTGGGTAATACTACAGAGATGTACTGAAAACTGTACAATGTCATGTCACACATAACTGTAACTGGGTAATACTACAGAGATGTACTGAAAACTGTACAATGTCATATCACACATAACTGTAACTGGTAATACTACAGAGATGTACTGAAAACTGTAACTGGGTAATACTACAGAGATATACTGAAAACTGTACAATGTCATATCATACATAACTGTAACTGGGTAATACTACAGAGATGTTCTGAAAACTGTACAATGTCATATCACACATAACTGTAACTGGGTAATACTACAGAGATGTACTGAAAACTGTACAATGTCATATCACACATAACTGTAACTGGGAAATACTACAGAGATGTACTGAAAACTGTACAATGTCATATCACACATAACTGTAACTGGGTAATACTACAGAGATGTTCTGAAAACTGTACAATGTCATATCACACACAACTGTAACTGGGTAATACTATAGAGATGTTCTGAAAACTCTACATTGTCATATCACACATAACTGTAACTGGGTAATACTATAGAGATGTACTGAAAACTGTACAATGTCATATCACACACAACTGTAACTGGGTAATACTACAGAGATATACTGAAAACTCTACAATGTCATATCACACATAACTGTAACTGGGTAATACTATAGAGATGTACTGAAAACTCTGCAAGGCCACATCACACGCCACAAGCTGGACGGTGCATCACGATAATCCAAGGCTCAAATTGCAAATGTTGTTGCAGAAATCAATGTGAAGGGGGTCTCTTGCACTCCCTATAGTCATATTTAGCCCCGTATGATTTTCCTTTTCCCCAAATTGAAGAAACGTCTTCAAGGGAAACATTCTCCATCATCAGGAATAGTGGTGTAGGCTCCGGAGGCAGTTCTGAAGGATCTGTCAAAAAATATCTTTGAAGACTGGCAGATGCGCTGATACAGGTGCAATGCTAGAATTACTTTGAGGAAGATAATCAAAATTATGACGACGAGAATGCAGTTTAAAACTAATTAAAATATTACATTAATATTCCTACTACCTAATTAATGTTAAACTTTCAAAATCATACACTTGTTTCCAGAATTAGAGTAAAATAATTTTCTCTCTATTTGACCACCTGCTCGCGAGAAATGCGACCGGTGTTTTAGCAAGGCAGGGGAACTGTATCGATCTTCTAGAAGAACATAGCATATTACTAGTTGGTGTCGCTACATTTTCCTCAGTCACGCGGCGCCTTCCTTGTTCACATTTCCCTGTCGTTCCTGGAATTTATAATTAAAGGCATTCCTTTGTTGTAACCGTCAGAAGTACAAACCTCTCTTCTTAAATTATTGCTTCTAAGGCACAAAAGCTGTCGATTACTCCTATATCAAAGGCTGAAGATGAAATGCATCTTTAAAACCTTATTAATCTTTCAGAAATTGTTTAATCCTCTGAAAGCATATTTTGAAGTAATTTATGTAAATTAGTTAAGTGTTTAAATATATATATATTATGTTCATTGCTTAAGATACTTACTTGACTAATTATTTTTATTTGGCAAGTCCATTATTTTCTAAAACGGTTACCCTCTTATTTTCCAATAGCCGAATTTACCAGTGATAGACCCTAAATAGGCGTTGTTGCTCTGTTCATATTTATTGAAATGCCTTCTTTTTAGAAACATTTCCATGGATCGAAATAATGAAACTATATATGGAGTGTATGGTGATGAGATGGGATTGTCAAAATTTTCTAAAATATCGATTTTTACTTTGTAAGTATTAATAAAATTTACACATTTTAGTTCATTTACTGCGACAATTTTAAGTTGGTTACGATATAAAGGCATCACTTTATAGTATATATTTACTGATAGCCCTTTAAACCAGAACTGTGCCGTTCAAAATTAGCATAAGAATTTTCAAACTCTCTAGTATTTGTGAACACTAGTTGAGGGGAATCAAAAGGGAAACTTTGTATGTGTCAGCCTGTATTTGTGTTAGTAAGAATGACCTAAACAGTGTACAAAGAGTAGATAAGTAAACAGGGCTGATGTTAGCAGTTTTCATTGTATTTTGTATGAACTTCAAGTAAATAGTGTCCCATTCTATATTTATAGGATGGTTAATGCTAATATATATATATATATATATATAGCATTACTGTATATATGTCGATCCTGGTGGCGTAGTAGTAACCATACTTCCTCCTGAACCCAAGATCGCGGGTTCGATCCCGGCCAGGACCGATGGATTTTTTCGGGTGTAAAAACACTAAGTATGGTTTTCTTCAGAAGGAAAGTAAAGCCGTGGGTCCCGTGTCGTACATTTACGGCACGATAAAGAACCTCAAGCCTGAAAGAAGAGACCTCTGAGCAAAATTTATCGGCCATTTCACGCACTGAATTCAATGGGACGCTAATGACCTGAGATGTGTTAGAGAGCGTCCATAAATAAATGAAATAAAAAAACAACGCTATTATGTAGACATATATACGAGGAAGTCATCAAGTAAGTTGCAAATTGATGTGGGGTATCTATTTGAATCAGGCACCTGAGGCTATTGCCACCAGATGGCAACATTAGTTTGATGGCAATTGGTGACATTCAACACGAGACAAAAGATGTTTACAATAGTGAAACAGAAGTTGCAAAATTGCAATGCTTCGTGGTGCGATTTTTGTGAACAAAAGGTATGGAATCAAAGAATAATCTAAAGAAATGCTTCCCATCTACTTTGAGAAGTGCCTGTCACGTCAAGCTTTTTATAATTGGGTGCAGAAGTTCTCTGAAGGAGAGCGGACACGTATCCAAGACCAACACCACGTCGGCGGCCAACGGAGATAGAAGGTTAACTATGGACACTATAGCCGCTATTATTGGTTGTTCACACGGCAGACAGGTTAGGTTTTCACAAAGCCTGTTCAGATATACCTCTCTTCGATATTCCTAATTTTCATACACTAATTTTCTTATTTTATTCAAATAGTATATACTGGGTTTCATTGCGGAAAAAGAAATATGGTGTCGCTTGACGCTTTTTAAATGTTGGTTTTCAGGTAAACGCCCGTTTCTAATAATCTAATTTCACTGATTTTCAGAAAATATATTTCCTCCTTTGTTTCAATGGCACATACCAAGTTTGTTTGAGAAAAAACAAAACTTGCTACCGCTAGAGCAATTTTTTTTTATCGCTATAAGTTAACCCCCACTATTTAAATTTCGGTTTTCAGATATACACCCACTCTTAATGGCCTAATTTATCTAGTTTTCAGAAACTATTTTTCTTTATTTTATTTAAATGGTATATACAGAATTTCGTTGCAGAAAAAAAAAAATAATATTGGTGCCGCTAGAAGGGCTTTTAAATTCTGGGTTTCCTAAACCCCCACTCCTAAAAGTCTGATTTTACTCATTTTCATAAATTTTTTTCCTCATTTTATATCAACTACATATACCGAGATTTGTTGAGAGAAAACAAATTGCTGACGCTAGAGCGAGTTTTATAATTTAGGTTTCAGATAACTCACCACTTCTAATAGTCTAATTTCACCCATTTTCGAAAATATTTTTCTCGTTCTATTTCAATGGCATGTACCCAGTTTCGTTGGGAAAAACAAATGTTACGACCGCTAGCGATTTTTAAAGTATTGCTTTAGGTTAACCCCCATCCCCAATGGTCCAATTTTGTTGATTAATTAGCTCAATGAATTATTTGTTAATTGCTCATTATATTCCGAGTTTTGTTGAGAAAAAACAAAAATTGCCGCTGCTAGAGCGTTAACACATATATACCGAGGGTGCCAAAAGATGTGTAGACACTTTCACAGTAGATATCTGTTTAATATATTTCAAAGTTGAACCGAAAAACCACAGTAATGTGTGGTATGATGTTCTGTAAACAGATGTGACTCACATTACATTATGCTAGCGTTGCTACAAAAAAAAAAAAAAAAAAAAATAGAGCCAAGATTATCGTTTCAACAGCGGAAAGCAATTTTGAAGTGGTATTGGAAAACCGAGAATGTTGTTGAAGTTCAAAGGCAATGGTGACATGTGTGTACAGAACAGAACCGCCAACGCGAATAACAATTGCACGCATTCGAGACAAATTTGAGACTCGTGGTACCGTATACCTAAGAAAACCAGCTCATTGGCAACACTTCGGGAAGAAATTGAAACGGCATGTGCTGCAATCGCTAAGAACACTTTCGCAAACGTTGCTCAATCAGTAGTTCAACGTACTCAGAAGTGTATCGACGCCGATGATGGGCATTTTGAGCAACTGCTGTAACTGTAAAAGTTCAAGATGATTAGTGCTCATCATTTTCTGTTTGTGTGAATTCAGTTTTGTTATGTTAACACAGTTTTTTTTTACTTTGTTTGAAGTGTGTATACATTTTTTGGCATCCTCTGTATGTTTGAACGTTGTGAGACCGCGTGTTTCAGTTTTGCAGCGTGTTAATGCTGTTATAATGCCAAAAACTTTAGCACACAGAATCTTCATGTACCTATGTGACAAGTGAGACAGCGATTTATAAACAGATTCTCTGCTGTTCGTGCGCCTCACAGAGAAACGGTTCGTAATTTGTGAATAGATCTGGAAAAATGGGTTTGATAAGAAACTGAAAATGAAACGCCGTTTTCTTACAGAGGAAAAACTCGAAGACCTTGAAGAAAAGTTAGAACGAAACCCAAAGGCATCTCCGAAAAAGCTTGCACAGGAATCAGAAATTTCGCAAACCTCGGCTTGAAATGCAACTAAACTTTTAAACTCTAAAAGATAACTGTAGTTCAGGAATAGCAACCACGCGATAATATGAATAGGGTTAATTTCTGGAATTGGGTGTTGGATAATGTTAATGTTCGCTCTAGTGACCGGCGTTTTATTATTTTACGGACGAATTATACTTTCATTTACAAGTCCATGTAGCAATACAAAACAAAACAATAAACAGATAAACAGAGTGTAGAAAAATGTACTTTTAATTTATTTTTTATTAATCTAAAGGCATGGTAAACGTGTCCAATTGCTAAGTTTAAATAACAAATAGACTTTAAGTAAAAGATATATACGTAGCACCAATATTAACGCAGTATATTGAAGAAATAAAGAAACAAAATTGAAACAGCGATCATCACCTTAGTGCTGGTGTGATGCCAGCAATGTTCGCTGTTTTATGGCGCTGATTCCGAAATTACGACCTCTCTGTTCTCAAAGAGATATTACTCGAAAGCCTGCAGGGATTCGAAACGTGGGAGGGGTGGGAAAAGTGTGGAAATAAAATGGAGAAAGGTTTTGATGTCAAAGCAGGTTTTGATGTACGCGATAGGATGAAAGAGAAGTCGTGATTTTATGTTATGTTCTTGTTACATCAGCCTGGATTTTGTTTTACAGTGTCCACTGACATCTAAGGTTGTGGTTCTCAAACAGGGGCACGCGTCATATTAGTCCAATGCTTTTGCAGGGAAAATAGTTATATTGCCGTGGAAATTGCTATTATTACATTTATTATTTTAAGGTCTTATGTCTTATGTCCTTATATTCATTGTGTTTTGCATATGAGCCAACCCAGGTGAAATTGGATATCAAAAAACCTTTCCAATTACTGGGGCTGTTCAGTACGGAATAATCAAAGTAGTTCCCGTCGGATGCAATGTACCTATCTCAGCGTTTCTGCCATTCTTCAAATACATGCTGGAAATAGTTTTTTGACATATCCGTCAGAATCGTCTCCGCAGCCTTTACCATTACCTCTGATGGTGAAAAATGTTCCTCTGAAGGTGTATATTCAATTTGGGAAAAAGAAAAAAAGTTACACGGGGATAATTCTGAACTAAAGTGAGGGTGAGAGACATATTTAACATTTATTTTTTTGAGATATCAAGCTACAACATTTGTAATGTTTGCATTATCGTGGTGCAGCTTGTTGCGCGGAAATGTGGCCTTTTGGGTGTGACATCTCTTTCCCAGTTACAGTTGTACGACATGCTGGTAAACTGTTTCTTTAATGTCGAAATAACCATAACTTTTTGATGATTATGATGATGACGACGACACAACGCCTTGCTGTTGCCTCTCAGGATCGAAATGATGTAGCTAAGTATCATAGGTAGTGATTACCTTTGAAAGAATCTCCGCAACTGCATCCAGCAGTCTTGGAACCCACCGATCACAAACACGTCTCATATGCAACTTTTCAGTTACCAAAGTGTGGGTGTGACACCCATTGAAATTTTCAGAGTTTCTGAAAGTGTTTTTAGTGTTATTCGGTGATTCTCACAATGGCACCAGGGGTGTCTAGAGTACAAGCTGGAAAACCAGGTTCAACTTTCCTTCAACTTGATTGCCTCTCCTTCTTAAACCAACTTCTACCAGTTCTACAGGGAAGAGGAAAAATTTTATGGGTTTCCTAAAACATTGCAATCGCTTCATATGAAGATTTGTTGAGACGAAAGCAGAATTTCAAAGCAGCATGTGTCACCTCCATTTTGATGATGGCAGAACTGAACATATCTCAACTGCACATCTCTCACAGGCAGGTACCGGAAGGATAACAGTGAAACGAGTACCACCAGTACATGACACTTAAGCTAACAAAATATTGAAAAATTAAATTTTAGCGCTATAAATTATGTCTTTAAAGACATTATGACTAGCCCTTGTAGTATTGCGTTTAAAAAATTATATTCAATTTCACAAAATGTCATGCGTTTTTTTCAGTTAAGCTCCCGTTTTTTATGGCATGCATGGTATATTGCAGGGGTTTTAGGTATAGATATGATACTTTCTCTCCTTTAATATTCTCTGATATTTCCATTACCGAGTAAACTACTTAGATGCCGGCAATATACTGCCGCTGAGGGGCACCATTTTCAACTGCTCTTATACATCTGGTTAGTGATTATCGATTTTAGATATAGTGTCATTTTATGCTTTCAATAAAAACATAAATATTGAATAAAACACTAACTTTACGCTCGGCGGCTTTACCTGTTGTTCTGGTTGCACTTCCACAGGAAACAGCCGCTCTGTACAGCGGTACGTAATTCATATACCCCACTTCTACATAATTAGATTAAGTATTTACGTTTTCTCTAGATGAGGTACGCTTGATCGAAGGACATTAATTTTAAAATATATAATTTATATGTTTATAGTTTCTGAATATCAGTTTAATAAATATTTATTATATCTATCATTTCTTATTAAATTGTTTAACTGATCTCTATCTGCATCCGGAAATTTAATTGCTTGGGTGATTTTACCGTATAATTGTTATTATCAATTGTGTGAATAAATTTAATTTGAATTGTTAAAAAGGCAGAATTAGATAGTGTTCATCTTTAAATTATTATGCTTACTTTGTTTTAAAATGGGGTAGAAAACGACGAATAAGTTACCAGGGCCTTGATTCACAAAAGTATTACAAGTGTGTGGACTTGCAACCTGTGGTTATTAGTAAAATTCTGTTCCGTAAAGATTTGTGCTACACTTGTACTTTACAACTCCATATTTACAAGTACTTTTTCGTTGTTCTGTTTCACAGAAGTATTAGTATTAGTAGGGCACTGGTAATTTACATAAATTTCTCTACAAGTATAAGAATATTGCTAATTTCAAATACTAGTACAACATTTATTTATTTTAATAGCTTTAGGAGTCATTTGACCTAAATATACGAAGTATAAGCAAATATGATGATAATTATGAGTAGGAATACGCATAAAGAAACATTAAACAGGTATTTATGTGCAATGATAAAGTTAGGTTAATTGCAAACAAAGTACGGTTTATGACTGACATTAGCACTTCCTGTTCTAAATGTACATTTCAGACCAGCATCTTAGCTAATGTATTTTTAAGGTTCTTGCTACATTTCGCGAAAATAATTTCTTTCCAATTCTCTTTTAAGTTTGTTTTACAGTTTTTGCTCACGAGATTGCCAATCAATATAAATAAATAAATACATTTAAATGATCACATGAACCAATAAAACAAATGACCGAGAGCAACCGGGAAGCTCGATTCTTCTGCCATCTCTTGACAACTGAAACTGAGGTTCCTAAATGTAATGTACGGGACCGTCGTCTTAAACTGAATTATTACACTCGAATATCGATAACTGCTTAATAAAGTATTTAAATTATCATTATAGCTGAGAAAAAATACAAGAGCCATTTAGCAGGAATGACACTGATCCTCTTTCTGTACAATTAAAAATCACATAAGGAATTTCAAGATATGGTGATACGTGGAAAACAGCTGTTTCGCCATCTTGCTCTATATGACGTCACTTGTAACTTTTTATTAATATGTTACAAGTGTTGTGCTTCTTTCGTGAAACAGAAAGTTACAAGTCCATACTTATACTAATAAACTTGAAATGTATATTACCACACTTTTGTGGAATAGGACCCAGCTCAGGAAATAAATTTCGCTGTCATCTGCCTCTTTTGTATTCCCATAGCAACGCGAAGGTCCCCTCTACGCATTCTAAACATTGCCAAACAGATGCCGGTCGACACTTTCTCTGACCTACTGTTTCGAAGGCTATTTCGTTGTTTTTCGCCCTAGTCTCGAACAGCATATCAATATTCTGTGAATTATTAAGTCTTAAAAACAAGTAAATTGTTAAAACAAATTGTAAGAATTAGGTAGCAACTGTGCAAAAACCCTTGAGCACATTCAGTCCTATCTTTTTCCGGTGTCTGTCAACCTCAAATCATTGTTTATCGTACAGAATTAATTTGTTCAGAAATTGCACTCAGATGTATTAGTGTAACATTTAAAGAAAAAATATTAATATGGTATTGTTGTCCCCTCTCCCCCTCAAAACCTCAAAATATAACATTTTGTAGAAATAGGAAAACACGAAAATTTCAAACTTTGTTAGCAATTCTCCGTCTTCCTAACGGATAAAATCACGAAAAAGCAGGGCAGTGACGTACTTTTATAATTTCCTCGTGATTTAAAGGAAAATTATGAAATTTGGTCTAGGTTCGAAGCATAGGGATGCCTCCGTGGTTTAGCGGTAAGTTTGTGACTTTCATTTAGAGCCCTGGGTTCGAATCCCTATCTGGTTACGATATCTGGGCAAGGAGATCTTTACTCTGCTAAGATAGTATTTATTTCAGTGGCGCCAATGAAGTAACATGTTTTAGCTCGGTGAAATTATTTAAGTAAATATGTGTAACATTAAACTGACATGTGTTTAATTAGTTTGATGTATTTAACTAGGTTGAATGACATTTTAATTAAGTTAACTGTCATGTAAATATGTGTAAAATTAATGCGACACGTATTTAAATTAGATTTATTTGTTTACTTTTAGGTTGGCATGTATATAACTCAGTTTGCTGATTTCTTTTTAAATACAGGGTGTTCACAAATGATTATAAATGTTTTAAACTTTTGTTTTTTCTCTGTGGTATACAACATAATTTTGAATCATAGCTGAAGTTGAAGAAAAACTGTGGAAGTTACCATGACACAAATTACAAGTATTCAATATGAGATCCATTTGTGACATGGCATACATCCAGCCGGTAGTTCATTTCTTGCCGCGCTGGTGTTAGCATGTCTGGTGTAACCTCCGTCTCAACTCAGGTAGATCTGCAGGTAGCGGTGGCACGTATGTGCACCCCCACAAGAAAAATTAACAGCAGGGTCAGATCTGGGACCTCGGAGGCCAACGGAGAAAAGCCAAGGCATCCGGACCGTGACAACCAATCCAACGATGAGGGAACTGTGTCTTTATATAGGCCTTTAGCAATTGCAGACGATATGGTCTCTTAGCACCTTCCACGCTGTCATTGTTGGAATTGTTATTTCTCCAGTCGCCCGCCCTTCAGATGTTTTAGAACTGTTCTCACTCTCTCCACATTCTCATCTGACACACGCGGTCTTCCGGGGCTCTTTCCTTTACAGAGATCAGACCCGGATCTGATTGTATCACATACGAATATTGTTACCAGAAGGAGCGTTAAGACGAAGTCGTCGCCTATTCGCCCTCTAGACTGGATTATGTTTCGCGATTTTCAAGACATAAGAAGCTTTTTTGCACGCGAGTTGTCTTATTTGATTTATTTCGTTACATGGCTACAAAACAAAATATGTGTATGTAGTATTGAAACTTTCACAGTTTTTCTTCAATTTAACTTATGATTCAAAATTATATTGTATACCGCAGAGAAAAATATATGTTTAAAATCATTTGTGTACATTTTGTGTTCTTCACTGACACCCTGCCGCATTTAATAAAAAAGGAGTTACATTAGGAATGACACACAATTGGATTCAATCAATTCCTCTTCCACCCCTCCCCGATTATGAGCATTTTCAGACTGAGCTGTCTCACTTTCATCAGAACTTTACTTAACCTTTTCTCCCCTTCCTTACCTGCCAACATGACCATCTCCCTTTGTTTGATCCCGTAAAGAACAGGAGAATACTTTTCTCTCCATTCTCCGTACCTTTACGTTCAGCCTGAACGTGTGTCCACGGTTCTCTCTCCTCATAAGTGGGGCAAATTCTTCGCTCATAATCGTAGGGTAATCTCAATCATCGGCCATGCCCCAGTTTGAGCCACACGAGTCCCTCTTTCGATGTACCTCTTCATCTTTCATCTGTTCCGAAGGGAAGTAAAGCCGTACGTCTCGTGTCAGATTTACGGCACGTAAAAGAACCTCAAGCCTGAATGTGGACGTTTCTGAAAAAAATTTACCTTACTCAGTTTCGCACCATGAATTGATTGGGACTATGATGACCTGATATGTTAAAGAGCGTCCGTAAATAAACCAAATATCACAATCCTCCATTTAGATTTTGGCCCCGGATTTTCTTCCAGCGAAACCATCCTGCAACTATATACAGCCTATCCATATCCCTCAAACGGTTCCTGGCCTTTTTCCATGCGCTCTTTTTATTCCCCTGTCCCGCCATCAAAATAGAACCTAGTTCTTTTCTTAATTTGAATGCTCATGTGTTGTTCCCACCCATTCCTAGCTGTTCATGTTAGTACAATATCGTAATTAACGTTTGGTTCTCATGAATTATTCGCAACCAGTACTTCACTACTCTGATTTTACACTCTATGGTCTTGCTTCAGGCCGCGAGTCTGCAATTAGCTGTGCTCCACAAAATTCCTTTCAGAAAACATGTTTTCACTGAATCTAAGTGCACGGTTTTTTTTTCCATCTCCAAAATTTATGCCCCACATTTCATTGTAGATGTTACCAGTATACCACAGACGGTTTCCATTAAAACTACAGGCATCTACGTGACCGGAGAATTTCTGCTGCTTTCATATAAATGTGCTTCGTTCATTGTAAAGTAATGCCCTTTCAGATACCTTTAAGGCGTAGGGTCGAGCTCATTAATTACGTTCATCCCTACAGACTACAGACTTACTCATTAAATTCAAGATAACCCAGAATAAATAAAACTGCATTAAAAAGTTACAGCCTGAATTGTTTGCCTTTTCTCCATTAACTCTTGTTTAAATCGTTCAAAGTTTTTGATGAAATAAGGAACACAAATCTTTCAATTCTAAATGAGATACGAAAAGGATTGTCTTGTGTGTGTGTGTGTGTGTGTGTGTGTGTGTGTGCGTGCGTGCGCGTGTGTTAGTTTTGGAAACAGTATAAAGTCGCTGGGAGCTGGGTTTGAAGAATATAGGTTCAGTTTGTCTCAACTTTCCCAACATTTCTCCTTGATCGTATCTCATAACTTTGAAATTAAATTTACACAATAACAATATGTTAGAACGTTCCGAATACCTCTTTAATTCGTCTGTCTATCTTATTCGTTGACATCCCCTGGTCCTACGAGGGGCATTCAAAAAGTTTTGTAAGCGTCGTCTTAAAAGTTCAAGGTCTGAATTCGAAAACTTGTCCTCACAATACTACAAAGTACTCTCCGTCTCTCTTCACACACACACACACACACAGTTGTAGACAGTGCAACCACTTGTCAAAAGCACTTCGGTATTCGGACTGAGATATTGTCAACAGAGCTGAATTTATAGCTTGAGCAAGGTACTGCATTCGTTTAAAAGTTTTCCAGCAATACAAGATTTCACTTGAGGAAACAACCAGAAGTCGCACAGTGCAAGGGCAGGGCTGTAGAGTGGATAGTCAAGCAACTAAAGTTTGGCAACTTCCAGTTCTCTCAAATTTGCATCATCTGTAAGGAGACGCATTGTCGTGCTAAAGCAACAGCCTTGAAGTTCCTGTCTTTGGACGCCGCCGCCTCAGTTCTTCAAATATGTGTCATAGTATTCTCCATTCATTGTCATTCCTTCTGGCATACAGTCAACCACTAATGGTCCTTCATACTTGAAGAAAGCAATGAACATTCGCTTCCGAAAGTGAAAATCTTGTCTTGGTTCATTCTCATTTACCCACACGCAGTTCTGATCTTTATTTGGGGTGGTATAGTAATAAAACCAACTTTCATCACCTGCATATATCGTTTATAACATGCTTAGCAGTTTCCTTGCACATTCCTTTCTCCTCTTCATTGGTAGGGAATGTGAAACCCATTGTGCCCAGATTTTTGACAGTTTTAAATGTTCATGGAGTTTACTATCAATGCTGCCAACACTGATATTTAGCTTTTCAACAGTAATATGACAATTTTCCTGCAGCAAGTAGCTCACTCTTTGAATTGTTCTCTGGTTCACAGCTTCCGGGGACCAGCCAGAGCGAAGGTTATGTTTCAAAGTCTCTCGCCCTTCTTCATATAAACACACTTGATCATCATGAACAGCTACCAAGTTCTCGTGGTCTTTTTTTTTTTTCCGCTCTTTCACCAGCTTATATCGTGTGAAAATGTAGAATTTAATGTTGACTTTAGAAATATTCATGATTTGCACCGGCTATTGGCACAGGACTTTTTTTGATTGATTTATTTATGGACGCTCTTTAATATCTCAGGTCATCAGCGTCCCATTCAATTCAGGACGTGAAACGACTGATAAATGTTTGCTCAGAGGCCTCTTCTTTCAAACTAGGGGCTCCTTTTCGTGCGTAAATCTACGACATGGGACCTACAGCTTTACTTCCCTTCCGAAGGAAGCCATACTTAAGATTTTTACGCCCGAAAAAATCCATCGGTCCTGGCCGGGTTCGAACCCGCGATCTTGGGTATAGGAGGCAAGTATGGTAACCACTACACCACCATGACCGACTGGCACAGGACTGAACCCCCATAGAATGTACGACAGTGACTATGAAGTTTAAAGTTGACTTTTGTGTAGCTTAAGGTCAATTGTTGCCAGGTGCGTTGGTTTCATTTTTGTCCAATAATCGGTAGTTTGGTTGCAAAACTTTTTGAATGCCCCTCGTATGATCGCAAGCAGTCAGTTCAAGCTTGATTTTGAAATCCTGAACTGTGATGAATCAAAGATTACACTTTCAGGTTGAAATAGCTGTTTATGTAAATTCCGCATGTAAGGAAAGGTATTTGAGGTCAAATTAGGACTCTGTTGCTCCTTTTGAACACTAGGTCACCTTCTCGAACCGTTTTTTTTTTTTTAATTCTTCAAACATATAACAAGTAGATTTGTGTACAATGAGAGTTTTTAAGTGTTAACGAATTTTAATGTAAGATAATTAAAACAGAAGGTTTTTGGCATCTTTTCTTTCATTAATTCAAACCAAAACTTACGCAAATGCAGGAAACTTGTACACCCTCTAGATGTACTATTAACAAATGCCGATCACTAATTTTATGTGCTATAATTTGGCTTCCAAAGAGCCTGGCAAAGAAACTGTTTATTTTTGTGGCGAACGGATTTAATGGAACTGTGTTTCCGTTTAGCAAACGACAGAAACAGTGAGACAATAACTGGGCTGTTCCGGGGTGAGCTTAAGATTGAAATTCAGCAATAAAACCTCACTTTACTCCAAGAATAGAAATTAATGAAAAGGAAAATGAAAACAAGTGACCCTGTCTCTGGTTGTACACGTACGCACATCAATAACCGGAAGTCGTAAACTGAACTAATTTAGCAAATCCGGCAGATAAATAAAAATTTTAATTAAAATAACTCTAATACCTTCATTTGCTAGTAAACACTTGCGTACATTTTGTTCTTCAGCTGAAATGCGGAAACACTTTTACCGTAGTGAATTAAAAAACTATGTCCGCAAGAACTTTATTTTTTGATTGGATATGATCAGAGCCAGGAAGTTAAGGCATTATTTTGGCTGGTTTATTAAAAGTTTCTTTTATTATTTTATAGTGTTTAATGCCCTTTTTAACAACTGAGGCATCACAGGCGGTGACACTGATGATATATGAATGAAGTGATAAATTGGGAAAGGATTTTTTTTAAATCCTTGCCAGGCCTAATTTTAGGGTACCTCCCCGGCATTTGTCATTTATGAGGAAAACCTGGAAAAAAAAAACTCAGTCAGAGAGGACGGTCCTGGTGGGAATCGAACCCCAGACCTCCCGCTCACGAGTCCGCACCTTAACGACCTCGGCCACCCATGGCAGTGCAAACTATGTAGTCATTGGGGAAGAACCAATTGATCAAACATGAATTAATTAATTTATATCCCTGTTGAAATTTTACATTAAATAAAACGTTTACATTTTTAAATTTTATTTTTTTAAATGTCTAGCATAAGTTTTTTTCCCGTTCATGTCCTTCGGAATGTTGATATTTCACAAATGTACGAGTGTCGTTTGGAAATTATTTGCAATAGAGATGCTTAATGAACATCGCGCAACCCGTCCATTCATAGGGTGATGCTAGTACGCTATGCAGACAGTGTGCGTTTGTTGTGAAGGAGAGAAAGACGTGGACATGGTGGAAGGCGACTATCGTGGCAAAGATGGACTGTGTGATTTTTGTGGAAGGAAGGCATCAAAGCTACAGAAATTCATAGACGTTTAACTGCGGTATGTGATCAAGAAGTTCCTGCACAGAAGATCGTTCATCAGCGGCACACAAGAATGTGAGTCTCCCAGGAACATTGAGGTTGTGTCTGAGTTGGCGCATAACTTTGATGAACTGGAATATCAGACGAACCTCGGCCGCGCAACCCTGCACACCGTTATTCAATAATATGATATATGATAAAAGTGTGCGGACTTGACTCAGGCAAGGAAAGACAAAAGATTTGAAGTCTGTCGTGGGCTACTGGAAATGTATAATGAAGGTTTTATTATTATTTTTTTAAAGAAACTGGTGACTGGTGTTGAGACATTTTTAATGGTTTTTAACGCCCGTTTTTGTTACTGAGTTACCACAACACTGATGATGATACATGATATGATATTTTTTTTAATTGAGGAAGGAAACGTTCCAGGCACTTCTCGGGCATTTGCCATGAGGACTGGGAAAGCTGGGAAAAACCTCAGTCGAACACCCAAATCTTCCACTCACGAGTTCGTGCCTTAACGACCTCGGCCACCCATAGGCGGTGTGACTATCACACTCCAGAAAAGAAACGTCAGGAACTGCCTTTCTCAGTGAACAGCGAGACCCTTCAGCAATGGCAAAAGGGGAAATGGTCACCCGGAGTGTTCGCGGCCCTATGACCACAACGTTGCCATCGTTAGGCTTCATTGTTGTGCCGCACTTGTCATATTCACCGGATCTCATGCCATCTTTGGTGACATGGGCTCCCTGGGAGGTAAAAAATTCAGCGGCTGTCCACCATTGGTGGCGATGGCGAAGTTACTAGGAAGATGGCAACGGTGTATTGGACCATTTTTCTTAATAAATAAAACCAGTTTAAGTCATTTCTGAACGTCCATTGCATTTCTGTATCATTCCAATATTATAATATTATTATAATATCAATTATTAATTTAATTATTAATATTACTATATATAATATTATAAATATTACTATCACGTTATTTGTATAGAAAGCTATAGATCCAAATTGTTTCAAAATTAATTTCTAGTAAGTCATTTATGTAAATTAGAAATTAATATGGACCCTTGAAAGGTAACTTGCGTAATATTAATATTGAGGGTGTTAATATCAATAATGAATTGTATGCGACCTATTTGTTAGATACCATTTAAATAATTCTGGAGGTCACGCTCATTCTGTACTAAAATTATTACGAAACTCGAATTGGTTTTTACACATTTTTCAAGGACTTGATCAAAAAATAAAATGAAAGAGGTAGAAATTCGTTTTAAGTTGTTTTGAACTCTAGTGAATATTTTCGGGCAACCTGCTGTCATTATTCGGTCACCTTCGCAGTTGATCTTGCGACGTAAATGTGACGCACACAGGACATAATTTTTTTTTTCCAATGAAAATATTTGTCACTTACCATGTTCTCAGTTGTTACCATGACTACAAGAACTGTTGCTGTCAGTGTCATGCCCAAAACGCAGGTCTGTGTGAGGGTTCATTGTTGTTCTTTGGTCAGTTTCAGGAGGCCTTGTAATTAACAGAAATGCCGTGACCGGGAACGAAACGAAAAGTAAACAATTTGAAAAATCGCGGCAGAACAACAAAGCGAGAAGAGTTGTAAGAAAGTAGGCGGTTTGACAGTGATATTGTAATTCCGGATTCGGCCGAGAGGTAGCGGTGCTTGCATGTGACCCGCTCACACTCCGAACATCAACTGATCATACGTCTGCCTTGCAACCCCCCAGAGAGTCTTCCGTTATCTGCACAGACGCACACACTCCAGCATCTCTAACTAGTACTTCCCGTTACCAACAGATGACACCAGCTGCTGCGAAAGACGCATAAACAAGTGTACTTTTAAATTGACTACCAATAAAAACATAAATGCATTAAAACTTTTTCAATTTCCATTTTTTACATTCCTCAACTCAAATCTATGCATGGTATTACAGAGCGCTAGAGCAGAGAAATTAATGCCTCAAGAGCGCTTTTTAAATTCCGGTTTTCAGGCATACCCCCACTCCTAATGGTCTGGTTTCCCTGATTTTCGGAAAGTGCTTTTCTTGTTTTATTTAAATGGCATATTCCGAGATTTGGTGCGAAAAAACAAATATTGATGCCGCTAGAGCGTTTTTTTAAATTTTGGGTTTCAGGTAATCTCCCACTCCTAATAGTGCGATTTCCCTCATTTTCAGAAACTATTTTCTTATTTTATTTCAATGACATATACCGAGTTTCATTAAGAAAAAACAAAAATGTCGCGGTTAGAGCGATCTTTAAATTGTCCCTTTAGGTTGTCCCCACTCTTTAAATTTTCATTCTAGGTATACTCCCACTCTAAATGGCCAACTTTTTCTGATTTTCAGAAACAAATTTTCTAATTTGTTTAAATGGTAGATAAATAGTTTCGTTACGAAAAAACAAATATTGGTACTTAACCCCCCCCCCTCTTATTAGTTTGATTTTGCTTATTTTCCGAAAATATTTTTATTGTTTTATTTCAGTGGCATATAGTGAGTTTCATTGAGAGGAAAAAAAATTGCGGCCGCTAGAGCGGTATTTAAATGTTCACTTTGGGTTAATCTCCACCCCTAATGGTCCAATTTTGCTATTAACAAACCCGATGAATCGTTTGTTAATTGATCATTATATGCCAATTACGTTCTAAAAAGAAACAAAAATTGTATTCAATAGAGCTTTAACACACACACACACACACACACACACACACACACACACACACACACACACACATATATATATATATGGCAGGATTTTCTCAGGGCGGAGGTTTCCAAAAAATAACTAGGGGATAGAAATTATAAATATACATTTTAAGAAAAAATATGGCTTGCTTTATTGATTTTATGAAATGGGTAATTCAGTATTGAAAACATAGAAACCATAAGTATCTTGCATATTTTAAATAACATTTTGAAAGGTTATATTTTTCAGCAGAACAAAGTTCAACCTGTGGAATAACTTGACAAGTGTTTCGATAGTGAACTGAAAAACGAATGAAAACGCATTTAAGTTTTGTTCCAAAACTCATCGCTAAAGCCGTTAACATGTTTGGATATAATGATTTCGAAAGCGAAAGCACAACCAATCAGAATGACGACCGTTGGTCGTTGCAGGTATCTAAAACTGAGGTCATACACATTCCTAACAGAATTTAGAGTTTTATGACATATTTCAGGTCCAGGTTGGTATGAACATTAAAAAAAACTATACTTACATTAAGATTGAATCAACATTTATATATAGCTTCAAGATATAGTCTTATTTGCAAAATGGGCATAAACAGCATCCATCACTTCTTCGTCACACTTAAATTTCCTTCCTCCAAGGTCCTTCTTGAGTTTTGATTAGAGGAAAAAGTCACTGGGAGCTAGATCTTGGCTGTAGGATGGTAATCTCCTTGAAGCCACATTTCTTCACAACTTCCTTTGCAACAAGAGCTATGTGCACAGACGCGTTGTCGTGAAGAAAGCGCATACTACCACTCAGCTTTCCTCTTTGGTGGAAGCACGTAGTCTGTGCAGTAGGCCAGCATAGTACTCCCAATTTACTGTGGTGTTCCTCTCCTTGAAGTCAATGAAGAATATTCCTTCACAGTCCTAAAAGATTGTCGCCATGATCTTCTTTGTTGTTGACTGAGTGATCTTGGTCTTTAGAGGCGGTGCTTCCTAGGTTTACGCCACTCCATTGATTCTCTTTTGAACAAGGAATCATAGTAGAGGACCACAGTTTCATCTCCTTTAACAATGGTTTGTAGAAATTAGCCACGGCAGAGCTCCAAAAATGTCTGACAACAGATGACTCGTTGCTGCTTCGGACTGAGGAAAGAAGTCTAGACCCCCATCTTGCATTAACCTTATTCATATTTAAATGTTCATGAATAATTCGAAGGACTGTTGTTTTAGAAAGACGCAACCTTGCTACTATTTCTTTAACTTTGAGCCACCTGTCTTCCATAGTTTCTCCTTCCACAAGAGCGATGTTTTCGGTCTTCAAGGGCCGACCTGCACCCTCTTCGTCTTCAATGCTTTCTCGACCCATTCCAAAAAGTTTGGCCCATTCTTTTGCCATGGGGTTTGCTTCCCATATACACCTTCCAGTCGCTGTTTAATTTCATTTGGAGTAAGTCCTTCTTTTGTGAAGAACTTAATAACAGCTGGATATTTCATTTTGAACGTGTCATAATCTTCTAAACATAGCCTTCTTTATGCAACTATATCTGAACAACTGAACACAGCGGAGCGGAAGTTACAGCTGCAGTTATTTATTTAACAGATAAAATATGAAACCAGATAAGTATTTTGTGAAGGCAATAATTGTTATCGACGAGGCCGGAAACTTATGAACCTACCCTCGTACCTACAAAAGGCCACATTATATGTTGCACTACATTAATGCACGTCTGCTCACCGCAAACGTTGTTGCTGAATATCACACAAAAATCAAGTTGTAGTGTGTTCTTCACGCGACCTATAATCCAGATTTAGCCCGACATGATTTTTACATTTTCCCCAAATTGAAGAAATGTACTTTCATGGGAAGCATTTTTCATCATTAATAAATGATGTGAAAATGACAAACATTACATTATTAAATATTAAATAATGCAGGTGAACCCAACATTACTTTACTCTTAATATTATAAAAATATGAGTTTTCGACATGCGTTTTCAGAAATACCCTTTATTTGCTTAATAGTGTATTCAAGTGAGAGCATTCTCAGGTAATATACAATGTTTTACTGAATTTCGAAGGAATGTAGTAATTGTACCCATGGAAAGATTTTTAAAAGCTGTTTTTTTTCTCCCCCCCCCTACATAATCATCGATCCTAAATACTAGGCACCAAAAATTGACGATGACACAGACATTAAAGCTCTAGCGGTTGCAATTTTAGTTTATTCGCAACAAAATTCGGTATATGCCATTGGAAAAAAAATTGTTTCTGAAAATCGAAATCAGACCATTAGAAGGGGGTTTTACCTGAAACCCAAAATTTATAAATTGCTCTGGTGACAGCAATATTTGTTTTCTCGCAGCGAAACTTGGTATATACCAATTATATAGAATAAGAATTTTTTTTCTGAAAATAAGGGAAATCGGGTTATTAAGAGTGGGGATATACTTAAAAACCGAAATTTAAAAAGCGCTCTAGCGGCACCAATTTATCTACTATAGTACTCTGTAATAACCTTCACGTACCCCTTACACGCAGGCTGCCAGCCGAAACGTAGCCAAGAAAGCTGGCCGCTACTTTGGAACTAAGCCAGCAGGTACGTTCGTTTCGTATGGAAGGACTGTTATTATGAAGTAATATAATTGTTTTGTTAAACTTAAACTGTACTAACCGAAAGTTAACGTTATTCCATTAAGAATCGTACAGATAAACTATGAACATTAAAAATATGTAATAATTTTTTAATAGAATTTAACGTTAGTTTTTACTACTGAAGCACCACAGACAGTGGACACTGATGATGCATGAGATGAAATGATAAATTGAGAGAGGAATTTTTTTAAGGAGGCGTTGCAGGCCTAAGTTTAGGGTACCTCCCCGGTATTCGCCGTTTATGAGGACTGAGGAAAACCTGGATAAAGCCTCAGTCATGGAGGACGGTCCTGGCGGAATTCGAACTTCAGACCTCCCGGTCACGAGACCGCACCTTAACGACCTCGGCCACCCATGGCGATAAGTAACAAAGTAAAATGGTTATTTTGGAATAATATTGTTTATAAAGGAACATTTATTGAATTAAGAATGGTGTGGAAAACAGTTTTTTAAAAGGATATTATTATTTTGTTACTTTTTTTTAACTTAAACTAACCTAACTTATGTTTTATTTTTTCTTAAACTTAAACTGAACTAACTTAGCGTATAAAAAGTTGTTCCATTAAGAATACTATCGAAAAATTAGGAAAATTAAAAAATAAATATTTATTAATTAGCGAAAAATACACAAATCCACAGAGAATCGAACCCGCAACCTTCACATCAGTAGTACGACGGTCTAACTTATTGAGCTAACAGGGATTCATGCTGTGGAAATTATTCGCAAAAAGTAATACTAAAATCGTAACCAGTCGGCAGTCTTCGCTACCGTTCGAAGTTGAACTGTAGCCTGCATTGCCAGTTCGCCGTGTAAGGATAAATAAAAATTCCATTTGCTGAATTCGCTTAGTTGTGCAGCTTCTGCACGACGTACCTTTCATAAAGCTCAGTTTTCTCTGCAGCGGAATACAGCGTAGTTCTGAGAAACATTTGGGCGGTACACCGCATACCTGGTAAAATTTAAAAAAAAAAACACTTTAATTTTATATTTATGGGCAGTTGTTTGTCATGAAACGTATATATTTTATCTCCAAAAAATATTAAACTATCATATATACCCATTCCTTTTTTGAACGAAGGAATCCTAGGTCTTAAGGGATATTATCTTATCTTAATACAAACTAGCAAGGGTTAATATGTTTAGTTCTTAAAATTCTGCACGAATCGGATTTCAGATACGTCTTATGACCTTCTTCTGTATTTTAAAAACCAAATGACTGTTTTTAAATAACGTTTACGCTCGTTTTCGCTTCTTGGACATGGGTATACATAGATGAAATTAAATGATAAATGTTTTTTTTTTTTTTAAGGAAGGAAGCGGTTCAGACCTAAATTTAGGGTACCTGCCCGGCATTTACCATTTATGAGGGCTGAGAAAATCTGAAAATTAGCCAGTCAGGGAGGATGAAACTGGCGGGAACCGAACTCCAAACGTGCCGTTCACATGCCTGTGGTCATTCGTGGCGGTCCAAATTACTGTGTTTACCACACCTCAAATGTTCTGAATACGCAAAGTACAGGGTTCAATGTCTCCCAAAGCTAATTCATTCGTTAGAGTTCTTTAAAGAAAGTTAAAGTGTGTTCTATTTTATTAATACCTTTTTCTATGAATTCCCCAGTTTATTGTTCCGTACAGACCAAATATACCAATTTGTTTATCCTGTATGTGTATGTGTTAATTAATTTCATGTTTTTTCTTTAATTCAAATTTCTGAATGCTGACATACGAGTCTATAGGTAACAGCACAATGCTTTGGCATGATTCTTACACCTGCATCTGCTGGTACAGCCCAATCTCTTCAAAACGAATTTGGCTGCCCTTGCAACTTGTTTCATAGTGGTTGCTATGGCAATAGTAGTCTTTCTTTATGCTCCGAGGTAACAAGTACGTCCAAAACTGAGAATGAACAGTCGACAGCAACTAGGATGGGGAGAAATGTGTGTAGTTTATAGGCTGTCCCGCTTTCATAGCAACTCAGAAGGATGCGCATTGTTAGTTTGCGAAATATAATTTTTTCAGACTTCATTCACCTACAACAATTTTTAACTTTACATTTACTAGTATATTGATTTAGCTCCTTTTAACGCGTTATTTAAATTGTAATTGCATTTATCTCCGGCTATATTGAACCGATAGGTATATTTTTATTGTTTGTAGTTTCCGGTTTCTATGGTGCCATTCCGGTGTAAAGGTGCATTGTTGCATTTACATTAAATGACCTTGATATTGTGAATGTTATGTAAGTACATTGTAAAATGTTCATTTTCCTGTTATACATCTGCTATACTATCTCTGATGTGTTGTACTTTCTTTTGAATACAGTAGTCTTTCTTTACCAGCTTTCTGGTGTGTAATAAATCGTGCAAAACAGTGAGTATATATAATTATGTTTATCCAAACTGTGTTGTCGATATTCAACAACTCAAATTAAATCCTTATATGGAGGCAGGGCTGTTCAACTTTATATATCACGCCACGGTTCCTATAATTTAATATAAAAGTTGTTAATCTCTTTGTTTCATTTATGGCTAAATGGAATTACTGTTAATTTAAAGGTGGGGCTATATCTTTGTGGGTTAAAAAGTATCACTTTTCAATTTATTTAACGATTAAGCGTTTATTTTTATATCTTGTAAAAGAAAAGTATTGAGCTCTTTTATACTTTCAGAGTTATTACTTTGAATATTTGGGGCTGTCACACTAAATAGCCCTTTAAATTCCTTCCAGTCATGCCTTACCAGTAGTGTTATATAACTGTACTTAAAACTTACTTTAACTGGCAATTTGAAATGTACGCTTAAATGTTTCACTTCAAACGCCTACCATTGAATTTTTCATACGTTCTGCTGCAACAGGAAGTGATGACACGGATGTTTACCTTCTACAAGTGAGGGAACAATATTTGCAATTTGATTATTGTAAAGTGAAAATTTCGTTCTGTATTTATTATTTATGTTGGCTTTAAGTGAGTGAAGTGACTTAAGTCAAGAAATATACACAATGAGAAAGCGTAGAGCTATATATAAAACTAAGAAAAGAACATTTAAAGGCTACAAACACACTAAAGCTGAAAATGTCAATAAAGAAAACCCTCTTGCTCCAAATAACCTAGACAATGCATTCAGGAAACTTTCATCTGATAGCAAGTAAAGTAAGTTAGGTAAACAGCATATATATATAATAGAAGGACTCCACGAGTCCGAAATATAACGATCTCAAGTGTGACTTTATCTTAGTGTTTTATCCTTTTCTACTATTATAATTACTGTTAATTTATTACACTGTTAATAGTGTTACTTTCTTTTTCTTTTATATTATATATATCTTCTTGCCATAGAAGGACTCCACGAGTTCGAAATATAGCGATCGCAAGTGTGACTTTTCTTAATGTTTTATCCTTTTCTACTATTATAATTACTGTTAATTTATTACATTGTTAATAGTGTTACTTTTTACATTATATTATATATATTGTTTACCGTCGGTCCTGGTGGTGTAGTGGTTACCATAATTGCCTCCTACACCTAAGAACGCGGGTTCGAACCCGGTCAGGACAGATGATATTTTTTTCGGGCGTAAAAATCCTAAGTATGACTTCCTTCGGAAGGGAAGTAAAGCCGTGGGTCCCGTGTCGCACATTTACGGCACGAAAAAGAACCTCAAGCCAGAAAGAGAGGCCTCTGAGCAACGCCCTGAGTTGAATGGGACGCTGATGACCTGCAATGCTAAAGAGCGTCCATAAATAAATCAATCAAAAATAAAAATGCTTACAAGGCAATGGTTAGATAGTTAAAGTTGTAGGATTAGGCTCTCAAGTAAATACCTTGTGCCATTTCATTGAATGGAAAAAAAAAAAATAACATGCAGTGCATGTAAGACTAAAAACTTGGATATTTTGGATTTACAGATAAATTGTTGTAAATGTAGATGTTCTCGTTATTTAGATCCCCTGGAGAGTAAAGCTCAAGGATACTGAACATGTCATAGAATTATAAAATATTCATCTTAAGAAGAGGTGAACCATCACAATTGATAATAACAAATATGCCATACAACTTTATAACCATAACAATAAAGACCTACTACTACATTAAATAACATAACTTAGTACTTTACATGATTCATTAATTAATTATGCTATACCAAAAGTACGATATTCATCCTTATTATACTTAAAAATTCCTTTCATTTTCCTTGAAACATTTGGCTTCTGTAAAAGACCTCTCACCTTATTAAAAATGCTAACTTGGAGCATTACCATGATAAATTCATTAATTATGGTATACCAAAATTAATATTCATCCCCATTACAGAACAAGTATTTAAAAATTCTGTTAAATTTTTTTTTTTGAAAAGTTTGAACTTCTAATTTCATTTAAACTGGAAGAAAAGTATTATATACTTGCACCGCAGAGTAATAGCTGCCCTTATGAAAAAGTGTTAATGAATTTATTGGTCTATTAAATCAAAAGGTACATTAGTTAAAGAAACAAGCGAGCATGCATTAGTTTAAAGTACATTATAATTAGATGAATATGATGGCATCATTTATATTATTTTGTACACCAAGACTTTTTGGTTGTAATTTCCTCAGTTTTTATGACTGACTTTAAAATGTTTGCTATAATTTTTTTAAATATATTTTGTTCACAAACAAAAATTGTTCTAAAGGCCATGATAAAGTTCTCAATTTCAATTCTCATATACATTACCAGGGCCCAGAATTTTAGACATTCATTTTGTTTGAAATAGGCAGGCAAAAAGGTACTTAAAAATCTGAAAATAGGCAATAATATAATTAAAATAAGCATTTATTAAAAGTGAAAACAGAGAGTACAATCACCCATTATTAATGACAATATCTATTTAATATAAATTTAATTTCTTTATCATATAATTAAAACACTATAATTTACTTTTCTTGGTTATAAGTAACTACAAGATGTTTTTATAAAGTATGAACTGTCGCTTGTCAGAAAGAACATTTTTCATCATGGAAAAAATGCGTTCTACTTCCACAAAAGTGATTGGAGCATATTTAAAACAAGCTATTTCAGGACTCATACCGGTTGCAACAGACACCTTTCAGGACATTATGGAAATGTTGATCAAGATAAAGTAATTTTGAATAGTCCTGGCAAATGAGCAAAAGATGCCTGGTCCAGTTTCTGGTCGAGTTCATTTTTTTTATGCATTTATAGAGGAATCATGTTAGTACATCTCTTACTTCTGTTCTGATCACACTGTAAGGATGGTTTATTGCACAGCTGTGCTGCTCTCATCTTTCTGGCTTAGAATTATTTGTTACATTTATGCAGCTGAGAAGTTATCTCCACCATAAATTTCCTAGAATTGTCTCGCACAGATTGTTATAAGGTCATCTGTAAGGACTATTCAAAACTACAGTACTTCCCTCATCTCTCTATTTCCTGGTACTTGTATGCTCAAGATAACTATGAATTTCTTTTACTAATGAAGGTTCTGTTATTTAAAGAACTTAAATGAATGGGTTAAGGAAAACATTTTTGACTTCTTGAAAAAAAACGTAAAACAGGATTTCAATTTTTTTTTTTTTTTTTTTTTTTTTGTAAGCTGAATAGACAATATAATGTTTATAACTTTTTTTTATTTCATTGTATTGAAATACTTTATATGCCTTTTAAAATGTGTAAATAATCATTGAAAAATCCTCAAAAATCTAAAACAGGCAAAAAAAAAATTTTTTTTAAACCTTAAAATAGGCAACAGAAGTCGAAATAGACAAAAAATAAATAAATAAAAAAAAATAAAAACTGGCCTTACCCACCTGAAATAATGGAAACACATTCATTTCTATCTGACTCTTGAATATATCCACCCAGATAGAAAAGTAAATTTGCCTATCTTCTGAGTTCTGATAATCGTTATACTTGACAAATACTATGTTTGCAAGTCCTTATGACTGTTTTGCAAACTCAAAGAATGCTATAGGAACTGAACTGAACTAGATAGGCATTCATTACTATCTAATAGCATCAACATACCATAAATACAGTAGATTTTTCCAAAAGAATTACACATTTACATACTGCTTCACCCTTAAGCTTACAATTTTTCTGATACAGATCAGGTGCATGACTCATTCCAAACAAAGGGTACTACAAAACTGCTTGTCACAGGATCTTAAATATTTCAATAAACATAGGTCAATGACCTGTACCTAGTTCTGCTCTAATTCCCATAGGGAACTAAGAAAAATAAATCGATCCAGTTATTTTATAGCTGCATTTCTGCTTTGATTAGCTAACTGAATGAGATAATTGAGGCTATACTGTAATATGTTCATTCTTATTTACAATACTCATATATTTATCGTATTTATTTTTAAATATACCTATTTCCCTTATTTAATGTCAACTCAATTTTTCAGTTCCAATACCAGCGTATGTGATCTTGTACACCTTAAGCAAACCTCCATGTGCAAGATGACAGGAGAGCAGCTGACAATGCAAGGCATGGATAAAGGAGGCCTGCAAGATAATTCTTTGTCCACATAACCCTGCTATTGGGTCATTGCACTGGAAGGAAGAAAAGCGGTAAGTCTAATATTTTGCCGTGCACACTTTCATATGTTTACACTTAACAGTAGAATAGTCTCCATATAATTGTTCAACACAGAATTGGTTGCATTCAGAAAATAACCTCAAACACTGTAATCTAATTTAAATCATACTCAGAATATAATATCGCAACAGAATGTCCATCGACTCCCAGATGTTCTATTTTGAAAACACTGTAGGAACTGTTATCCATCACCAGATGGCAGTGTCACCCTGCATCTTGAAAAACTAACTTAAATATTTTGGATATGTTTAAACTTTGTTGCCAGCAGTGTCTACTTTGGGGAACTAATGCTACTAGTTATTCCCAGGAACTTGAAGGTTTTGGAGTATCACAGTGACCTGTATCATTAAGTTCTTATACAAGAGTTGTACAAAGATGAGGGTAGTTTGATTAGTAACATGATTTGATATTAAACACTACAAGTTCAGACTTGCAACGTACTTTATTCTTCATTATAGTCCTTTAGAAGTTCATTGCATCTGTTGCAACATTTCTCTACGTTCGTGACTCTGTCGCGAAAGTGGCTTTCTTCAGTTCTTCAGAATACTTGTTTACCTCCTCTATGACTTAAATTTGTCCATCCAACCAGGAAAATTTTGAGTTTCGGGAACAGATGATAATCCAAGGGAGCAAGATCAGGTGAATAGGGTGCATGCTGAAGCATTACAAATCATAGTTCGGTCAGTTTGTTCTGGTGCAACATCTTCTTTTTGGGCATTCCTGGATGCTTTTCTGTGATCATGGTCTTTCCATAAGTGATGCATAGTGTTCTCCAGTAATGGTTTTCCCCTTCTTCTAGTAGTCAATTAAAAGAGTTCCTTTTGTGTCCCAAATAACTACAGACGTCACTTTTGTGGCAAATGGTACACATTTTTTCAAATTGCTTTGTCTCATACAGCCCACTGTTTAGTCTGCTGTTTCATTTCTGGTATGGGAAATGGTAAATGTGAATTTAATTCCAACAACAAACACAAACTACATTATAATTACATTATTTCACAATTAACCAAATACCACTACTAATTATAACTGTGGAACAACAGTATATTTATATATTTAGTACCAATTATATTTCCACAATGAATGTATGTATTTCCACAAACAACATTACAATTAAATTTACATAAACAAACAAAATATCCAAGAATTTAGCAGTACCAAAACTAAGGTTCTTCCTAACTTAATCACAAAGTTATTTATATGGTAAAGAGCCCTAAAATAAACTACCATTTTCACAACTGTGTGCCCACAAGCTCCTTCACCGCCACGGGTGGCCGAGGTCGTTAAGGCACGGATTCGTGAGCGGGAGGTCTGCGGTTCGAATCCCGCCAGGACCGTCCTCCCTGACTGGGGTTTTTTCCAGGTTTTCCTCAGTCTTCATAACTGGCAAATGCTGGGGAGGTACCTAAACTTAGGCCTGGAACGCTCCCTTCCCAAAAAAAATATCCTATCCCAATTTATCATTTCATCTCATGTCTTGAAACATTATATCTTCCATTGGGTCATTAATTTCTCTTTTAGCTGTAATTATATTTGTTTACATCATATGAGAAAGAATAATTACAAACCGTTCAATCCTATTTTCCTCCCAAATAAACAGTATCATCAGTGTCCATCGCCTGTGGTGCCTCAGTAGTGAAAACGGGCGTTAAACACTACTCAAAAAAAAAAAAAAAAAAAAAAAAAACAAGCTCCTTCCTTACACTTCTCTACATATCTCTTACTTTTCCTAACAATTCCTTATTTTCTCTACCCTCATATCTGACAACATTTTAATTCAATTAAATGTACTCACGAAGCAGAATATATATAACCAATGTACTAAAATTTGTTCACAATAACTCCATTCACTCCCAAAACATATGTGCAGTTTTTATGTAAGTGAATGGAGTTAGTGTAAACAAATTTTAGTACATTGGTTATAAACATTTTAATTGTCACTATATCTTCTTCTAATTTGTCCCATTTTTCATCCCAGATACTATCCCTCCACCTTTTTACCATTTTACATTCTATTAGACAATGGAACACACTATCCACTTTCCCACACATAATACAACCCTCTTTAAATTTTATTCTTAATCCTTTTACAAATATATGCATATATGCATTCATTCAAGATCTGTTCTTCCAAATTGATCACAATTATCTATATGTTTCTTCTGCCCCTAATTTTTTTTAAACTATTTTGTATAAATCCAAAGAACTTTTATCCTCTAATTTAGCCCAAATCTCTTGCTTCTATCTTCTACCCACTGTCTCACTTCTTTCAAAAATCCACTGACAATATTTTCATCCAATTGCCATACATCTCCCATTCCAATTTCTTCTAATAGTTTCCCCACTCCCCAAACCAAATCTCTCTTCCCACTACACCTATTTGGTACAAAAAACATTCTTTTAGTAGTTTGTTGTTATCAAATTTTAAACATCTGTGCCAATATTTCAAGATTCTCTCTGCTGTTATACCTTTTCTTCCTACTATTCCTAGTTCTGCACAACTTACCCCTTGATAAACTTTTTGATAACCCCAGAACTTCTCTACAAAACATTCTATATAGCACATAAACCTTTGTCCCCTGTTTGACACTCCCCAAATTTATACTGCATACATTATCTTTACTCAAAGATAGTCTCATATAGTTTTTCTAACCATTTCATTGGCAATGTGGATACTTTATACAAATTTATTTGACAGCTTTCATAGCTAATTTACTTTGGCTTGTATACATTTAGTCTGTACCTCCATCTTCCATTACTTGCAAATCTCAGCCCCAAATGGTCAAATTCTCTCATTACCTGTATTGTGTCTGTATTTATAAACAATCTCTCACCTTTCCTTAATTTGGTTCTTTTTTTAAATACTATTGTCCTTTGAATTTTTAATATTTATCCATAGACCCCATTCTGCATGTAATTTAGTAATCACCATTTATATTACAAAATTGATAATGTACCCTGCATCTTACATCATCAAAAGTTACCTACTTAAGCTGTTTACAGTCTGAATGCATCATAACTCCAGATTGTTGATGTATTGGAGGTTGAGCCATAATCAATTTTATTACTTCCATTTCTTATTTTAATAATTAAATTTTTACTAATCCTTCGTATCAAAACTCTCTTCTCCTGTACTACTTCTAATCTTTCTTTTCCCTAACTTAACCCAAGTATTCTCCCATCATTTTTATAACTTTATATCCTTGATTCCAAATACCTTCTTTATAATATTTCTCTCTCAAATTTATTCCATTTCTATTTCCATACCTATCGTCTCCACACTTTGTTTGTTAACAACATAATATACAATGGTAATTATCAGATTAACCATACGTGGGATTGGTCATTGTGGTGTAGTAGTAATCATACCTGTCTCCTAAACCTAAGATAGCAGGTTCAATCCCATTCAAGATCAATTTATTTTTTTAGGCATATAAACCCTAAGTATTGCTTTCTTCAGAAGGGAAGTAAAGCCATGGGTTCCATATCGTAGAGTTACAGCATGTAAAAGAACCTCAAGCCTGAAAGAAGAAGCCTCTGACGAAAATTAATCAGCCATTTCATACCCTGAATTGAATGGGATGCTGATAACCTGAGATACTAAGGAGCGTTCTGTAAATTAACCAAATCAAAAATTCAACCACACATGGGACATTCATTCCCACAGATTTTCTCAGTCTGCTTAAACTCGTTACTACTGATAGGGCCCAAGTGATACCTTCCTTTCCAATTTTTCACAAATTTCTAGGTACTTCTCCTTCCCCCATACTCTTTTTATCTCTCATTAAATTCTTGTTCAACTCTTCTTTCTAAAACTCACAAAGATTTTTTTTATTCCTGAATATCTTCAATTATCTCTCTTACTTCTTTTCAAAACTCTCTATATCTACATTGCTTATTTATCCAACAATTCGCCATGCAGTTTTTTCAACAGTATCATGAGTTTCAAGCACCCATGACCTCTACCATTTAAACCAAGACATTCCTTGATAATCGTTCCATCAACTAACATATTTATTCTGTTCTGGACATTTAAGTATTTCCTAATTCTCACAATTATTCTACATTTACTAGTGGCCCTACCCAATTTTACCAAGGCCACATTATTAGGTGACCTCTTGGAGGTCCCAGTAATAATTTACAAAATGATCTTTTGATTAAATCCAGGACCTTCCAGCGAGCATCATATTCCCAAATTTCTATTCCATACATAATTTTTACCTGCACCATGGCATTATATATTTGTTCCATCCATTTGACAGTTGGAACATTTTGACTACTAGATCCATTTCAAGTCCTGGGTAAAGCTTAATGCCTCTTATTGTGAATATGATGTCTATTAACAGTGCCAATCAGAAATCAATTGCAATCATTAATCTGTCTATGCATTTATTGGAGATTTTCTCCCCATTTTGCTAGTTCTGTGGATCCCTGTGCTGACCTTAATAATTTTGTTTTTTCAATAAGTCGTGGTTCTCTGTCCAGGTATAGATGCCAACTCTGATTTCTTCATTTGTTTGTATTTTATGTTTCTGAAGTGTTTTTAACCGAGTATCTATGTTTTTCTTTGTTTTTGCAATATAAATATTTTTACATTAAGTGCGTTTTATTTGTTAGATGCCTGCTTTTTTCTCTGGTGAAACACTGTCATTAACATTGTCATTCAGGAAACTGTTAACATTAAATTTGTTTATTCATGCCAATCTTGGACTTTAAAATAATATAACATCAAGTCACTCTGGAATTTGGAATCTACAGAAAGAACTTACATGCAAACAACCACATCATCGCTGATTGATTTAACCCTACAATACATAAACATGCTATAATCAACAAATTAACACACAGAATCATTAACAACCATTAACAAGAAAGCATACTTTGAAGAATACAAGCAACAGAAGAAACAACATTTAAAAATGGGTTTAGCAAATAAGGGATTCACAAAAAAAGTGCAGTATTTCAAGAGGCAAAAACTTATTATACAGAACACAACACTTTAAGCAGGGAAAAAAATTCTCATATCATTCAGGGGGCTACACTTTATTTCATATGTTAATACTGAGTGCATTTTTTGAAGGGTCAGAAATCTCAATGTAATATTTAGGTTTCTTATGGACATTTCTGTGTAAAGAGTCACTAGCTGTATTCCCAATTGCAATGATTAGGGAAATCCAGGCATATATTTGAGCTTGGGGCAGGTTTGAAAATGAGATCTCCATCTTGGAGAGGTTTCAAATGCCAATTTTTGTTTCTACTTTGCTGAATATTTCGATAACCATCAGACCAATTTTGCCTTTCTGGACATATTCGGAATTCTGCACAGAGCTCTATCTGTAACGCACTGGCATTTTTTATTTTAATTTACTGCCTGTTTTAGCAATGCTTGAAATTTGAAATTGGCAGTCCTAGACTATTAATTTTCTGGGTCAAAAATCTTAATGTGGAAGAAGTTTGCATTCTTATGGCTATTTTTGTGTACAGGGAAATTTTTTTTAAATATATATAAATACATTTTTTAATAGTGTTGTAGCTTGTTTTTACTGCTGAGGCATTACAGGCAATGGACACTGGTGATAAATCAAATGATAAATTGGGAGAGATTTTTTTCCCTTCCCTTTTTAAAGGAAGGAAAGTTTCAGGCCTAAGTTTAGGGTCCTCCCCAGCATTTGCCTCTAGTTGTATTCCCAGTATAATTTTTAGGCAAATCCACGCATATAATTTGGCTTAGGCAGTTTTGAAAATGGGACCTTTGTCCAGAAAGGCAAATTTTCCATCTTTCTTTGGTGAGTATCTCTGCAACCTTAAGGCTGAACTATATGCTTAAAAAATTATTTAGTTGTTATGTGACTTTTAACTGACTCTGTACATATATATATGCTATGTATAATGAAGTAAACTACCGTAACCCAAGAAAAATCGATATGATTGTGATCCTATCAAACAACTGGGTTGTATAATAGGTCCTACCATAGAATGATATAATAGGGACTACATGAAGAAGTGAACAAAAAAGATTTAATATCTATAGACTCTTACTTTAAGGAAAAATATAAACTTTAGAACATTGAAGTCATTAATCTGATGGTCTGATTCTTTACACTTTTTGACCCTCTGGAAAAAGTTTGGTTTACAGAAAACAAAATAAAGTAGAACATGATAGCTGCTCTCGGTGGGTATTTGCCATCATCTCTATGGTGAATAACAATTTTAATAAGCTGCACTTTTTATAATTTACATTCTTTTTATAAACTATTGTGACTGTCAACATTTCTGGGGAGCCATTACCATATTTTCAATTATATTAAGTTTAATGCACTTAATATAAGATGGAAGGAACTAGAGAAGTAATGCAAAAAGCTGTAAAGAGTAAATAGGGTACATGCTTAAACTTTAAAAATGTACAAAAACTTTGCAGTGCTACTTTTTCAGCATGCTAGAAAGCTGTCAAAAATATGAGGGTCATTAGGAAAATCATTTCAACTTTTGCCACTTTAAAAAGCTTTGGATGGATGGGTCAGCAGTTTTGCCTCCATAACCTCTAGTAACCAGATGATATTTGTGATGCATGTGAATGCATTGTTGTGGTGAAGAGGGATTTCTTGTAATCTCTCGTTCTTGGCTGCTGCCTCTACTGTGATATACCACTGAGCAGAGAGTGTCTTTTGTTCCTCTAGAGATATGATCGCCAAATTTTCTTGCCGACACTCCAGGACCATTTCACTTTCTCCTTAGGATTGTCATCTGGAAAGATGTACACAGCCAACTGACATTTGTTCTCTCAGTCAAATAGGTAAATCCTAGTTTTGTTTCCAGTGATGATATCAATCACCCATAGAATTCCCTTTCTTGAGCACTGTCAGCATTTCCTCACACTATTCAACAGAAATGGTGAGGCACCTATTGGTAGAAAACTTTCCTGACTTTAAGGTAATTGTGTAAGATTTTCCTCCATTCTGCTTTGTCATCTCAGTGCCTAAAATGTCACATAATCGTTTTCACAAGCCATTTTTTCAACAGCAACAATGTTTTCCTCAGTTACTGCAGTTGCCAGGTGCCTGTTTCCTCATCTTTCAGAGATATGTTGCCCATTTTAAATTCCTGAAACCACCAATAAATTGTGGCACAGGAATCCTATTGCAAGCATTCAAGGCTTTGGGACTCGTTTAAGTCACTTTTAGGCAGTAGGCCAAAAATCTGAGAAAAAAAAATTCAGTTTTTTCATTTTGGTCATTCATTATAACTCAAACTTTCATCTCTAAAATGGTTTTCATCATTTTATGTTATGTTATGTTATGAAATTTGTGAGTGTGTTAATTTTATTTATTTTAAAAATATATAAATTGTGGGTGGGTATGCCCCTCTACCAGCTGTCAATGTCAAATGTTTATTTATTTCACTTTCAAATTTCGCACTTTAAATAGGAAATTTATGTTACTTAACTATTGTGGCTAGCCTAGAGATGTGGAAATCGTTTGCCTTCTGTTCATAAGTGTGGGAAATCGCATGTTTAAGTGGACCCAGAATGCTCTATCCTAGCAATGCTAAATTATTTAAATTTGTTTCCTCTTTCTTACAATCATTAGAAGTGGGTCTTTCATTTATTACATTATATAGTTGCATATATTGGCTTCACTTTAACATGGGATTTTTTTAATGAACTAATTTTTATTTTTTAAAAAAAAATTCTTGATTTACACAATGCAATCCATATTTTTGTGGAATCATCATCATCATCATTGTCGTTATTTTGTGTGTATGCACATAAAAGACCAGTTAAACTATGCAGGGGCACCAGAAAAACAATTCCTGAAATTTTGAAATTCTAAGTAAAGTATAAGCAGAGAAAAAGAAAAGTTTGTAAAAAAAAAAAACAGGAAAGTACTAAAAAGAGACTTCTAGCTTTGCATTCATTTTTTCGTAAGTTACACATTTTTCTTATGAACTTTTCTTTTCCTCTGCTTCTACTGGACCTAGAGCTATCGAATTTTCAGGAATTGTTCTTCTTTTACCTCTGAATGATCATTTATAAGAATAACAATTTCATAAAAAAAAAAAAATGTGGGTTCCAAGTGTGTACAAAAATGTAAAAATTTTGGGTTCAAAGAATATTTTTTTTTGAAAAAGTAAAAATTGGTTTATCCAAAAAAAATCCCATGTTAAAGTGAAGGCAATATACGCAACTAGATGCCATAAAAAATGAAAGATCTCTTCTCAATAAATCTTAAGAAAAAGAAAACTAAATTTTAATAATTTAACATTGCTACATTACAAATACTGGGGCCCTTATAATTATAGAAAATCAATGCATGAAAGTGCTCTTTCTCCAGCTACGTTGTAGTGACTAGCAACTGCTATACATGAGGCTTTTTTCTTTCACTTACATCGGCTGCCTCAAAGAAAATGGGACTATGCTGTGTTGGATCCAATTCAAGTGGGTCAACTTTTACTTTCTGTATTAAAAACTTTTGTAGTGATCTTCATATGCAGGGATTAGAACATGTGACTTTCCATGCATAGCAGCAC
The DNA here is from genome assembly GCA_030762175.1 of Metallyticus violacea. Taxonomy (NCBI): domain Eukaryota; kingdom Metazoa; phylum Arthropoda; class Insecta; order Mantodea; family Metallyticidae; genus Metallyticus; species Metallyticus violacea. Next base: position 88,496,348 of record CM060841.1, read on the forward strand.
ATTACAAAAATAAATAGGCTATGATGTAATATGTCCTAAGGGTGCATTTGTCAATATTTTATTGATAAGTGGAACTCTGCTACAGGGCAAGTCATTAAAATTGCAACACATTGTGCATGTACATAATTTTGACGTGAAAATGGTTGATGAGATCATTGGGATCCTTCACATCTGTATGTTCATCCTACCTCAATCCAAAGATCCCATAATCCTATCGTTCTGGACACATTTTATCCAATACAAGCAGCAAATTCACAAAATGATGTCCACACTTTTGTTATGCTGATATTCTCCTTTAATGAAATTCAGACACCTGTTGGTATTGCTGTCATATTTTGATTTTGAACAAGTCATACTCATTGGTTGTGAGAAAATTTAACTCGTTTCTTATGGGAGTTGCAAATTTAATGACCATCAGAATATTTTGTCTTCACCGCTCTTAGTTCTTTTGAGTTAACAGTTTTTAATATCAGTTATGTTTCTTGTATTATTAAAAATAAGCCTTCATTTCCAGAATTTTTAACATGAACAAATTTTCATTTTGTATGTTACAGGAACATGGAAATGAAATCTTCACTCCCAGGTATAGAACAGCTTTTACAGACATTGATCTCCGATAGCAGAGTGGTGAATGCATCAATGTGTGTGGAAAACAGGAGAAAGAAGTTTATAATAAAATAACAGCAACACAATATATTTTATGTACATGAAGCTTAAAAAGTAAATATGAAGAAAACATAATGGTATAATATTTTGTTCAATAAGATGAAATTTGACTACTTTTTGTGTTCAAAATAAAAAATATAAAAGAGATAAAAGTGTTTTCACTTCATAGGTGTACTGAGCACCTGGAGAAGGACACGTCTTGTCATCATTTGAAATTGAAATTCTTCTGGGCTTGTATCAAAACTCTTGTCAGTTTCAAAACATGACAAGATGTGCCATTTTTTGGAAGCTTATTACACCAATGACACAGGCCAGGAAACCTTACACATCCAAGTTTTTAATCCATTTCTCCTGTTCAATGATACTAAATTTAAACACATACATGCTGAAAATAGCCCATCATTCTATGTTGTCCACCACAATCTAATTCTGTGTGCCTATATATAAAAAAAAAAGCCAAACACAGGCCATGATAACTAAATTTTTAAATGAAATGAAAATAGATAAAGATGGGCTAAATATTTTAGGTAATTCAAAACAAGGCAAAAATAGAATAGGTTTTTGAGGAGAAAAAGGTTTAAAAAATTAAAGTTTCACCAAGAAGAAAAGAGAGATAGGCTGATTTTGTGTGCAAAATTTTGCCTACTTTTTTTCCGTCAATATTTGGCCTATCTCATTTTTCATCTATTTTCAAAATTTAGATTTTGTATGTCTTTTACAATCTAATTTATGCTACCTTTGCCTCATTATGTTAAAATTAAAGCCTTTCTCACCTTTTACCACTGCAAATATAGGCTACCCTGGCCTTATTTAGCAAAATTTTCGCACACGTCCATTTATATCGCAAATATTTAGCTCCATTGTGTCATATTTCCTGGGAATTTAGTCTATTGTTGCAATTTTTAAAATCCCCTAAAATAATAAAGCTATCTTGCTGCCTTCCTAAATAATTTACATATCTTCGCTATATCTTTTCAATTTACTTGAATATTTAGGCCGTCTTGATATTTTCCCCCCAAAATTATTGTACTTTAGCCTCCGTTTTCAATTCTCTGAAACCGTTGGCCCATCGTAGCCTTTGCTGCAAAATTTAGCCTGAATTGCAAACAAAATAAGTGAGTATAAACCTACATTTATCAGGATATTGGTAAAAAATGGTCGGATACACTAAAATGTTTATTGGTTATAATCAGAGAATTGAAAACGGAGGCTAAATTACAATAATTTTGGGGGGAAAATATCAAGACGGCCTAAATATTCAAGTAAATTGAAAAGATATAGCGAAGATAGGTAAATTATTTAGGAAGGCAGCAATATAATCTTATTATTTCAGGGGTTTTCAAAAATTGCAGATGTAAGCTAAATTCTCATTAAATATGGCACAATGAAGCCAAATATTTGCGATATAAATCGACGTGTGCGAAAATATTTGCTACATAAGGCCAAGATAGGCCTTATTTGTAGGCCTAAAGGGTGAGAAAGTATTTATTTTTAACCTAGTGAAGGTAGGACAGAGTAAATTTGATTGGAAAAGACATAAAAAACTAAACTTTTAAAATTGATCAAATGCGAGATAGGCTAAATTTGATCCCGAAAAGATAGGCAAAAGTTCGAAAGCAAAATTAGCCTATCTGCGGTTTGATATCGCTGAAAATTTTCAGTTTATTTTCGTTATTTTCCCCCTCAATAAATTATGATATTTTTGCTTATTGGCTCCAAAAATAAGCATATCTTATGGCTGATTATCACCAGTAAATATTTTAGTGTATCCGACCATTTTTTACCAATGTCCTGATAAATGCAGCTTATTTTCACTTATTTTCTTTCCAATTCAGGCTAAATTTTGGAGGATAGGCTATGAATAGGCTGACGGTTTCAGAGAATTGAAAACGGAGGCTAAATTACAATAATTTTGGGGGGAAAATATCAAGAGGGCCTAAATATTCATGTAAATTGAAAAGATATAGCGAAGATAAGTAAATTATTTAGGAAGGCAGCAATATAATCTTATTATTTTAGGGGATTTCAAAAATTGCAGATGTAAGCTAAATTCTCATTAAATATGGCACAATGGAGCGAAATATTTGCGATATAAATGGACGTGTGCGAAAATATTTGCTACATAAGGCCAAGATAGGCCTTATTTGTAGGCCTAAAGGGTGAGAAAGTATTTATTTTTTACCCAGTGAAGGTAGGGCAGAGTAAATTTCATTGGAAGAGACATAAAAAAGCTAAATTTTAAAATTGATCAAATGCGAGATAGAAAGTATAGTTACATCACAGCACTGATGATGTTCTCAGAAGGCAGGTACTAAACATTTAGATATCAAATTTCGAACAGACCACGGCTTGTATGCAAGGGAAAAATTAATGATAATTTTGCCTTATATGGTGAAAATGAAACCTATATTGATCATTTTTAAATTCCCTGAAATAATTTAATCTATCTTGTGCTCTTCCCCGAGAAATGTACCCTAACTTTGCTTTTATTTGAATTCACTGAAAAAATTAGCTTGTCTTTACCTTTTCGCAGAATATTAGCATATTTTTGCCTTTATTTTCAATTCCTTGGTAAGGTTAGCCATATTTTCCTAAAAATTTAGTCCATCTCTATTTATTTACTAAAATATTTAGCCTATCTATGCTTTATTTGTTTAAAATTAAGCCTACATTTGCCTTTTTTAAATCTCTTGCAATTTTTAACCAATCTTTCCCTTTTCCCCAAAAAATTTACTCTATCTTTTCATTTTTCATATCCTCTGAAAAATTTAGTATAAATTGGCTTTTATTTCCATTTTCCTGAAAATATAGCTTTCATTTGCTTTAATTTGCATTGTAAAGATAGGCTAAACTCTTGGGATATGGCTAAATTTTTCAGTAAATTGAATAGAAGTCAATGTTAGGGTAAATTCATCAGGGGATTTAAAAAAGACAAAATAGTCTTAATTTTCAACAAATAAGTCAAAGATAGCTAAACACTAGGGGAGAAAATTGTAGCCTACCCCAGTTTTTCCCCTACAAATATAGTGTGTCCCATCTGAACCCTTTTTCCCAAAAATTTACCATATATTTGTCATTTTTTTATCATTTCCCTAAAAATATTTACCCTTGCATTGCTAAATTTAATCTATTTTTACCTCCTTTTTTCAATTTCTGAAATAACTGGGGGGAAGGGGAATTTAAAAGAATAAATATAAAAATAGCCTAAATTTTTCGGGAAATTAGGCAAAGATAGATTAAATTTTTGAGAAAATTATATAAAAATGTGTAAGATAGTCCAATTTTTGTATGAATATGCTAAGATTAGCTAAATTTTGGGAGGAGAAAAGGCTAAAATATTCTTAATTTTTCTGCAAAATAAAAACAGTAAATATAGGCTAAATTTGTCAGGAAATGAAAAAAAGAAAAAGCAATTACAGGCACAATTTTTGCTGAAATACAGACCTAAATTTTGGACTAAGATAAGTTGAATTTTTCAGAAAATTAAAAAATGCAAAGAAAGGCTAATATTTTCAGCAAATAAAAAAGGCTAAATTTTTCGGTTAATAAACCAAATATAGGCTATGATGAGCTAAATTTTTCAGAAAATGAAATCGAGATATATGTGCTGCCTTCATTCCCTATCTTAGTCTAATTTTTCTTCTTTCTTTCTTTTGCTATCATTAGCTAGCTTTTTCCTGATAGCCCCACTACATATCTTTGCATTTTTTTCAGTGACTTAGGGCAGTAGAGGTGTCTAAGGTGCTCTAATTTTACCTATCATACTTTAGTAGGAATTTAAATAAATAATAGATGGTTTTTAAAACATATTTATTTATTAACTTGCGCTTTCACTTTTAAAAGTTGGTATAATTGGCTTTTTTCCAAATGTACAAAATATTGCATATAAACTTTCTGTATTATGAATAAATGCAATCAAAACACTTCTGGCACCTTTATAAAGTATACCTCAATTCTGTGCACTGTTTTCTATTGTACAAAATTGACTATTAGGGTTCTTAAATTGCATTACAATGTTCCTTATCTCTCAAAATACACATTGCTTCTCCTTCCAGAAGACTTGGTGTGATAAACTAAATTTATAATACAGTCACTTCTTCAATAGTTAGTTCACAGGTACTACACTAATATGGAAAACTGGAAATGTTACTTTTGTCACTTTTGTGTTATCTGCTGCTTTGCTAAGGCATGTCCTCTGTGACTGATGTAAACAAAGCCTTTAACACTGCGCACAATATCCATATAACAAACAAGAATCCCAGGTAATACGGCATGCTATATCCGAACAGCCATGCAACTGCAAAACCCATAGAGAGATACACCAGCATTCTGTAGCTGCCCAGAACTCGAAGACTCAGTCTTGGGGGCAGAATCACATCCAACCGTTTTGGGTGTTTCCCTGGACTTTTGTCATAGTAGTAGACGACTCTGGGAGCATTCAGCACTTGACGAGAAAAGAAGCCCACCAAACCTCTGCTCTCGTACATGTTGCACATTTCCACTGCGTACTGCACATAAAGACATAGAGCTTCCATTAGTGAATGCCCTGGGAAAATGTAACAATTGAAAGTTTACAAGATACAGCAAAAAAAGAAACACCAAATGATGAATACATCCACCATCATAATAAATAGTCACTGTGCAGATGTACTAAAAAGCAATAAATCTTTGGAATAGATAATCTTTTTGCTTATTAATTTTAATGAATTAGAAAATAATGTAGCTACTGCAGTTGTACCCATGAAACAATTTTTGAAAATTTTCTACAAATCTCCATCGATCCTACCTAAGGTACCGAAAATAACAACGAAAAAAGTTTATGCCTATGTGTGTGTCTATTAATGCTCTAGTGATCTCAATTTTTGTTTTTTCTCAACAAAACTTATTTAATTAAAATAAATTAATAAAATATTTTCTGAAAATCAGGGCAGGGTAGCCATTAGGAGTGGGGGTATAGCTGAAACCCAAAATTTAAAAATTGCTCTAGCAGCACCAATATTTCTTTCAGTATATACATTAAAATAAAACAAGAAAAATTGTTTTTGAAAATTCGGGAAATCAGGCCATTATGAGTAGCGGTATAGGAAAACCGTAATTTAAAGAGTAGAGGTAAAAGCTAAATTTAAAAATCGCTTTAGTGGTTGCAATTTGTTTTTTTTCAGTGAACTCAGTAAATACCAAGTTTTGTTACAAAAAAGAAAAATATTGGTGATGCGAGAGCAATTTGAAATTTTGGTATCAGGTAAACCCCACTCATAATGGCCCAATCATACTGATTTTCAGAAATTATTTTTCTTATTTTATTTCAGTGATATATATCAAGGTTTCTTTAAACAAATTTAAAATTGAGGCCACTAGAGTGAGTTTTAAATTTCACATAAAATCTATACTCAGTTTTCAGTTGTACTCCCACTGCTAATGGCCTGATTTCCGTGATTTTCAGGAAATTAATTTATTTTAATGAAATATACAGCGTTTCGTTGAGAAAAAAAAAATTTCAGCAGCTAGAGCAATTTTTATACATTTTTAAAACATTTTCACTTTAGGTTAACCCCCACACCCTGGTCCAATGGTTAACAAACTCAACGAATTGTTTGTTAATAGATGATTATATGCTGAGCTTTGTTGAGAAAAAACAAAAATTGCGACCACTAGAGCATTAATAGACAGACATACATACATATATGTACATTTTTTTTTCATTGTCATTTTTGGTGCCTACGATCGATGGAAATTTGAAGAAATTTTTCAAAATTGTTTCATGGGTACAACTCCGATAGCTACATTCCTTCGGAATTTGCTAAAAGAAGTGAAACTGCATATCACTATAAAAAAATGTGGCATTGCTTTCCATTTGTCAGAATGCTTTGAGAATGAGAGTTATCAAGATTAAATTCTTTAAGAGTTATAATGGATTTATTATTAGACTGAGTATGCTCAATCTAATAATTTTGTTATTTTATATACAATTAAAAAAGGTAGTCAATAAAGAGTGAGAATGATTTTATTTCTCATAACAGAATACAGATACGGTGGTGAAACAATTTTTCATCAAAAGAGCAAATCTCTTGTGACAGGTGCTAAAAATATAAGCACATACACACTATGTCTAATTACACGATGCCAGCAAAGTGGGCATGTTTGCCAGTTCAAGGGCATATAAAATGCCTTTAGATTTGCTTTCGAATCTAATATGCACCCAAATTTTAAAGCTGAATCCAGTCAATAAAGGTACGTATTAGATTTAGGTAAATACAGTCAACTATTTCGTCTTTTTTCATTACCACTTCCTCCTCACTTCCCCTTCATTAGGACAGATAATGAAGGTTCTACTGTAGTTACCAACTTAATTGTTCTGGTATTTCAAAACTTTCAGTTTCACCGATAGAAAGTTAATTAACAACCATATACTTGCCATTTCATTTAGTTTAGAAGTGATGTGATGAAGCATTCTAACAACAAGAGCACATTCCGTTGTCCTGATGGGCTCTAAATCAGGGTCTCCCTCATATTTGATGCTCTTTCTGCGCTCATTCCAGTCTCCATATGATGGGGCAGGAGGAGATTGAATCTGCTGGTGATCGGGCATTGGTATTTCACTGCTTAAGTCGCTCTGCAGGCAAATGTTCAGTTAAAAAATGCACAAATCACCTGATATTAATGAAATGTATACAAAAGCACATGCAAAATATACAAATAATTTCTTACTGAATTTTAAGAACTTATCTATCATAATACTTATTTGAGTTTAGAAGCTAACAAAATATCCTGCATAGTGAAGTAATAACATCTTCAAAATTAATGTTTTTGAGTGTTGACAGGAATTTCATTTACAGATTTAATGTTTTTAGAAGCTGTTGACAGTGAAGCAACTGAAGGTTTCCGAATGTTGACACAAACTTAACTTACAGGGTTTTGAATTAGGACACGTTTTGGAAACCATCATTCCCATCTTCCAATTCAATCTATACGTAAAGATTATATCAACATTCAGAAATATTTAATTTATAGGGTTTTTGAATTAAGACATGTTTCCAGAACCCTTGTTCGAATCTTTGGCTCTTTAATGACTGTTGGTAAATTTTGGGTTGTGGCTGGGTCTGAGTTGCTTCTCTGTCTACATCTGTTGACTGAAATAAGAATATACTGAATTCATCCAGAGGTAGAATGTCAAAATTCATGAACTTGCTTTTTTAAAATGAAAATGTTTTCCCATGTTGATAGTTGTATTGAAGAATGTATTTCTTTTAACAAAATCACTTCTTGCCTAATTTTATGGTTGCGTTTCCAAAAATGAACTTATTATCACTGTTTTTTCCAAATGTTTTAGACGGACATTTCTAAAATGTATTTTCTTTATGGTTTCCAAATTTTTATACATTTTAAATTGCAATCTGAGCATTTGATTGCATAAATGTCTAATTTTTCTCTGGTGATATGCTGTATATTAGCAAAGAACATAATAAGAAGTACAATTGAAGTAGTGAATAGTTATTGTATTGAATGGGGAATGAAAAAAATTCAAAGAAATCAAAGATCATGGTTTTTAAAAGAGGTTATAAATGACAGGTAAACAGTAGAGAAATAACGTTGGTAGGTAAATTTAACTATATAGGGCCAAGTTTAAATTCTAATGAAAGTTGGAATGAGTAGAAAAAAATGGTAATAGCAAAATGAAAGGCAGCTATGAGTGTTATAAGAGCATGTTTAACATATACATACATATATGAGTGAATTGGTTTCAAAAAATTTACATAACCACAATAGAAGCCCAAATGTTATAGTGATGGAAGTATAGGGTGTGATGTTGCTAAAATAAACTAAACAGAACTTTTTGCAAACATTGTAATGAACGGTGTTTAACGACTGCTTTTGCTACAGAGGCATTACAAGCGACGGACACTGATGATACATAAGATGAAATTAATGACAGTATATTCCACCAGAGAAAAAAACAGGTATTTACCAAATAAAACTGTGCAGAATCTATTTTGAAAAAACAAAGTGAAACATAGTCACATGGTTAAAAGAACACTTCAGGAATATTAAATACAAAAAAATGGAACATTCAGTGGAGGCAGAGTACCAAGACATAGAGGAAAAAGCAACATTAATAATCAGCACAGGGACCCACATGGGAGAAAATCTACATTTATAAATACAAAGACAGGTTAATGAACTTTGACACTTCATCTGCTGAATTGTCAAAGTGTCATCAGCTGTTAAACAACTGTTTGATCATCGAACAATCCAACAGCTGATGGTGTGGACAATTGTTCTGTGAAACGTGTCCTGAGTAAATCTCTTGTAAGTGAAACCATAAAAGAGTGTTCTAAATATTTTGACCCAGAAGAGATTATTAAGCTATTAACTGTTACAACAGTCATGGCATGCCCCATGAAGAACAGCAGGATACTTGATGAAAGACCTAAAGGTTATTTTAGACATTGGGCATCTCTGACAAAGGCAGAGGATGCAACCCCCTCATATTTTGATATCTTAAAATTAATATAGTGGCATATTTCTGCTATCTGCAGGCTTTCTTTGATTCCAGTTAATATGACCTCCCCAATTTTAACATGCCAGATATGTCCACATTTTGACCCCTACATTTTCTTTTGCTTACCCCATGGGAAATGGTGGATTGAGATTTTCACTGTACAGAAACAAAAGTATTACAAACAGCAACGAATCATACAGAACTAGCCATTTGCAAAACAATTTTTACACTTAAAAAACAAACAATGAATGAATTTTGAAATCCCACTTCAAGATAAACTAATTAAAAAGTTCTTTAGACAACAGGAGAGGGAAAGCGTGACAAGGTACAGAAAGTAACTAAGGATGAATGCAAGTTCAGTCGAAACATATCCAGGATATAAAAAGTTAGTGAAGTACCGATATCAAAAGTCCAACTAAATATTGTAGTTTAAAATAACTTCAATGTTAAAACTTTTCCTAAACAACAAACAGATTTAACCTAAACATAGGAATAAAAATGAATACCTAAGTTTAGGTTATATTGCCACTCCATTGTCAGCAGCTTCGTAAGTACAATATTTATAATAAACAGATTATCTGTCATAGCTTTAAGAAATATTCACAATGCCACAAAACATCTGTGTGGTAAGAGTACTCTATTTAAAATGAACTACAATATATTGCTAATTATATTGATCTATTCATCAGTTTACCAAATATTATTATTATTATTATTATTATTATTATTATTATTATTATTATTATTATTATCATCCTTCATGATCTACTTCTATTTACCCGTTTTTAATACATTCAGAAATCACACACAGTGAAACGAGCATAAAATCTCCTCTAGTTTAAATATTTAAAATATCTAAAAACTCTTTATGGCTTCATTCCCATGGAATAAAATGAGTCTTGAGTTAAAATATTTAAAATATTCCAAACACTCTTTATGGTTTCACTCTCAAGAATTATAACACCACGACATGTTTAGTGAAACACTTATTCACATTGTCAACTGCTAGACGACTGATATGACGAATCCCTTGTTGAAACCATAAAGAGTATTTAGAATATTTTCAATATTTTAACTCAAGACTGATTTTATCCCATGGCAATGAAGTCATAAAAGAGTTTTAGATGTTTTAAACATTTTAACTAGAAGAAATTTTACTTCTATTTAAATAAGTTTTCTTCAAGATGAGAATCCCACAGATTACCTAAAAGGCAGAAACTCTACAAGGTGGAATGCTTCAAACTTTCAAATTTCATATGCTCAAAAAGAGTTGTCCAGGCAAGAATAATACAGCCCTCATGTAGATGTAGTTGTTTCGATCAAATAGGAAGGAATAAAATTAGTGAATTCAGGGTAATTAGACATTGACATACAAAATTATCTAAATAACCTAATGACAAGTGTTAATATAAAGGGAACACACTTTAAGGGCAAGCAGTCTAAATGTATTCTACAAGGAGTGCTCAATAAAAATGATCATAGACTTTTTTACAAGCTAATTTCTTGTTTTAAAATTTAACTTTACAATATTTTGTTACCTTAATGCATAATATATACATGGTACTAGTTTCTTCCATTTCCAGTTCTACCTACAGCAAAATGAAGGTAATATGCAATGAACAATATGGTGCTTTTCTCTCAAAATATCACTAGCAGAGGGGCTATGCAGAGTTTGTTCTTCCCTGTAACACAGCTTGAAGGTGATTTAAAATGTTTTAAGAAAAGGAAGGTTATCTATTTTAAAGGAAGGTGGTGCGAGAGGGGGCACCGCCATGGGTGGCCGAGGTTGTTAAGGCCGCGGACTCGTGAGCGGGAAGTCTGGGGTTCGAATTCAGCCAGGACCATCCTCCCTGACTGACGTTTTTTCAAAGTTTTCTCAGTTCTCATAATTGGCAAATGCTGGGGAGGTACCCTAAACTTAAGCCTGGTACTTTCTTTCCTTAAAAAAATCATTTCCCAATATATAATTTCATCTCATGTATCATCAGTGTCCATCCCCTGTGGTGCCTCAGTAGTAAAAATGGATGTTACATGCCATTACATTACATTAAAAAAATGGGGGGAAGGTGATCCCAGCACTCTAGTTTGTGCTCTAGCAAAAGAAAACATTAACACCGCTGTTGAAATTTGAGAAAGGATACTCCAATAACATTAAGAATGCTTTCAGAAATTCTGAACATTTCACTGGGTGCTACCCACACATTTTGAAAACTATGCAAATGGTCATATTTCCAAGTCACTAGCTGGATGCTGCACCACAATAATGCATGGCCTCACATCGCAAATATTATTGCTGAATAACTCATTAAAATCAATGTGTAATGTGTACCTCACCCTCCCTATAGTCCACACTTAGCATTGCATGACTTTTTCCTTTCATGGGAGATATTTTCCATCACCAGAAACAGTGGTGAAAGCTATGCAGGCAATTCTGAAAAACCCGTCAAAAAATGGTTTCCAGCACGCCATTGAAGACTGGCAGAAATGCTATGAAGGTGCAATGGATTTGAGAAAGATTATCAAAATTATAAGGATATGTTGTTAAAAAATAATTGCAATAAGTTTTTATTGAACAGCCATCGTAAGTATAAAGCAGCAGTCTTATTTTTAATTATTTACAAATTTTTTGAAACAGTACTTTTTTATATACAATTTTAACATTGTATTGATATATCTTACCTGATGGAAGCCATTCAGACTGAATGAATTCTGTACACTGATGTTTCCTCTTGAGTATGAAACATTAGGCAACCTTGAGTGCTCTATCTGCAACAAAACACATACCAGTTTTCTAAATCCTTAACAGCAACTAACAAAGAAAGTATCAACAGTCCTGGTGACAACGTAGTATATACAAGAATGATTCCGAAACCAACTGCAAAGTTAGTTCTTTGTACTACGTTATCTTTTGCTCAACATCCACCAAGCACATGATTTATGATTTCCAATTCATTGGCAAGAAATTCTAGAAGTGCATGGCAGCAGACAAAACATTTGAACACATTGTTCATTATCAGAGCCCTGTAAAATGCCTTTTATATCTAGGTGGATATATTTAAATGTCAGATAGAAATTAACATGTCTCCATACATATGAGGTCTGTAGAGCCAGTTTATATCTGATTCAACATTGTAAAAATAATACTAAAGGCATCATGTACTACACACATTAGGGCTTATTACAATAACCAATCACAAATTAAACAAGACCACTGATGACCTAACTACTGTAGTTTACCTGGAAGATCTCACAGAGGTGGTTTAGAGATGTATTCAAATACATGGGGACCCTTATTCTGTCTTCCAGAGAATATTCTTCTGGCTCCAGGGGAGTGGACATCAGAAAAGTCTTTATGGCATTCAGGAAACCAGAGGAACGCCTTTTCTCCTCCATCTCAAGGTTCTGGACCAAAGTTTGAGCAGCAACATTTGAGTGCTGAGTGTACAAGATAAACTGGAACACCTGAAACATACAGTCTTTGTTTCATCAAATGTCCCAATCATTACAAGCGAATAATTGCTTTCCACATATGGAAATTAAATCGCAGGTCTTGTATAAAGTATATACAAGAGATACGAGGGTCATTTGAAAAGTTCTCAGAATGAAGCACAAAAGAGCAGAATACATTTTATAAACAATTCTCATTTTTTCAACATAGTCTCCCTTAACTTTAACGTGTTGGTCATGGTGGTGTAGTGGTAACCATACTTCCCTTGTAGACCCAAGATTGCAGGTTCAATCCCAGACAGGGTCAATGGATCTTTTCTAGGACAATCATGGCATATTTACATGTAAAATCCCATCAAAATTTAAGCTTCCATTTCAAAAGCACAACAGTATCAAAATTATGAACATATTTTCATTAACAACTCTACAATAGTAAAGTAAATTTTTAATTTCTGGCTTATTCCAAATGCTATGGCCCCATTCTATCTGCAGCACAACGCATGGTCTTCTGTTTTAGTTTAATGACAATTTTACAGAATATTCAACTTTCCTAAATGGATATGCCATTTTTAGGATAAAAATCTGGCTATAGACTTGTAGATTCTTATAGTTATTGCTACGCAGAGGGCTGCTTGTCATATACCCTAGAAATGTTTAGAACAAACAAGGTATCAAACCTGAAATGATAAATTTTGCATATATTTTCATCAATATCTCATCAATAACAAAGAATTCTTTTAATTTCTGAGCATATTATACATGCTTTGGCCTCATTCTATCTGTAGGCTGCCATGCGGTCTTTCTGTTTTAGTTTAATGTCTATTTTACAGAACATTACATTTTCAAAAATATCTATGATGTAGGAGTATGCAATTTAAAAATATAGTAACAAAATAGCCCTATATATTGTCAATTAACAGTGTCGATATGGTATAACTCCAGTTTAAAGTGCTTCACTCATGTCAATCCTGGTGGTCTAGTGGTAATCATACTTGATTGCAGACACAAATTCAGCCAGGATTTTTAGGCCATAAAAATCCTAAGTATGACTTCTTTTGGAAGAGAAATAAAATTGGTGGCCATGTTGTAGAATTATGGCACTTAAAAGAACTTCAAGCCTGAAAGAAGGCATCTAAGCAAACTTTATTGTCTGTTTCACATCCTGAATTAAATGGGCAACTAATGACCAAAGATGTTAAAGAGCATTCTTAAATAAAATAAAATAAAATAAATAAATAAAGTTTCATTCACTTGGAAGATTATCCATTTGTTATTTAAATTTGATTATCAATGTTGCAAATGATGACATACCTGTTTAAGAAATGCATCACTAAACATTGGTTTGTATTGGTAACCTTGTCCCTCCAACTCTGCTATCTGCTGTCGAACAATGTTGCACCATTTGTGGGCATATGATGAGGGCATTCCAACAGTCAAAGATACTTCCTCCATGCTGCCCTCTACTTCCTGCAGCATTGTATTGAGGTTTGGCTGGGAGAAAACCTGGTGCAACAAATATTTTGAAGTATAATTAATATGCAGATATTTACTGTAATAAATGACAAACAGGGAATGCATGCAGAGTTATGTTTTATTACAAGATAATGCCTTATGTTTTTATGAAAAGAGAAATTAAATTTTGTGAATTCTGAATAGGAGTCAGATAAGAAAATTTCAAAATCATAGCCAGGGATTACACCAAGGCATTTTCACTATTCAACTGACCAACAACCACGACAAAATATGTTCTGCCAATAAATGGTAAGCAGTGAAATAAGAGTATGTAATATACTTACCATGGGTTACCATGCCAATACACTAATATTCAATAATTTCCTAATTTACCATTTTATGTATCATTAACATCAATGCTCATTGCCTGTAATGCCACAGTAATAAAAATGTGCATTAAATACTATTCAAAATGAAAATGTTCATATTCTTTCCATGATCTCAAATTTTTGCTTTATGAATAATTCTGTTTAAACTATCTATCTGCATAATTACTTTGTGAAAAACCAACATTAAATTCTGCTATTTGCTTCTACAAGTACTAATATCATTTTACAATTTTCAACACGCTGTTAGTACAAGGATGAATTGATAAGCTAAAAAAACATAGTAGATAAATTTTTTTGCAAAAACAAAAATTTATATCTCAATATAAGTTCTTTTGAGCTTAATACTTTGTCCATTTATTTATTGGAGCCAAAATAGTATTTGCATTTTTGAAAATTTTCTGGAATTTTTGGTGTGCCCATGTATGGTGTATTTTCTTGTTGACCAGATTCTATAGTGTAGGAGAACACACACACACACACACACACAAAAAAAAAAAAAAAAAAAATTATCACATTAAAAGGCTACAAAGGAGATCATATATACAAGAAAGTTACATCCATAGACGCACCAAAATTCCAGCAGATTTTTAAAGGTGCAAACATTATTTTAGCTCCAACAAACAAATGCAGTTTAAAAAACCTCCTAAAAATGAACACAAAATACAAAATTCTACCAGAAAAACATTGAATCATTTATAAAATCAGTTGTAAAAACTGCAATATGAAATATGTAGGCAAAACAAAAAGAAACATTCTACAATTTAAGGAACACATGAGATATGTAAAATATAAACACACAGAGAAATCAGTGTCTCATCTGTTTCTAGGAAAAACCATGAATTGCAAAAGGAACCAAAACTCCCAAAAGCTCTTCAAAAACCAACAGAATTAACAGTGTTAGAAAGTATATTCATAAACAAAAACAATTCAGTTAATTTTTACCTTCCAAACAACAGTAACCTCATCACTAAATTCATAATATCTACAGAGCAACAGCTTTGAAACATGTCCAAGTAAGTGCAACAAAATTAGTGAAATTTGAGTGATTTGCTTATAAAGGGCTGCAATGCAAGGTATGTTTATGAAAATCCAATTCAAAATAAGTTAAATATGTATTTAGTCCTTATTAGACATTTCAAAGACATTGAAGTTCAGATCTAAGTCTGCAAAATGAATTCGTATCTAGTCAACAAATAACTGCACCAGAATACTCTTACCATTCCTAACCTCTTTCACTTCTAACAGTTATGTCCCTAATTGAGATCATTGTATGATTGAGTCGAACTATACACTCTTTACTTGTTTATAATATGTTTATTTCACAAAACCTTTGTCTGCATCATGTTGACGGTTAGCTGATAATGTGGACAAAGGGTCTGTGACAATAGTACTACATATTATAAACAAGAGGAGCAATAAGAGTGTGCAGTTCAACTCAATCTTACAAAGACCTTAATTATGTGATTAGCTTCACTTACACGCTCCAATTAACATTTCTAGTTAGTTCTTCCCTCCCTGCCTCTTCAGACACTCTCACTCAAGTCTATTGATAGTAGCTAGCAAAAGCTTCGGTTTTTAAACTTCATTTAAACTAACATCCATGAGGAAATAGCCCAGTAATGATCAACTTTAATAAGACATTTACTTGAATTAAATCTGTCGTCTAACACTCTTCATGCTTCACTAACCTTAAAAATATTCGGTACCAGTTTCAAAGATACGTTATCTCCATCTTCAGCCGTGGATGACTCAAAAGTGTTGTCCTCAGTCGTCCACACCAAAGATGGAGATAACGTATCTTTGAAACTGGTACCGAATATTTTTAAGGTTGGTGAAGCATGAAGAGTGTTAGACGACAGATTTAATTCATGTGAGCTTCACTGTGTCAGTTCCATATAAAAATTTTTAAACAATTTTAATAAGACATTTATTTCTTTGTGTGTCCATTCATAAGTACCTTTGTAACACGGAAGAGCATGTAGGCATTCTTTGGAATGACGAGGTCAAGACGTGAAAATCTTGGTAACAGCTGACGGAAGATGACAGTGTAAGCCAAAAGATTTTCTGCAATGAAATTTATCCACCTTCGATCCACTGTCCTGTTTTCTGGTTCCCTACTACCAGCACTGGAACGCTGATTTCTCACACGCCAGTCAGTATATCGCCACGGCTGTATGTAACTTAGCCACGTTTCCAGAATAATCCTGAAGGAGCTGTCAAGTGGCCAGTGATGTATTGTATATCGCAGGAATGCATATATCCTGGACTGGCTTGATGGCAGGATTACATGTTTTAGTTCATCCATTGCTGACATGTCACCCACGGCACTATTTGAGAAGTAATGCAGATGCTTTAGCATATTTCTCACCACACGAATATGCTCCAGTGTTGGCAAATGATCCTGTGGAGAAATTAATAAGTGAACAGTTATGCCATACATTCTTTCAGTTTGTCACTGCTACCAGTAAAAAAGAAAAATAGCAACTAATGAGTGATTTTTCCTTAGCAGGACTGCTCTATACGTAACAGCTGGTAGGTTGGTTCAAGATGGTACCTCGGTGAATGGAAGTCAGAAAGTCTGCAGCTATGATTGTTCAGTAGTAAGTTATTGCTAAAATTTAAACACTTAGAAGGTACATTTACTCACCAATTATCAAGCAAGAAGATGGTAGAACTGCCTCTCATCATTTCCCATTCATTACATGTGAAATTAACCATACCCTCTGCAGTTTCCTTTGAGAAATGGAAGACATTTATTCACGAATATTAATTTTCATTTCATCTAATGTGTGTGGATTTGTTTTGTACATTTTTTCTTTAATGCCCCTAACAGATATAAATCACAGGGCATTAAATCAGGAGACTATATGTTATTAATTAGTGATGACTCTATTGTTGAATATTTCATGAATTGCATGCAAGGAGATATGGGCTGTATATGCTGTTGCAGAATCCATTCCCCCACGGTTATTCATGAAAAAAGGGTTGCAAAATATTCTGCACATAACTATCACTACTGTTCAATTAAATGTACTTACGAAGCTGTTGACAATGGAATGGTATATATATATATAAACACTAATGTTTCTAAAAAAAATAACGCCTATTATTTTCTAGCATTAATACTGCCAGCACACTCCTATCTTTTGATCATATAGGGGTTCCTCGTGAAGCACGTTAGGTGTTTCTGAACTTCAGTATTGGTTATTTTGTGAATACCCATTTAGTTGAAACCAAGATTCATTAATCATAAAGAAAATTAGATTAGGGTCGATTTCTCCCTCATGTATACTATTCAAAATCCATTCACAAAATATACTCCTGAATGCAGGGTCTTTGATTTAATTTCTTCAATGAAGTAATTTTATAGGGTTTTAACTTCAGTAGCTTTATAGTCATACAAACAGATAAATAGGGAATTCTCATTTGTTCACAAAGATGTCAAAGTGATTTTTTTGGGAAATGTTTCAAAGCATATCTTATCCAACATATCTTCGTGAGAACTGTACATGACTGTGTATGCTTTTTATCAAGAACACTTCCCATTTCATGAAATTTATTTACCAATCCATGAATCAAACTTCGATTGGAAATTGAATATATACATGGGAATCTCTGGAAACAATCTTCACACATCACAAACATACAAATCGTAAATAAATATTCTTACAGAATACCTGAATTGAGTCATATTAATGTCATTAATACACTGTGTTATTGAAATCATAGTATGACTGAATCAAACTAAACACTCTTATTGCCCCATTTACTTGTCTATAAATGTTAAACCAGTTTCACGAACCTTCATTCGCATTGTCAGCTAAACGCTGACAAATGAATACTTTGTTATGCTATGAGAATGTGTATTCTGCTCTGGTGGAGGTGTGATGAGTTTATGTTTTCATCCCTGGAAGTGTCGAAGTTCATTAAACTGTCTTTGTATTTGTATATGTACATTTTTTCCCAAGTTGCTAATTCTGTAGGTCCTTGTACTGATTTCAATAATTTGCTTTATTCACTATGTCGGGTTTTCTGTCCAGAAATGAAATGCCATTGCTGATTTCTCCAACTGTTTATATTTTATGTTCCTTAAATGTTCTTTTGACCGTGTACCTATGTTTCTCTTTGTTTTTCTTATGAAGATTTTTTCACATTCTGCACAACTTATTTTGTAAATACCTGTTTTTTTTCTCCTGTGGAATACTGTCATTAACATTGTCTATCAGGAGATTTTTGACATTGAATCTGTTTACTGGGGCTAATATGATATTATGTTGCCTAATAAATACTTAATACACTGTCACATAACATACAAGAACACATCCATACATTCCAAGAGTTAAACTCATATTGCTTTTATCTTTGGATTTGCAGCATGGGAACTAGACAGGTCAATTGTATCCAAATGCACATTCAGCAGTCCCACAAAGGAAAAATCATCCCATACTTAATATTTTCTACTACAACATACTTATAAGTTTGGTGACTGTAAAGTGTACATATTTTTTGTGTTTAGACTTGATGCAATAGCCTGAAAATATTTCATTAATGTCAACAAACATTTTTAAAATAAAAAAATATAAATACAATAATTGAAAAATGTAATCAGAAAAGCACCGTCTGATTTATAAATTATAATGAATTGCTATAGAGTGTTTCATTTGATTTGTAAGAGACCTTGCTGATACACTTGAATCAGGAATCATCATATTCCAAAGGAATTCAGTATTTCCTACACACAAAATAAGATAGACTTAAAAACTTACAAAACCCTATGCCTTTTCATTAGAAGTAATGTTAACTATAATGAAAACAAAAACACTACGGGAAAGTGCATGAAAACCACTAAATAATAAAGTAAACACAATTTGCTAAGCATGAAGGAACTGATTCCCATATTGATCATTTTGTTTATTTGATCAGCTCAGTGGACATTTAACAATGTGTGTAACAGTTTCTTTGGATAAATTTACATTGAAAAGAAAATGAGAGGCATTATTTTATGAATAATCAATAATGTTCTGGTTATATTGTTTTTATGATAAAACAAGTAAATCATATTTCAACTAATGCTCATACTGATGATCCTTGAGTTAATATAAAATATTCAACAAGAATGAGCCTTGACTTTCTCTGTAAAACAGACTTAGTAAGCTGAGTAGCAGATTCTTGAATGGGAAGCAAGGGGAAAGTGCTCTATCCTTATTGCCATGCATGTGCAGATCAAAATTTTTACAGAATGTTTGAAAATGCCAAAATTATAACCATAACTTACAGGGTACATGTGGTGAACGAGAGAAGAGTTTTGTTGTTGCATCTGGTTTGGTATCCGAGAATAAAGCTGAAAAAAAAATGTGTACTGTTAAAATCTCATCTCTTAGAAATAGTTCGTCAAGCTAGACATTCAAACAAGATCATGAAATTATACTGTACAGAGCTAACATCCAAGTTTTACGCAAAGGACAACACTGAGAGCAACAAGGAAAAAGACATGATCAAAGTCAAACTTCAATTATAATACCACAGTAGTACCAACTATAAGCATGCATTTACAGAAAGGTGTAACAAACCTAAAGATGTGTTATGATGAAAGTGCAGATGATTTTCTACTTTTCCTCATAATTTAAATATTGGAGATCCCTCATACATTTTGCTATAATAAACAAGTTTCTTTATAACATATTTGTTTGATTTTGAAGCTGTTTACTGTGAAGATATTAACACAATGTGGGTAAATTTCTTACACATTTCATTTGGGACATGTTTCGGGAACAACTTTCTCATCCTCAGCTGTTGACCCACTGTTTCCTGTTGCTTGTGTTGGTCACATGGAGGCTATTGTGTTGCATGTAGTGACCTCTCTGAAGTCTGCTTTATGGATTTCTCAAATTTGTACTTGTTGATCCTTTTTTATTATGGCAGAGGTGTTAAAACCATTGTTTATGGCTGTGTCCATGATGTGTTCATATCCTCTATTGTATTCTGTGGCACTGAGGGGAATGTTGACCAATCTAAAAATGAAACTGTTGAATACTGTATATTGATGTGATTTGCCACCATATACGACACAATAGCCTCAGAGGGTTATCAGGATCATCAAGAAATGATGATGCTGCAGATGGATTCTGCTATCTCTCAAAGATTTGGCAATGTATTGTTTACATGGCAGAGGACCACATGTGAATTATATTGTGCCAAAAGTAACCTAATAAATTTAGTGTGAAACAGTAATTATGTTGCCATTACTTTTTGAGTGCCCTAGTAATTTTTGCTTTTCTTTGAAGGTGGAATTAACTGAATATAACATAAATTATAAAAACTGACCAATAAATTCAACATGAGTAACATTCTTACCCGAGGAGGTGTGCCAATCCCTGAAACATTGAGCTCCATTTCACTGTGACTGAGCCAAAAATCAACAAAGACCTGTATTACAGTTTCACTCCTCCAGATTTCTGCCAGGTTACTTTGCTGCGGAAGTGTGGGAGATGTATGAAGAGCTGCCCCTTGCTTCAAGACAACAGATTCTCGAAACAATGTTGGCGATTTGGCTGGTCTGTAAAATTTTCTATCATCATATTCTGGTAGCTAAAATATAAAAACCACATGTTTCTAAAAACTCAATGTGACATTTTTGCCGCAGACAGTTCTGAATATTTTGAAGGTATATGTCCTTGCATTTGGGGAACTAACTGGAAAAAGGGCCCATACTCCATAGAAGTCAAAGTTTAATAACCCAATTTATGGATAGTAAATTAGTTTTAAAAAATAAATGTTTATTGAACCAATGCATTTTATTTCAGTAACATTACAATTAAATTTACATCAACTTTTACAAATTGACAACTGATCTTAGAGAGTTTGTTTTTTTTTTCCTTTAAGATCTTACACAACTAACATCCTAGTTTTGTATGTAATAAATAGACTGATTATCCCTTTCAATATCATCTCATAAATATTCTCTTTCTTAATTAATCATTTCTTTCAATACTTTGCTCTTATTTTCCCTACACAGTTACCCAATTTTCTGAAAAACTCCTTACTGCCAATTCCAAAAACTGTTTAATATCATAACAAAACTGCTATCAGTAATTTATTCCCTTTTCTAATCCATACTTCTTCTCTACATGTTTTTGTTTCTGGGCATTCAATTATACACCATAAACCTTTATCTATTTTCTACATAGTAGACACTTCCTTTTTCATTATTAATCCAATTAGTGCTATTTTTCTGCTTACCTCAAGCAAATCCTTCCCTTTCTCTTCTGTTAAAATTATCAGCCAAATGACTCTGCCCTTCTCCTACTACTATAGCATTAAAATATACTAAACTCACTAATTCCCCTCTAAATACTCATTTCCTAATTCTTCCATATAAAGCGCTATAATTTCACTTTTGCTCTTGTAATTCTCTTGCATGTCCAAGATTTTTTGGTACCCTCTATTTCAATAAGACTCCCAGAGGACGATGACACCAGACTACACCCTCCTATACCTTTCCAAACACCCAGGCCTGCCAGCACCCCTCAGGCCACTCTCTGTCCAGCTGGAGCTCCCCTTTCCCTACAAGCAACTTCCTCGCTCTGCTCATTGGTGACGTCATCTTCTGTGATGACACATTCGCTGCTATGCACTCCTCCCCTCTCTGCTGCATGCTTTCTCTTGGCAGCTTGTTACACTTTCTTGTTTCCTGCTCTCTTCTCCTATGGCCATAGTTCCTTGACCCTGTTGCTGCATCATTACAATTCTATCATAGCTGAACTCCATGCATAAAGGATCTTCTTCCTTCATTTCTGGTTTTTTTCATCTATTTTAACAATTCATCTCTTACTTCTAATTCTTTTTTCCCATAATCATTCTCAATATATATTTGTGCCTTTTAGCTTCCTGATATTACCATATATTTCCCATTTAAAATTCCTTTTGACCAATTTGACCAATATTGGTCTTAGTCTCCCACTCCTTTGGCCAATTCTCCAAGAGTCCCCTCCATTTCCCCTGCATCCAGTTTGATGCCCAATTTTCCTTCAATAATTTCTTCCACTTTCCATATCTTTTCCCTTTTATTTCTTCCAGAAATATACCCTCCCTATAGTCCAGATTTAGCCCTGCATGATTGTTTTCCTTTTCTCCTAAATTGAAGAAACACTTTTGTGTGAGGCATTTTTCTTAATCAGAAACAAGGTGAAAGCTGCAGAGGGAATCTGTCAAAAAAGTTGTTTCCAGCATGTCTTTAAAGAAGACAGAAATGTTGGGACAGACGCACTATATCTAATGGGGATGCTTTTCAGAAAGATTATTAAAAGTATGTGGATGAGTAAAGGTATAATTAAAAAAAAAAATCATTCTTTATTGGACAGCCCCCATAGTTGTAAAAGAATAACCAGACTTGGATCACAACTGGGATTCAAACCAAAGATTTTCAGCCTTACATTCTGATGCACTAACCAACCTCCAAACACACAATCACAAAGCTCTCTCATTTTATTCAATATATCCCAGTGATCTTTCCAAGGTTTTTTTCTATTGTGAGAGATTTATTCTCTAAACATACTTTTGACACAATAGTTAGTTGGTTACAATATCAGCACGGAAGACCAATGATTCCTGGTTCAAATCCTAGCAAATCCAAATTTTTTCAAGCTTCCTTTTTTACTACTAACTACCAAAACTGGCACGGTCTTGCATGACTCACCTATGTGTAGTCTGGAGTGGCAATGATGTCTTTGGATGCACAAAGTAACCTGTAAGAGGCATAACAGGAGAGCCATCACAAGGCAGAAAATGTGACAAGTACTCCTCAACAAGGTGCAGATACAGTGTCTCTCCTTGCACAAAATCATGAGGACGTTGTAGCCATGGGTTTACCAAAAAGTATGCAAAGCTAAAAATGTAATACTCAAAAGGATCTGAACATCTGTTAAGGTCAAAATTTTTTAACACATTAAATGTGGTATACAAGCCATGCTTTATTTAAAGTGCATAAGGGTCTTTAGTGCACATAAACAAAACCAGATTTATTAAAGATTTTTGTTTTTATTTGGTTTATTTATGGGCGCTCTTTAACATTTCAGGTTATCAGCATTCCATTCAATTCAGAGCATGAAACAGCTGACAAATTTTGCTCAGAGGCCGCTTTTTTCAGGCTTCAGGTTTTTTTATTGTGCTGTAAATATAAAACATGGGACCCACTACTTTACTTCCCTTCCAAAGCAAGCCGTACTTAGGATTTTTATGACTGAAAAAATCCATTGTTTCTGGCTGGGATTATTAAAGAGAAATTGTCAATTTTAGGCAAAGAGTGATTTTTCTATATCCTCAAAAAATAGGAGGAAAAAATGCTAAACATTTATACAAAAGCATGTCAAATATCTACTTCAAACTGCAATTTAGCCCATTTTATTGCTCTGGTATATGAAAAATATACGGAACCCCTTAACTTTTATAAAGAGGTTAGAGGTCAGGCTTAGAAACATGCCCAACTTCTTGGTATCTGTTGCTATTTAAAAATTTATGAATGAGGCACAAGATTCTTGCATGTGCTATTGTTAAAATATTCATTAAAAGCTGTTGTATTAACATAGTATTCAGAACCCATCCCTAGTCGTACATTATGCAACGTGTCTATTATGCAAGTAAATGTGGTCAGTGAAACCTCAATTCATAATTGCCGAAAATATAGTTTTCCCAGATCCATCATTAGATTTAGAGTAAAGCTCCCATTTAACATTTTTCTGGGGATTGAGAAAAACTTACCTTAAATAGGGATTGGCATTAACAGGCGTTTAAATTTTTTTTTTAAAGAAAATGATGTTACATTATGATAATTTCAATTTCTGAGACTGGGCATTCTTTGCAACAAAATTAATTATATACACATTTTTCATACTTTGTACATTAAATGAGGGTTTTACAAAGCAAAGTGTTACATTTAAGTCAAACAATAAAATATATTAATCAAATGATTAAAATTTGGGTCTGCAAAAATATTCTTAAATTCTGAAAACCTTAAATGGGGGTTCATGAAATTCAGGTTTTACACATATACTCCTAGCCATAATTTAATTTTAAACAATAGAAATAAAACCTGCATTTATCATTCCTCGAAGTATAATTTTCCTGCATTGATCAAACATATTTTGTTGTTTCACATAACTTGTATTCTAGATTGATAATTTTTTTCTTTGATAAATTGGAACCAGTTCAGTGTTTATAAGCATGTTATAGCAAGGTGCACATTGCTTTCTCATGTATGAAGTGGTGGAGGGGGAAAGAGCAAAAAGAAACCAAATGGAGGGGAAGCTCGAATAAATACAAAGATGCACAAGAAAGTAATATACAAAGCTATAAATGAACTCTCATAGCAAGGAATCTCATTTTCAATGTCACCGTAAGCTCTTGCATTATGTACATGATGTGAAATGGAAGCTTCAGTTTTGTTGTATGATTTAGATCCCTTCCTCCCCTCATCATTCTCTTTTGATTACCCGGTGGGAAACAAAGGATCAAGGTTTCACTGTATATTGAAATGTTATGACAAGAATAGTCCTTCTATTTACATTTTGGCAAAAAAAAATTAGTTTAAAAGGCAATTATATGTATAAATAAAAATAACTATACTGAAAAAAGGATATTTAGTATTAATGCCACTACCGTTCTTGTCTGGGCATCTATCTTCACTTTGTCACGATAAAATGGTGGTAGCATTCCATCTTCTATCAATTTTCGTGTTCTATTCTGAAAAGGAAACAAGACATATGTCAGTTATATTTTAAAGTGTTAACATTATTTCAAACCTAATTATGGTAATGCCAAAAATAATGTACACTATAGGAAAATATGTTATAGCAAAACTTTCAGTTTTCAAAACACTTGCTTTCATTCCAATGGGTAGCTCATGGTGTTAAAGTCTTGCAGTACAAAATAGACAATAGATGACTATTATGTTTCATTTGTCAGTTTTTATTAAAGAGGGGATAGCTATTGATATTACTTGTCACAGATTTCAACATATGGTTGCCAGGTTTAGCTGGGGAAAATAAGATCTCTGTGGCACATTTATGGAAAAGACTGACCACAGAAAGGCTGAAAAATTTGTACAGCAAATCTGTAATCCTGAACTGTAACAGCAAAAATATTTTTTACATAATCTGTTTTGTGAACTGTAATAATGTCACTTTCAAAACCCAGTACCAGTGGTGCAAGCACTAAGAGCAAGATATTCCACTCCCGGGCCAGAAATATAATTTTTAAAGTGTACACTTTCTTTAGAAATTGTCATCTGAGGAAGTGCGTAATAAAATAGGTTTTTCGCAAAGCCAGGAACTCACAACCAAAGCATGTAACACAAGTGTGCATAATGTGTCACACATTGTGAAACAGGGTGAAACTTCTACCACAGAAATTGGTGAACTTTATTTAGCCCTCCAGAAAAACATGCCAGAAATCAAAAAAGTGTTTCCAATTTAGATGATTTAAAAATATGTTCTTCACCTCACAATATATGAATTGTATGACAATGGCAAATACCAATAAAATGCTCATTCATATTATGAGAGAAAAAATTACTATAAGGATTCCTCTATTTTCATGGGATTAATACTGAAAAATTTGGGCTTCAAATACAAAAAGAATTAATGAAAGGCATAAATTCTCGCTAGAAAGAGGTTATATAGATGCTGTCAAGAACTATGCACATGCTTAGGACCTCTGGAGCCCCATTTTTTATCTTGATGAGACATGTGTAAATCAGAGTCATTGCAAGAAAAACATATGGTAAAATTTGATGAGAAGAGGTGAATTCAAGATCCCTGTAGTAAAAGGCAACAGATTTATAATTTGTCATGTAAGTTTCACACAAAAAGGTTTCAATACCAAGCAAGTGGGTTTTCCATTCCAAACCAGGGAATAAAAATGTTGACTATCATTCTGAAATGAATGTAGACACACAAATTGGTTCATTAGCAAATTTTTAAACTTTCTAGAAAATCATAATCATGGATAATGCTAGCCGCCATTCAAGAATCATAGATAAACCTCCCTTTACAAATTACCGAAAAGAGATATTCAGGACATAACATTCCACCCTTCTGAAACAATAGCAGAATTGTTAGAAAAAATAAATAAATGCAAAATGCAAGAAAAAAGTATGAGCCAGACCAAATCGCATGGGAAAAGCAACACCAAATTATTCATTTACCTCCCTATCATTGCCAGTACAACCCCATAAATTTATTTGGGCTAAGATAACGGGGGAAGTCACTAACTAAGAGAGCACTACTTTTCATTTTGCAGATGATGAAAACCCTATACATCCTGCACTTAACAGATACAAAATAGACTGGGCTAGTCGTGTTGCACAGTGAAAAACTACAGAAAGAAGATTTCCATAAAAAAGTAGCACAGATAACCCTGTACAAAATTTAGTTATAAATCTGCAGGAAACTGATTCCAAATTATGTGTTGATGAGGAAGAAGACTAGGAGAATGATGAACTTGCAATTCCTCTGCAATAAGTCACTTTAGAAATTCAGGTATGTTGTTTTCAGTAAATAAACACATTCATATGCAGTGTTACAAGTTATAATGCTATGAAGAAGCATTTAGCACATGATTTGCCACATGAGTTTATGTTCTGCCTATTTGTGATAAGACAAATGTTACTCCATTTCCTCTCTCCTTACCTTATTTGCTATGAAAGTATCATTTGGCAGCAGTGCAGCTTTCACTAGCAATGTGATTTTACATTTATACACATACACTAACCTTCAAACTTTGAATGAATGCTAGAAACCTGGGACCCCAGTGGTTTATTGTAATGTTTCTACTTACTCTCATGTTCTATTACGTATGTTTATAACTGGTTTATATATGCGGAAGAGAAGTTTGAAATTGGGGTGCATATAATGCAGTTTCAATCCGTTTTTAGACATAATCACTTAAATACTTACTGGCACAAACATAATTGGAAAGTCGTACTTGAGATAAAGATCATTCAGAAGTTTGTAGCACAGTTTGAACATAGTGCCCTGGGGGTGCAGAAATCGATATAATGTATCGTAGTCGTACGGATGAGTGTTGGAATTTACACTCTGCAGGCCCCATCCCATCTGATTGGTGATCCCGAATATGTTCTCAACCAAAATGGGGAAAACTAACTGCAGCTCCTTATTACTAAACTCATTGATAATCTGAACCAGCTCACTGCAGCGGTACTGCAAGGGAAGATTCAGGGAATTGTTGAAACGAGCCTGAAAAATAAAGCGAAACTTCAGACATTGTAGAGGTTATGTTTTCAGAGCACTAGTAACGCGAAAAGGAATTATAATGTTTGATATAAAGTTCATAAAAATTATATAGTTCTGTTACTTGACTACAGAAAATAGAAATACATTATACCTACAGTTAAATTATCTGTTGATGCCGCCATGCTCATATTTTCATTTCATTTACGTTGATAGTCAACTGTCAAAGCAAGCAATTGTTCGATAATTGCTGCCAACAAAACTTGTGCTATGGCAATGCTCATTTATATATTGCACAGCTATTATAAACGTAGCATAAATACATGTCTTTCCATTCTACAAGCTGCATTTCAGCCTAGCTCAATCTCAACATTTTCTTCTGAAAAATGAAAAATTATTACACATTTGAATGCTTATGTTGGAGCCATTGGTGATGTGCATATATCGACAGAAAAAACATCCAAAATGGCTATTCCCCAAAGTGGCAGTGAGTTACCAAATCTGAAAATCGAAATTGAGAATGATTTGGATGACGCTATGGAAACAGATGACGGTGAAAACAATGGTGACGACAAAGCTTCGAAAGGGGAAGACCCGGAAGAGGGTGAAATAAGCGACTCCAAAGAGGGTGAAGTTACAAAGAAATCAGCTTCAAGGAGTGCGTTTGGGGCACCTGCAGCTGCTGGATCAATTGGGGTACCGTTAACTGGAGTTTATTGTGTGAAAATTCACGTGAATTTCATTATAAATTACACTGCCTAAATATTTCAGTGATTATGACAGTGGTATAAACGCATTGACATTTTCAAGTTGTTTTAATTTTTCATTCACAAGTCGTACGATTAAATACAAGTGTTATGTTTAAATTTTCCACAGGAATGGGGCAGACGCTACAAAAATAAAGGTGGAGAATTTGCAACAGGAGTTGGTATATTTACAAAGGAAGAACAGAGCAAACTTGATGAAAGAGCAAAGAGATTTGGTTTGGAGCCTTCTGATTTAAAACCTTTGGCTGAAGTGCAACTTAAAACTTTGTATCAAAGGTAATGAGAGGAAAAACACCGTATATTTTTTCTTGTCGTCTTTCACGAAAATTAATTCTTTTGTGTGCATGCCACTGACTATCTTAAAGCATTCCAGTTCATGCAAAGCAATCATTAGATTGAAATGTATGATGTGGAGAGGAGTTCTGTTAGGGAATTTTACCAGCTCTGGCTTCCTCATAAATCAGGTGCATATTGGCAAGTTCAGAAAACTGTAACCATCCTTCAAAATTTTGCTATTTATTTGGAGAGTTGTGTTGTCTTGTAGGTATCTTTTGTTTACAAAACAAACAGATTTCACATTAGGAAAAAACTATTGCAACTATTCAACAACTGAATTTTATTAGTACACTAATGTGGTATGCAATCATGAATTTCATATTAAATTTTACAAATTTATTTTTATTATTACCTCCTTAATCCCCTCCCCCCATGTTTTTATTTCAGATTTCCCTTAAGTTTATGGTACTCTTCCCTTATTAACTGTCACTAGACTCATCTGTATACACCTCTGTTAATTGTCTACACTTTTTACTTACCTTGCAAATGTTTATTTCGTCTCTGCTAATTGCCATTGGTTTTTTTTTTTTGTTGCTCATACAGTCCTAAAATTTAACTCCAAGGTTTTAAAAGGATGAGTATCTGCTATAGCAAAATTGCCTTACCTTTATACTTGAGAGATATCTGACATCTACTCTAGTGCTTTTTTTGCTTGGCAATGACCATTCTGCTGCTAAAATCTGTTATAAATAAAATGGCTTTACTACAGTTAGGCAGGTGATCAGTTTATATCTTCTTCTGATGACTTCTGCTTCAATTTTATGTAAGTTTCACCACATTCCAGCCGCTTTTTCTTACCATTGGGCAGCTTTGGGAGTTTTACCATATATATTAATACAAAATTGTGAAAAGGCTGTTTATATGTGATTATTTTTATTTTTACAGAGGTACAAAACCTCTCTAACACAAATTTTAATGCTATTTAACTTTAATATGAACTTCTGAGCACCAAATTGCAATTACTTCAATAGACCATAATTTCAAAATTTTACGTCTGTGATCCTCTGTATACAATAAAAATATTTTTATGTTCATCAACTCTCTGTATATATCACACATACTGGATGACTGGCATGATTGGATAAGGTCGTTAATGCATGGACTCATGAGCAGGAAGTCTGGGGTTTGATTCCTGACAGGCTTTTTCAAGATTTTCCTCAGTCCTGACAAATGACAAATGCCAGGAAGGTATCCTGATCTTGAGGCCTGGAAAGTTTCCTGCTTAATAAAATAATCCTTTCCCATTTTATTATTTCATCTTGTACATCATCAGTGTCCAATGCCTGTGATAACTCGGCAATAAAACATTAAATACTATTTAAAAAAAACATACTACAGTAGAAGGTGGAATATTTATTTAAATATATGTTGAAAATGTTAAACACTTTTCACAGTTTGGGTGTACCACAGAAGGAAGAGACTGAGAAGCATTTTCGACTCAATGCACTACACATGAGGGGCACAGAAAACATGAGTACCCAGGATATATTTCAGTACTTTAAAGATTATGGGCCAGCTTCCATTGAGTGGATCAATGATTATTCTTGTAAGTATAAATGGATAATTGTAACTTATATTGAACAGAGGGCCATCCTTGAACCAGATGTAAGCAGCATTCATCGTCACCTGATGCTAGTAAATAGCTAAGTAATAAAGGGAGGAAACTTTATGGGTATTGGATTATTTCTTATTAAAGCAGCAACAGTTTTGTTCATACAAATAACAGATAATACATGCATAGTAAAATTACTAGAGTACACAAAGCTTCTTCTTCAAATGTAATTTTTATTAAATAATTATAGTTGCAATAAACATTTATTATACTGGTATTCAAAACTATAAGTATAGAAATTACTCACTGCATCATTGATAAGGGCAGTACTAATGATTGAACGTTGAATATTGGTACCACAACCATAAGTCTAAACTTACCTAAAAATGGCAGGAAAGTGAGCAGAGACATTATTAAAGCACAATGTAAACAATTTGGAGTTTTAATATATGAAATGTTCCTGAGCATCTTCCTTTTCTCTCACCAGGGCAGATCTATGCATCATTTTTAGCAATTCATTTATTTTTCAGAGTTGCCAACTGTTATATCATTTCATACTATTTGTGGTGCAATGGTTATGGAACTGTAGAAATAGATGTAAAAAAGTACTGTTAAGTCTAGTAATGTTACTCATAAACTTAAACATAACTTATATGCAGAACACTGAAATATTGCACTTGACAGGTTCAGTTCATGTAATGTTGGGTATACTATATTGCAACAGCCACTACTGCTTAATGGCTGATATTGTAAGAGTTGTTAATTTTTCCTGGTGAATGTATATTAATTATATATAATAATGATCTACTTGTTCCAGAATTATTTATAGCTGCAATTAAATTGCTGCATAGTAACGTAAGCATAATAAAGAACACTTTTAAAAAATGAGAGATCTACTGTGTAGATCTTTGCTCGTGATTTAAAGTAGGGAAAATGCTTTATGCCATTACAATATGTCATCTCTAAGAGCATTTTGCAACCATGTAACACTGGACGCAAAGATTAATTATTACTGTGAAATTAACTCTTTGGGACATTTTCTAACTACTACATATTAGTTAAATTAATCACTGTAACTAAACTCAAACACAAGATAGAAATCAGGTGCACACTCACTAAGAAAAATCAGCAATAAAACAGCTTTCATGTTGCAATTGAATGACCAATCTATAGCATTGCCAACTGAAAAAGTAGTTGTCAAGTGCAAAGTTTGAATGGCCTGAGTACATTTTAAGATTGTAATGGATTGCACAAATAATGCAATACTTCAAATGCAAGAATTCATCAAGATATTCGAAATAACAACAAAAATACTAAAACTGTGTGCTGACAATATTAGCTATCCCTTAATTCATGTATTTAACTTCTCCATTTTAACAGAAACATTTCTAAACGGGTTAAAATATTCTATTGTTAAATTATTATATAAAGGCAAAAATCACTAATATCAAACTACATATATATATCATTACTTACTTCTCCAAAGTATTTGAAAAACTAATGCTCAAAAGAATATATCACCATTTAGATAAAATATTTTACTAAGGGAACAGTTTGAATTTAAGAAAAAATATGTCAATGATGTCACTTTCTAGTTTATTAATGAAGTTCTCAAATCACTTGATAATAAAATTAAGACACTAGGAATATTCTGTGATCTATCAAAAGCCTTTGACTATGTAAATCATAACATAGTATTATCAAAATTATCCTATTATGGTATTAAGGTCAAAGGTTATCAATGGATTGCATCATGCTTATGAAACTGAAAGCAAAAGCTATAATAAATTTATAAGTATCTGTAGTAAAGCATGCTGTTCCTCAAGGTTCTATTTTGGGTCCATTATTATTTTTATACATCAATGATCTTCCCCTCAGCCAATGCTTTTTACAATTGATACCATTCAATAAAAAACACAATCAGTCATCTCTTAGTTTTTCCATTGATATTTTCAGTACACTAAATACTTATAAATGGAATAATGTCCTCTCTAAATGACATACAACTAAAGTAGGCCTTCTGCAGTGATGTTTTCAATTCAATTCTTTTTAATATTTTCATAGATGACATCAGAATATTAGCTGACTTCCCAAAGGCAAATATAGGATTGTTTGAAGATGATATCGCCATATGGATTAGGCAAAAAAATAAGTAGAATAAACAACACTACAAAAAATATAAATGAAATGCAGAAAATTATCAATAGCATGGAAACATGGGCATCCACCAACAATATGGAAATAAATACTAAAAAGAGAGTTTTCCAGCTTTTCAGTTTTCAACACACTACAGATGACTTAGAGCTTAAAACCAATGAACTACTACAAAAGAGAGAACATACTAAATATTTTGGTATAACACTTGACAAAAAACTTTCTTTCTTCAAACAGATGAACAATATAACTAAGAAAGTGAATAAGAAGAAGAAGATATTAAGAAGACTAGCAGAGTCAAATGGGAAGGATCCATAGGCCTCCTAAATGACAGGTACAAAGGATACATAAAGCACAATTTGCTCTATGGAAGTAAGATAATGTTCATAATAAACAACCAACTTAAAATTAAATTGGATACAATACAATCTAGGTCCTTAAGAATAACAAGAGCAATTAAAACAACACCAATTGCTACAATGCAGAGCATAACTAACAACCTGCCAATTAAAGTAGAGCTAGATATTAAAAAGCTATACTGGGACAGAAATTAAAAAGTAATCAACACAGGAATAAATGGTTTTAAATTTCTGACAGCATACAATGATTAAAAACACAACAGACTTTCAAAAATTACATACAGAAAGAAGATTTAGACAAATTTTTAAAAATTTTTAAACCTGTTATGTCAACTGATCCTTTACAATATATAGATATTAACGTGAAAACTTAATCTGGTACAATGATCTCCAAGAAAAACAACCACCCGAGGTATTAAGATTGACAGCACTTAGTACACTAAACAGCTATTATCTAACTGATATGTGGTGTAGAGTGTGGATCTCTTAAAAATGGAGAAGCGACTTTGGAACATAATGTGAAGAATTCTCTCAATATACACCTTTGGGACAGTACACTAACAATTTTGATGGTGAAATTTACAAAATCTACTGTATAGACCTAACATAAATGAAATAATTGTTATCTTAAGTGACTCTAAAGCAGCACCACAAAATATAATGAATTACAGTTACCCACTGACATGCACTATAAATGAAATATGAAAACTATATCATACAATCCAAATCAGATATTTGAAATAGTTTTACAATAGATCCTGAGCCATGAAGGGGACTGAGACTGCTGATACTTAAGCAAAAAATGAGCCACCATAAAATTAAAACCACCTTTTCAACAAGAACTTCCTTCTAAATTGAAATTCATAAAAAGATTAATATTTGAACAAGAACAAAAAAATATCAAACAAAAACTTAAAGAAAAACCATATGAAGATCTAAATACTTTCAAACCTCTTTTATTGAACCCAAGAAAAACTGGATTAGCCCAATTCTACTTAATTGTTGGGCATGATTGCCTGTCAGGACACCTCTTCAGGATGAAATTAATCAAAATCGGTCAATACCCACTGTGTAAGGACATGAATACTGTCTTAAATAGAGAACATTTACTGAAATGCAGCCAACATAATTTGGAAGCTCTTTATTGGGAAGCTAAGGAAAAAATTATAAATATGCATCCCCAATGGCCACTAGCAACCAAACATATATTTCTCCGTGACTCATTTTAAGAGTCACAGATTGAAATGATGCAATATATAACTGGATTCTCATACTGTACAGTCCAGGACACACAATACACCAAATTCTAAAATAGAACGTACCATTCAGTTGCAATCATCTATGAAAAGATTTGTTATTCAGTTCTTTGAATGGATCTTAGTTGTTGCTACCTGTTGTCTCATCATGCTTCATTATTTATAGATATCAAAGATAAAACATGCTTGTTTTGAAAATAAAACCTGTTAAGTTCAGTTGTGTGTTACACCATAATGAACTGCAATAAATTAAAATAAATTTTTTCCCTCCCTCCCCACTTTACTACTCATTGGGAGCAGTTAACATTTTATCTTATCAGAATTTATTAAATGAAGAATGGAAATGTCAAATGTTCTAAGCGCCATTTTCTAAATTTTACAGGATATGCAAAAAAAAATACCATCTCTCTTAGCATTTAACTTATTATACCCAAAATCATTATATGGACATTTTTTTACTACAAAATTATTTTGTATAACAAATTGTTGCTAAAATACAAGTCAGGAAGAAAAATAATTCAGAAGGTTCTATGTGCCGTGATGGAAGATTGGGTTAAGAGCAAAAGTACAAAAATGCATAATGAAGCATGTACAAATACCAGTCTTCATATTTTCTTCTCACAGCTGACAGGAAGAAATTATTATTTTAAAATTAATTTTGTGTCAGAACTAATACAATGAAGCAATTAATTTATTCTTAATTAGTTAGTGAGTCAATTTAATACTCTTATTTTCCACTTAACCAACCAACAACAAATCCTCCAATCGACACACAGCTGATGATGCAGGCCCAAACCTGTGAAACATGTTCTCTATAATTCAATGGTAAGTGAAGCATAAGAGTATTAAATCGATTCACTAGCTAATTAAGATTAAAGGAAGAAATTAGTTTTTCATCCTTACACAGGGGGAAATTGATGCCTCATAAAACTCAATGCGCTCTTCATGAAGAATAGCGACATGGAAAGAGGCATTTTTCTAAATATATATATATATATAATTCCCCAACTGATAAATGGGGTTGATCTTTCAGATGAAGAATGGGTTGCTATATCAGCCTGCTTTTCTTTTCTTCAAAAACCTTGTACTTTTCTAATATTAAGTTCTTTTAATAGCTATTTGAGATCAAGATACTTTAAGCATTGTGCATTTTGAAATGTTGCACTTATTTAATCAGTGCAACAGCAAGTGAATCAGCAACATTCTTAAAATCAAAGAAATCAAAAGGCTATGGCCACTTATTAAATATTTCTGTATTATAAATGTTTTCCTTTAAAAAGTAACACCATGGCATGGAACTTAAAACACAGATGGCAGTAATAGCATAGTATTTAGAACTGCACTGTCTATTAACAAGGATTTAAACCACTTCATCCGTGTATAGGCACTTAGAACACAACTAAGAATATGCATCTGGGCACATAGAACATACTTTTGAAATAAAACAAATAAATTTAAAAATGGCACTTATAATGTTTGACATTTCCACTCTCTAAATATATATTTACACTAACTCCACTTATGTAACATTAGAACATGTTTCTGGGGCAATTGCTCCAGTCAGCAGCTGATGTTGAGAGTGATTGTTCTTGAAACATGTCCTAAGGTTTTTAAATAAGTGTAGTTAGTATGAACATATTTAATAAATTCTACTAGTATATATTACCATTCCATTTTCTATAGCTTCTTAAGTATAATTTAAATGGCTAACATTTTACTGCAGTAAGCATTTGCAAAGTCAAAACCAAGCTTGGTGTACCAGACATATGATTACCAGGGTAAAGCTAATAAC
The DNA here is from genome assembly GCA_030762175.1 of Metallyticus violacea. NCBI lineage: Eukaryota > Metazoa > Arthropoda > Insecta > Mantodea > Metallyticidae > Metallyticus > Metallyticus violacea. The sequence goes on from CM060841.1 coordinate 88,532,262, forward strand.
TCTACCATGATATATTGGTGCACATGGGCATAAATGAAGTATACTATGGCTCATTAGATTTCTTTAATGCAGATAGCATAATTTATTGTAATGGACACTCTTTGTAGTTTATTCTTACCACACCAAATAATCATTTCAGAAGCCCTAATTAAGTACCTTGCTATCATATTCCTAAATTAGTTTTTTCAATTTGCCAAAAATTTTAATTAGCCTAGAGTGACAATTATTCAAGCATCAATTTTCTGAATTAACTTCTAGGTAATGTCATCTGGTTGGATAATATTTCTGCAGCTAGAGCTATACTTGGACTCTCCAAGGAGATCAAGGGTTTGAAAGACTTCCATGCAAATGCTGACCCATTTCTCAAGGAGAAGGAAAGTGACAAGGAAAATGAGAAGGAAGACAGCGTGATGCCTATGCAAGAAATGGATGGGGAATCTGAAGAGAATAAGCCACTCTCAGCAAAGAGTCATGGAGAGGTAATTTCTGGAAAATCTCTCTCTTGATATTTTGAATGGCTACAGATCAATAGCAAGACACAACTGTTTTACCTGCTGTGGTGATTATTCACAAGGTCACACTGAAAATTAATCACCAACACTGAAATTTGTGCATCTTTAGAAATGGTTATAATACAAATGCTTCATTTTTTCATATCATAGGGTGAAACAAATATGCCGTTATAACCAGTATTCTCAAAAGGACTGTAACAAGTTTTGACATTTCGGTCACCTATGGAATGAAACTAATAGCTCATCTGCTCAACAGGCCAAACCTGGCACAACATAACATTTTCTTATTTCTGGTCATCACAGAGAAAATAAATAGCTTTCCTGGAATTACAACTTTCAAAGTGATGCTTTTTGACAAGTGTAAAAAATTGAAAACCAGAATTGTTATTTATTAGCTTGCAGAAACTTTAAGTGCAACCTATTTCAAAATTTAAAAAGTGATGGGTGGTACATTTTGTACTATAAATCACATTTTTAATGTTTATGATTTCACAGTTATGTACTTTAAATTATGTGCAAACCTGTATTAAATACCAAATAACAATGCATCTTTATTTCTGGGAGTTTTAGTGTTTTATGCTCAGTATAATAGAAAAATCTCATGTATCCCAGGTTTGGCAATAAATAGCAGATGATTTTTCAATGGAAAATTAAAATAAAAACTAAGACCATATAATTTTAGTAGTTAAAAGTGAAAAAATAACCATGTTTTAATTTACAGATGATAATCGACAGTGAAGCAGTGGATGTTAGTGACATACCAATTCCTATCCCTCCTGGAAAATGGAGAGTTGGAGCTCCTTTTGCAGAAGCGAAGTGTATACTGCTACGATTTGCTACTAGAACTGATAAGAAACAACCACAAGCAGAAAAAATGAGCGAATACTACAAAAAATATGGCAATCCTAATTATGGAGGTAATACTACAAATAGCAGATGGAGTATGAAGTTTATTAGCCATTTCTGGTTTTTACATTGCTTATATTAACTTATGTTCCTTAGGGCCAGTTGATAAAAGTTGGCAATTGGAGATTACTTTTTAAAAGTAACTAGAGTCATAATTTCTGTTGCATACATATAATCTCATACTACATAGTCTCAAGTTTGCAATAGGCATCAAACCTAAAGCAACATTGCAAAATAATAGGGAAATTCTTGTTTACAGCAAGTTGATGTTCAACTGTTCAGCATAAGAAAAGCAGTAATTATTCAGCTTTCCCACCTCCTAGATGTTTTTTTTTTTTTTTTTCCTTTTTTTCTTTAATGTCTTCAAACATGGATAAGGAAAAGTCAAAGCAAAGTGAACAGAAAATTTTAACAAATATGAGAAGGATATTATTTGATTTGGCACTAAAATATCAGGGAATATTTGGAAAAAAAAAATACATTTGATCTCAAATAAAGATAAAGAAGGTACATGGGAGGAAATTGTAAAAGAGTATAATATTTCTACTGAAGACTGTTGCATTATAAACCTAAGGCGATAAGAGTATGTGTGCATGGTCTATAGCACCTAAAACTCCAGGGAAGTTATGAATTTTATGGAAGCCTAGCATCGAATCTTCCTCTGCAGTTGGCATGTTAATGAACTGAGTGAAGTCTCAGAGCTGCTATTGTTCTCGTAACTTTATAGATGGTTTTGGTGGCTCTGCCTTTCTCCACTTTGAATATACCTCCAATAACTATTTGGAAGCTCTCTGTCACATCGAACCTTAAAGTTAACATTATCATGAACATAAAATTCAAAGTATAATTTCACTTAGTTTGTGATTGTAATTGGGGACATTATATCTGTTTCAGTTCAACATCTTTTCCTAAGCGAAATTGCATTTTGAATTTTTTGTCATTCATTTCTAGGAACAGATTTTTTCTCTCATGAAATGCACAAGGAGCATGGTGAAATTCATCTTTGGATACTGCATGTAAGGTTAACCTAACATGTCGTCGTTTTGGTTGACAATGTGAGGAATGTACCTCACGAAACATGTACCAAAATTACTTTTATAAGTGTGTTTGTGAAACTTAAAGAGAGTTTTAATGTGACGACATGATTTTTAGTGTTTTACTTTAAATCAAAATAAGATTAACAAAAGTTTCACTGTGTGGATTCCCAAATTCCGTAAACATAACCTACAGTTGAAAGCAACTCTGTCTGTTGGAAATAAAAAGTGGAACTATGAAGAAAATGTATCTACATAAAATTAAAATAAATGTAACTAACCATTTTATTTATAAATGAAGTTGTTATGCTTCTGTATCTGATAAATGCTTTAACAATTACTAAATTCTAGTTAGTACTTTAACTTGTGAAATTTTGCGAGTTAGACTTAATCTGAGGTTAAGACAAAATAATCTTAGATTAGTGTTTATGCAACCAAAATTTCCAAGTTAATTATAACTTATTGTTAATTTTATACCCTAAATTCAAGTTAACTCTTTATACAACTGGCCCTTGGTGTATTAAAATATTATTGTGTTTCAAATCTGCCTGAGATAGTATTCTCTTTATAATTAAAAGAAGTATTTTATAAGGCAAAATTAGCATTATCTGTTTCTTTTCATTTTTAGTATAACACAAATATCTTAAAAACTTTTGCAACAGTATCTCGGTAAGCCTTTTTAATTTTTAATAAGCTTTCTTCAAAGCCTATAATTTTCAGTGTTTTATATAATCTTCAAATTACTATAACATTGGATATAAATTTTTAAATGCATATACACAGTTGCCAGAAGTATGTATAACATTATTTCAACCCATTTTTTTTATAAATGTGCACTCTATATTAACCAAACTTCACATTTTCTAAATTTGCTTCCATATTATTCAACTGCTGAAGCTATATGCATTACATATCTCAAAAATTGTATGCCATGTGATAGCATTTTATTAGTAATTATTGAAATTGATAATTACCAGGCTATTTTGCTACGATTGTTGGTTTAAATTAATTTAAAACTCAGAAGTTTCGCCAATGCTATGATCAGCATCATCAGCAAAGTATGTAGAGACAGAAGAGCAGAACTATTAGAAATGAGAGGGGGGTAAGAGTGTTAGGAAAGTTGTAGTGCAGACATATTTGTTGGTCAGTAACCGATTCCAAGTGTTGCTTATTTGAAAACCTCTGACTTTTTTTTTATATTATTTGGATGCTTCCTCTATTTCTAAGGCTTCTTTTTAGCCAGATTTATCCTGTTGTTATTGTAATTACTTGTTTTTTGGCTTCCTTTGGAAGGGAAGTAAAGCCATGGGTCCCGTGTCGTACATTTACAGCACGAAAAAGAACCTCAAGCCTGAAAGAGAGGCATCTGAGCAAAATTTGTCGGCCGTTTCATGCCCAGAGTTGAATGGGACGCTGATGACCTGAGAAAAACCTTCACCAAACATTAATATACTAAATGTGCATTTTTATTATATTTCATAATGTAATTAATTTAATGTATAAGATGTTCCACAATGAATGCAGTTTTTAAATTGAGTGCCTGTCAGTTTGTTAGATTGCCAGACCTGAAATTTAACAGACTGTCATCTATATAAACAATGTATACAGTTTATATATATACCACTCCATTGTCAACAGCTTCGCAAGTACACTTATTTGAGACTGTCATCTGTTTGTATTATGATTAATGATTGTTCTTTGTGTATTGTTATCAACTAAAATGGAGCAATACACGAAGGATCAACATGTCCAAATTCTGAAAGGTGTATTTTAAGTACAGTGAATGCTATGCAGAGACAGTTCGAAGACTTCATGCAATTTTTGGTAAACAAGGTGCACCTAACATATCAATAATGCAGAAACTGTTAACGGAAATTTGAAGACACAGGATCACAGAGAATATTAAATCACTTGGACATTCTCGTCGGTTGGTAGAGTGTTGCCCTTGTCAAACAGAACATTGCTAAGAGTCCAATGAAATCTATTCTCCACCATTCTCAATAATTGAACCATTTTGTGATCAGTTTGCAGCAAATTTTAACAAAAGATTTGTATTGCATCCTTTTAAGATTGAACCCATACAAGAGCCAAAGCCGATGGACCATTTGCAGTGTCAGAGATATGTAAAATCTTGTGTTTATCTGGACAATCCATGAACCTTCCTCAACCCAGAGCAGAAATTAGACATGTCAAGGGTGAAATTCAGCAGAAACTTTGCTCTAAAATCATTGAAAAGTATGCCAATGAACCATGCAGGACATTTACCTGATGTTTTGTTTTATATTTGTGCTTCATATTAATATTAACACTTTTCAAATAAATTATATGTTTTATTATTAAAACAAAAATTGCATTCATTATGGGACACCCTATATTTTATGATGATTTTCAACTAATAAAATTGCTATTATTAGCACATCATCTGTAATAATTAACATTAAAAGGATGATTCCCATCAGCTTACTCATATTTTGCAATAAATATAAACAAGCAACACAAATGATCAGTTAGCTAGCCAACAACATTAACTCAGCTGCAAAATAAGCTGTTCTACATCAGTTACATGTCAATGTAATATATGATGTACAAGTATCATAATATATAAATAAAATATGGGATCATTGAAGAAAACAGTAATTGCTGCTACCTATTGTAAATTTTGAACAAAAAAAAAACACTTTTTACAAACTTATATTCATCATTATTTAGGATTTATTGTATATTAAGGCTAAAATTATCATATTGTATATTTAATAAATTATTGCTGCTGCACAAGCTATGACAGGCAAACATTCTCCTGTCAATTTGTTTGACAGTTTTATAAATATGCCAAAATATTTCAGATAAATTGTCACTTTATATCAGTCACACTATAAGTTTTATGAAACAGAAGCCTGTCGAGTTATTATTTATAAAACTATTGACCCATGGGGCATAAAGAGAATACTTATAGTTTGTGGTGAAAGTTTGAAAAGTTTCTGGGTCTTTTCATGTATCAACCATTATTATGTGTGTAATACTTTAGAAAACACAGTTTTTTCAAATTCATTAAATCATCTGTTGTAGTCTTCTACTTTTACATTCACAAGGGATGAAAGAACTATGCCATTATTATAAAAATTCTCTCAAAACAACCTGCCTGATAAATGTGTTTGGGGAGATTTTTTTGTCATTTGCCATTCCACATCTGTACGAAAAGCTCTAGCCTCATTTATTTGTTTGCTTGCTCTTCATTTGTAGGTACTGTCTGGCATTTCTTCTTTATATGTCTTGATTTTTATCTCCACTTATGAAAACTTACATTATATTGTTGAATTGTTTTCCTTAATATCAACTTCATTTCCTGATGAATCAGGCAAAGTCTTTAGCTCTTGTGACTTTTTCTTCCTAGTGCTCAGAACTGTTGTTAAACAATGTTGTCTGTATAATAAATACTGTTTAACTAAAGAAAACTTTTGGATTATAACAGTGCAAGCAATAGTAAATATAGTTCTAACTATATCCTAATCTTAGTATTCATTTTTTTACACTAAACTCTTACATAAAAGTAAGATGCATTTCGGAAGAATCTCTCCCATCTTCAGTTGCTCACTGAACTGCCATCTCGAAATCATGGCTGGACACCCGGATGTTTCTGTGGTGGCCTCTGTTGGTTGAAGTAGGAAATTGCTGAGTTCATCCATAGGAGGAAACTTGAAATTCGTTAGGTTTTTTCTATTTTTTAATATAAATTTTTTTTCCCAAATGGATAACTCCAATGGGTTGTGAAGATGTTTCAGCAATTTAATTTCTGGTTTTATTTTGTGGTTTTTGGTCCAAAAGTAAGCTGCTATTCTTGATTTATCCACCTGCTTAAACTGAATATTCCTTAAATGTTCTTTCCTCCAAATTTCCAAGAAAAGAAGATTTTAGGAATATTCGGTTTAAGCAGGTGGATAAATCGGCAGTAGCAGCTAACTTTTGGACCAAAAACCATGAAATAAAACCAGAAATTACACTACTGAAACATCTTCACAACCCATTGGAGTTATCCACTTGGGAAAAAAATTTTATATTAAAAGATTAAAAAAACCTAATGAATTTCCAGTTTCCTCCTATGGGTGAACTCAGCAATTTCCTGCTTCAACCAACAGAGGCCACCACAGAAACATCCGGGTGTCCAGCCATCATTTCGAGTAACAGCACTTCGGTGAGCAACTGAAGATGGGAGATATTCTCCCAAAATGCGTCTTACTTTTATGTAAGTAAAAAAAAAATAAATACCTAAGTTTAGGATATATTACCACTCCATTGTCAACAGCTTTGTAAGTACAATATTTATATAGTTCTAACTGTTAAACCAATTTTTAGGATGAAATTTAGAAGAAAAACATAATAGCAAAGATGAAAACTCAAAATATAGATTTTTTCTTATTCCACATGCACAAGGGTATAAATCAACTGGTTATAATGCATTTATTATAATGTGGTTAGCATATTTCTCACATACTTCCTTAGAGGGGAAAAGATATCTTATTCCTTAAGTATGTATAAAGCAGTTCCAGTAGTGTCAAAACAAATGAAATTGAAATGTCAGCATTTCACAGCAATTATCTTTTCTTCACAGGAATTAAAGGTTTAATAACCAATTGAAACTAAAATTTTAGCTTAACATTAATTTTGCATCTGAACTAACACAGTAAGCAATTAATTTATTCTTAATTAGCTAGTGAGTGGATTTAATATTCTTATGCTCCACTTACCATTGAATTATATATAGAACATGTTTCACAGATCTTAGCATCATCAGCTGTCATGAACTATGAGTTGTGAACATGTTCTGTATAATTCAATAAGTGGAGCATAAGAGTATTAAATCAACTCACTAGCAAATTAAGAATAAAATCTTCCTCTCCTCCTCCTCCTCCTCCTCCTCCCAGGAATTAAAGGATTAATCACCAATTGAAACTAAAATATCAGTGGGGTTCACAGTTACTATCTTTTCTTTACAGGAATTAAAGGTTTAATCACCAATTCTAGAAAGCGAAGATATCGACAACATTTCAGCCCTAAGGTGTTCGAAGATGATCAAGGTGATGCAAGAGATTTTAAGGAAGCTATTCCAGAAGATGGAAAGAATCCATGGGGTAACCTTGCAAAATCGTGGAGTAAACTTGACAAAAAACATGGACACACGAGACCAGGTTTGTAAAATGTGCTATCACAATAACTTATATTAATGGTTTCCTAGAAATTATATATATATATGCTAGTTTTTATATTCCTTTAATGCCCCAAGTACTACATGGGTGAGTCACATGCATTGAGAGGTATTATTATATGTGAATTATAATTTCATTCATTTTTTGAACATTAACCCTTTGCTGTGCATAGTATAGTAAAACAATAAATGGCTTGCTGTGACAGCATAGTAGAACGTAGTAATTTTGTTTATGCTTTCTCATAGTTTTTGTTTATGCTTACCTCGATTTTTTGAGCATGTGTTGATATAAGCACACTCCTACTACTCTAAACAAGTGATTTCAACATGCCAGGATGGAATTACAAACCATAAATTACGATAGTCAGAGCTGTATTCAGAGAGCTTTGTAAGCATTTTCATGATGCTTTTGTGGCTCTATCAGTATGATGGAGGACAGTCCAAGTACATCACAGGCTAGAAAACGCAGTAGTGAACAAAGATTGGTAACACAAGAGGAAATACTTTCAGCAATTTTGGACGAATTAGATTGCGAAAGTAGTTCTGATGCATCTTGGTTAAGCGAGTTAGCAGAAGACAGCGATAATGAACAAAGTGACAGTGACGGTGAGTGTGTTGAACAGATAGCAAAGGCAGACTAAAACTAAACAAATTTCTGTATAATGGACCTCCAATTTGACTTTCAGTGTGTTAGAACAATTTTCATCCCCCACAGGTGCCAAACATGATATCCCTCCAGGAAGTTCAGAAATAGCTTATTTTGAACTTTTTATAAATTCAGATTTTTGTGGGCTTATCGTGGAGGAAACCAACAGATAATGCCACTCAAATACAAGCTAAAAAGAATGGTTTAAAATGGGAGGACAAAAATTCAAGGGAAATTCAGGCCTATTTAATATTTTGGTATATGTGGGGATGGTAGATTTACCTGAAACCATAGATTACTTTTTCGAGGATTTTTGTGTGTGCCGAATTGCAAGACAAGCAATGAATGACCTTGCTTTGCTTTCAAAAGATATCACAATACTTTCATCTGAATGACGAATCTGCAGAGCCAAAATTAGGGGAAGATTCTTAAGCTTACCTTTATAAGGTAAGGCCTGCTTTAGACATAACCAGGAAGTTTGCCAATGCTATAAACCTGATTGCAAAATCTCTGTTGATATAGGCTTCAAAGGTCACTTATGCCTGCTAGACCAACAAAATGAGATATAAAGGATGGGGTATTGCAGATAGTAACAATGAATATTTATTAGACTGTAAAATCTACCTGGGGAAGAAAGAGGCAAGAAACAGCTATCTTCTACTTGGAGAACAAGTGGTTCTACACTAATGTGAGAAATACACAGAGTTATGGAATCACATGTACTTTGATAATTTTTTTACATCTATAAAGCTAATGAACTTACTTTTGAACAGGAAAACATACGCATGTGGTACAGCTCGTGGAGGTAGGAAAGTCTGGCTGAAACAACTGAAACTAAAATGGGGCAAATCTCGCTAATTGCAACATAAGGACGTGACTGCAGTTGTCTGGCATGATAATAGGGATATTATTTTGTTACGTACTAATTCTGATCCAAGAACATCTGGGGAGGCAGAAAGGAACAGTGGCAGGGGAAAAGAAAAATAAAAATACCCTATTCTAATGCAGAAATAAACTATACCAGTAATATGGCAGGAGTTGACATCACGGATCAAAAGAGGGAATATAGTGGAAATTGTTTCATTTCGTAGTGAATGTACCTCTTCTTAATAGTTTTACAATATACAACATTTCAAACAGACCTGCTTCAACAGCTCATGGCAACAGGCTTCTGAACTACAAGCAGAATTTAGTGGAACAGTTGATCGCTGGCTTTATGTCATGTAAGCACTTGGGATTTCAGCATAGCCTACCTTCTGCTACCCCTGCACCAAGTGCTCCTAACACCCTCATGAAAATACAAGGTCATGTGAAAATATGTATAAATTAAAAAAAAAAACAAATTCAGGTCATGGTATACAGTCACAATATAAATACAAACAGTATGACATTGCATTGTGTAGAATTGACTGCTTCCTTAGTTACCACCAGGACATTAACTTCAGTGTATATAAGAACGCATTAATAAACGTAAGTATATATATATATATATATATGGGTATATTGTGCATCTGAATAGTGTATATAAGATTTTGTGACCAGCTTCTATCTTCACTACAGTAACAACCGGGGTGTAAACTTTATAGGGGTGAGTACAAGGGCATTTTTTTCTGCAATTATTTAAATTATTTCAGCTATGTAGAGTATATTTTTAAACTGAGTTTTAATACCTTAAAGTGACAAAAGTCAATATTTTTAATGGTGTGAAATTTGTTGCATAAGGGTGCGCACATATAAAAATTACATGCCTCTAAAGGGGTTGATCGTCTAGGTTGTAATCTGCTGAAATGCAATACAAATATTATTCAAAACACGTGAATTTAATTTAGTCAGTTAATGAAGCTAACTAGAATTTATTAAACTTAGGTATATCAGTCACTTTTAGTTTAACATTTGTAGAAACAACTCAAAATTTAAATGCCCACAAGCCTGCTTGAAGAGCAAATAGCTAATACCATATGAGGCGTAAAGGGGTTAAATACTTTTCTAAATATTTTGCAACTACTCATGTATCATTTTGAGTCTTTTGTTGATTACAATGTTGTTCTGGTGTACCATAAATTCAAAAAGAATATTTTATGATAATGCATTTATAATGTATTGCCAATATGTGAATTAGACAATAGGCAGTCAAATCCTCATAATCTAAATTATTTTTCATAGGTCCAATGAACTAGGCTGCGGTGCTTCAGATTAAAAATTAGAACTATCAGTGACATGCATACTCTTGCAGAGAGCTATGTTTCAAAAACAAAAAGATTCATAATTTTCAAAATACTGTTTACTGTATATAATCACTACATTCCAAATTAACCCGAGCAGGAATGAAGCTTGTGAAGAGAAACCATACCCAAATATCGCTTTAATAGGGACTTATCAGTACAGATATTAAAAAAACACCATAACACTGAAATAAGCCTGCATAAGATTTACTATGCATCAATGCAAGGCTGGGTTAGGGTCTTAACTTTATCACCTTTTCATTGTTCAGTTCCTCTGCCAATCTCTTCAGCTCTGGGCGCTCTTCTCTCTAAAATTGGATTGTACTTGTTGCTGTTCATCATTACGTCAATAGGAATAAAACATTTAGTGTCTGTTTAATGAGCTTCAGGGAGATTTCCTCTCCATCGCTTCTCCTTACATGCCAGACATTCAATCACTGCACTTCAAAACAAATTTTCTCAGAAAATAGGAACTTTCCGCACTCTTCTCATGTCCAATTCTAGTAATTTCTGGCCCATGCCAGTCCCCTTTTCTTCATAAGAAATGTTAATAGCTGTTTTTGACCAGTCTTTCAGCTTTCTTTCCAGCTTCTAAGCTACCTATGCACTGTTGAAGCATCGATTTTCATCCCTGCAGTCTTCATATCTTTTTTATAAACCAAAACTGGTTTTTTCAGTATTAATTTTGATGGTTCTGATTAGATAGGCATTATCTTTTCTGAATGCTGTTTTGTTTTCAGCCACATCATCCTTTACTTGAAGGTGAAATTGACACAATCTCATTTTTCCTTCTAATTATATTATTAAGAGCACCCAAACTAACATTTCATTCAGTTGCTATCTGTCCCTGAGTCACATTACTAAGTTCATGGAGGTGATGACCATACTTCTCTTCTTAGATGTGATATCCATTATGAATAAAAATGTGCTTGCTAAATAAATTGTTAAAACAGCAAGAAGCACAAGCAAATTGCTTAATGCTTAACTTCTAGTACAACCAATAAAAGCAATAATTACAATGAACTGTCTCAACAATGGGCATCATTAATGTGGTGTAGAATTGGAGGGAAACAATTATTTGCACTGAATAACTTATAAAATTAAGTTTACCTGCTTGTTCACATTAATTTACAGAAGATGATAGTTACATTCAAAAATTTATTTTTGAAATGGTAACAGCAGAATTTCATATGGATATTTATGTTTACAGAACCAAATGATCGTGGGAGTCCACCACCTATACAGAGAGAGCTGATGATGGAAGAACCACGTGGTAGATCTGTATTTGACCGCATCAAAACAAGAGCATCAACGCCAACTGAATCAGATTCATCATCTTCTGAATCTTCCTCAAGCAACACCAGCAATGATTCATCAGAATGGACGAGGAAGAACAAAATGCCTCGCATGCGAATGTATGCAGATGAAGAAGCCATCCGCATTGAGCGTCGCAAAGCTCACGTACAAGCACAGACTAGAAGGAAGCACAGCAGAGAGCGTAGAAGAGATTCCAGATCCTCTGACAGAAATCGAAGGAGCGAATCGTATCGATCTAAGAGAAGCAGAGACTGGAGAAGTAGTAGGTATTCAGAAGAAAGAGAATCAAGAAGCCGTAGTGGCCACAGTAGCCGTAGCGATCTTCGCAGCAAGTTAGGAAAGGGACGAGCAAGTACGAGTTCAACTGTATGGGATCGCCTTAAAAAGACTAACTCTTGGGAACAAGAAGATTCTTCTAGTGCAGAGGATACACCTACAACAATAAAGTTTGAAGGTGGAGATCTCAGGTCAAAGCTCAACCTTAAGAAAACTATGAGAAAACACAATCTACCCATGCAAAAATCTCCGTTACGCATAGAAATAGATAATGATGAATATTATAAACTTATAGGTAGTGATCAAGACTAACCTCAAACTATTATATAACATTTTCAAGTTAACATATGCGAGCATAGGTAGAAATTTGCTGATACTTTCATTTATGACTTATGAAATGAAATTTTTAGGTAATTTTATAGATATGGTTTTTTTGTATGCATTAAAGTGCAATTCTGTGTTTTGCTAGCAGAATAATCAACAATACACATTTAGATATATTACAAGTTACTTATCTTTCTCTTTTTAAGATTATATTACTAGCATTAAATGGTGTAGTATTTCCTTAACACTGCCTCTCTTGAATATGCACCTATGTAGTGCAAATGAGTGAAGTTTGTCAGGGAATTTTGGAATAAGATTACAGTTGTCATTGTATATATTAGAAATCATTGCAAATAATCATTAAAACAAGTCCATACCATAAAGATAAAATCTGAAGTCACTTTCAAACTAATCTATTGCAGACAGTTCTTAGTAATTATACAGCTTCAGTATGATTTTCCTTCTAAAATGAGCTATTAATGTTAGATTTAGCTTCAAATACAGGCCACTGTTTGTAAAAATTGCAACACTGTGAAGAAACGATCATAAAGCATATGAAATTTATAGGAAATGCAAAGCAGGGTGTAACATGTAAACAATTATAATTTCAGAGTAACTACATATGCCTTTGCCCTGTATATTATGTTAGGTGTGTAACTAGAGAGTTCAGAGTGAGCTAATGGTCATCATTTCTTCTACAGTCTTTATGCTCACATCAAAAGAGTATTGTATAAACAAACGACAAGACTTCAAATTAGGACCAATTGCTGTACATATAGTACAGTGAGATTACATGAGTTAGAGGTCACCTAAGCATGGTTGCTTAAGCCTAACCTGCGTCATAAGAGATGCTGAAAATGATGTCCCTTAGTGGCAATACATTGCTAGCTCTTGTAGGGAAATCCTGTATTTCATCTAACTTTTCTTTCTTAAGAAAAAGGCAAATAGTCTCTCAACCTGGAACACAATTTCTGAGATTTTCTTGCATGTTGCCTTACCGCCCCCCTGCAAAAATCAGTTTTTGCATATGTTTTGTACATAAAAACCCAATCTTCAAGACTATTTATGTGGCATAACTAACAAAGAACAATTAGCACACAATTTACACTTAATGCACGCACAACCACTTGCTGGCAAAGCCTCCCTCAAATTATGAGGGACATTCAGAAATATTTTACCATAGTAATTTTTTGTGCCTTATTTATTATACAACATAGTTCAATGCACATGGGATTCCCAATACATTCCTTATCAATGTGAATGCACCTTTACCGTCTTCCTGGTAACTTTATTATAACTTTGCAAAACTACTGTTTGGGAGTACTAGGCCACCACTTGTGGACAGCAGATTGAATTGATTGAATTGTTTTCAAATTTTTTACGTAGCAGCATTTCCTTCATGTAGTCAAATAAGGCACAATCAGACAGAGCGAAGCAAAATAATGCACCCCAGCAATGCCAATTTTGCAGTCATATTGCTGGTCTAGCGCCACACTTAATTTATGTTGGAAGAACACTTCTGTCAAATACTTCCCCTTTCACTGTTGCTGAACCATGCCATGTAAGGGTTTCGCAGTGTACCTGAAGTATTTCAAAAGATGATCATCTGCTTCAACTGTAGATCGAGTGGCGCAAAATTTTGAGCTGGGGATTCCCAGGATGTTCCATTGCAGGGATTGGACTTTCTTCTCTGATATGTGGTTGTGACATCATGACCCATCGTCACTCATCAGCTTCTCCAAAAAAAAATCCTCATTATGCATTTCCAGTAGACAAAAGACTTCAATCCTTTTGTCCTTGTATGGCCTGTCTGACATTCCAGTTCATTAAATGTTATATGCTTATCAACCATAATCAAACTGAATATTCCTGGGAGACAATGTTGACAAATGACCAGTGCTCAAATTCTTGTTTGCAGATTCCCTGATGCTGGTGAACCCATTGTAAATGGTCTTGTTGACCACATATGACAGTTAAATGTCTTATGAATTTCCACAGTTTTGTCATCTTCCTTCTATATAAACCATGCAGTCCATCTTTGCCCATGATAGTCGCCTTTCCTCTTTGTCTACATCTTTCTCTAATTGACAACAAATGAACACTGTTTGCTACACACTGTTATCAACTGCCATCTAGCAACTGTATGGCATACTAGTATCAGTCCATTGCCCTACAATTACATGTGCCCATAGATTGTATTGTAAATCATTTGCAAATACCCCTTATAATTACTGGGTAAAGAGAACTATGAGTATTCCATGCATAGTGATGGAACTGTATGGGTTGCACATCCTGTGCTCATGGTCATATGGCAATGCAAGTCTGCACTTTACAAACTAAAACTTTAATAGTCGAGACACTGGCTAATAATATTACCTTCCAAAAAAAAAAAAGAGGAAAGAAAAATTAACTTAAAAAGACATATGCTGATCCATAAAACTTCATGTGTATAGTAGTGTGCTAAGAAAGCTATAGCTAGCAATAGGCTTGAGTATTCTATTCTAAAACGAGTGTTTATTTATGATTTGTATGTGCATATAGAATCAGCTTATGCTGTCAGGAGATTAATGGAAGAAAATTTCCCTGATAAAAAAATTCCTATTCTCGCTGTGATTCATAAATTAGTTAATTTTCAGGAAGAGCATTCTAGATTAGAGGCAAAGATAATAATGCATGGTGCTTACAGAGGAAGTTCTCAATAAATTTCGGCATCCTCTAGAAAATCTCTTTGACACCTTGCTCATCTATCTGGAGTTTCCCATTTCTCCATAAGAGCAGCCACAAAGCGACTTTAATAAAATCATAACACTATTCATTACACAAAAAGAAACTACTTCATGAGAAATATCATTAGTTGATGTCAAAAATGTTTAGAAAATAAAGCAAAGCAGTTCCAACATCCCCTCTTAGATGACAAGAGTGAATACATATCTTTTTAAGTAATTCTTTTTTATCTAATATTAGCCAGTGCCTGTGTTATATACGAGGTGTGTACGAAAAATATTCACTTTTTTTTTTTTTTTAACGGTAACTAAAGATGTAAATGTGACAACTGAAGATGTGCACAGAAGGGACTTTCATGCCCATGCATGATATTTTTTGTCTCCTCACAGCAATGCCATTTGCATCGGTAGCTGCCACAGAATCATATAGCATAACATGTGTTCGTTGCATTCTCATTTTCTTAGGATGACAGCACATTTGGAGCAGTGACACTGCATCAAGTTCTGTCAGAAATTGGGGGATACTAAAGTAGAAACTATACTAAAGATTTAGCAGATTTTCACAAAGGAATCTTCCAAGTTCCCTTAGCAATGCTAAGGTGATATTGGTTGCTTATATTGACTACCATGCCAATGTGCATCGTGAGAGTACACACCATCAATAAAGAGTACTACTCAGAAGTCCTTCCTCATGTTCACGGTGCAAGTCCATGCAAGAGACCTATCTGTGGGCTGCAAAGAATTGGCAGCTGCATTGTGACAACTCTCCACTCACTCAAAACATCTGCTCCTAGATTCCCTGGCCAACAATAGCATTATGCAAGTTCGCTAGGCTCCCTACTCACCACATATACCTCCCTGTGATTTCTGGTTGTTCCAGAGGATTAAGAAAATGGTAAATGGATGCCATTTCCAGAGCCTAGAGGACATAATGAAACTTGTAATGGTACAGCTGCATGCCATATCTAAAGAAGCCTTTCAGCGATGAAAGGTTCATTGGACTTAGTATGTAAACTCACAAGGGGCGTACTCTGAAGAGGATTATTAAGTATTTAATCAGATATAGAACTTTTTTTCCCAACCCATGATCAGATACTTTTTGTACACACCTTATAAGTTGTTTGATAAAGTGCAGACCCGAGTTTCTATATGAGTGTGAGTAATTGTGTGGTCTATGCCACCATGCCACTATGCATGGGAAAATTATAATTCACTCATTGTACAAGCTGCTATCTGCACATGATTACAATGATTATAATTGTGGCTGACAACTGGCTTCTGCCATTATGAAGCTGTCAACAGCTTAAAATAGGGAAATGTGTGAAAACAGTGGACTGAAGAGAACCAAACCCATAAAATAAATCCAACAGCGTACCACAATTGCACCTCTTCTGCATGGCAGTAAAGCACTGCAATATTGCTTCACATATGATCTGCTGCACTCATTCCTTTGCATCCTGAACCACTGACAACACGTTTTTAGACAAGTATGACTTTAATTTGGATTATAGTGATGGGTGCACATGCATTAGATTATATTATGTTTATTATTATCATCCCTCATGACGATGATGTGTGGCACCATTGGATATCATTAACAATCTCAGCTGCTATGAATTGAGTGTGCTCTCAACAGCAAGTGCTGAATCAGAGAAGTTGTAGGAATACAAGTCATGCCCTTCCTTCAGAACACTGCTGAGGCTATATTCCAGCAACACAAGCTAAACCACATTTTCTGACCCACACATTCACCAGACATGTCTGGGATTTGCTGACATAACAACTAGCCATCAAAGTCCTCCAGCAGACAGATTATTGGACTGTCCAATATTGTAGACTTATATCCAAGCAACCAGAAGCTAATTTCTCAGGAACACATTCAAAATTTCTTTAACATGTGCCACAATGTATAAAAGCTTATGGAGGTTCCACAAGATATAGATATACTCATAAGTAATGTCATTTTTTAAGCAAAACTTTATTTTAAATGTGTTCTAACAAGAAATTAAACTAATCTTCAAAGTAAAGGTCATTAGATTATATAGTCTTGAGCCACCTTTCAGCAAGGTTTGTTATTCCCAAAATGATACAATTTTCTGGATTTTGATACAAAGAATTTGGTAATCTGAAGGTGCAATATCAGGGCTATATGCTGGGTGTGATATCAGTTCAATTCCATGATTTTTTCCATCATTTGAGCATTATGGGGTCTTGCAAGAGAACTCTTATTTCAATTGATTAATGCTGGGTTTCTCTGTATCTAAACTTTATGAACTTGTTCCAGCTGTTGCAAATAAAGTTCTGCATCTACTGCTTGCCAGTGTGTGAATCATACCTTTACAATTTCACCAGATACATAACTATTTTGGGGCCGAACCATTTTTGTTTAGTGAATACTTTAGCAAGCTGGCATGAATTGATTGAGCCACTTTTCCTAGGTGTCAGTAATATACCCATTTTTCATCACATGCCATAATTCTATTGATAATCTATCACTCATGGGATTTGTGATAAGCTGACAACAGATCTCCTCTGCCTTTGGCCTATTCAGGTGTCAATTTATGAGGCACAGATTTACAGCTTCTGAATGATTTTTTAAGTGTCTTTATGTATGGTACCTTTTGATGCAGCAAGCATTCTCAATATTCCATACCTTAATCCTTCCAGAATATGGTAAATCTTTAGTTTTTTTTCCCCCTCCATTTTTGAAATGCTGGAACCACTGTTGTGCTGAATGCTTACTAAATACACCTACCTTAACTTCATATATTCATGCCATGGCAGCAGCTTCATAATCTGCCTTCTAGTAGTGCTTTGGAGGAACTTTAATCTCAAAGTTTTTTAACCTCCATTATAAGTTTGTGTATTAAAAATTGATGACTCTCACATGCTCACAATATACACAATAATAACCATGGCATTCTGTAAATAACATTGCCAAATTAAAGAAAAATCATTAAAATCTTACAAAACACCAAACTTAAAAACTGACATTTCTTGAGACAACCAAGTATTTACTTTTGCAGGTTATGTTGCATTGGCCTGTAACTTTATATATGCATAGTAATGTGTAGTATAAATTTAATTCTATTTGCACAATTCCTTAAAGAGTGCTGCAATTTTCACAAACAGCAGTATACTTAATTTTCTTTCCATGATTTACTTAGGTTATTTATTTGTTTATGGAACTATTATACTCATTCAAAATATTTTGGAATATTCAGAACATTTATCTGAATACAATAAATTTCTTCTTCTACCAAAATTGCTGTTAATAACATTTTTAATTAATACAGACACCCTGAACTAAGTTTTCATAGCTAAACGTTAACTCTTTATGCTTTCTCAAAATCTTCCTTCCAACATTTAAATTAAAAATTGATGAACACACTAAAAAAAATGGAAGCTATTGATAATGTTCACATATTTTCTTCCTTTACTGAGAAAATAAAACTTTTGGGTTTCACATGCATCACCTCATCAATGATAAATTTTGTCCATCTCAAAAACACCTTCAACAATTCAAATATAAATATCAAATAGAGCAATATCCAGACTGCAAAGAGGATGGAAAAAATATTTCACCTCAGTTTTCTATAATGCCTTAAGTAGCATATCAGACCGAGCACTCCTGTTAAGGGATTTAAAGAAACTCATCTTCTTCCTGTTGTTAAAGAGAGCTGTTTCTCAGCCCTTGAGGAACCTTGATTTCCCATTCTCTGTGTTCATCAACATATTCTAAATATGCCCCTTTCCCAAAATGTACAATAATTTTGGCCATAGCTTCAATGATGAGAACAGATGCCATAATGTGAAAGCTCTTTTGTCTTTGAACATGTGGTACAATGCTCTTTTGAAAAGTGAGATAAAATATCAAGTTTTTGGAATATGTCAATTTAATTTCTCAGCATAGCCTCTATTGAGGGTTGTACTCACTATCTCTCTTTTGTTATCATGGCACTGCAACTCTGTCAGATGAAGGGTGATAGATAACCTGGCCAAATGAGTTCAGGGGACTTTATGGCCTAGTTTCCCAGGCACACCTAAAGAACTAAGGGGAAACTGAAAAAAAACCTCAGAAATTAACTCTCATCTGAAAATAATACCACTACTCTACAGTGGCAGTTTGGTCTTCTGTTACTGCCCTGAAGATCCTGTGGAAGGCAAATCATGATGTAGCAGTTGGCAATGGCTGTTTCTTGTTCCTGAGTAGATATGGTCACTTGCCGAGAAGAAACTGGCAACAATATTTCTGCCTACATGTCAATATCTCTTAATCTTCACTGGGGGATCATTTGGAAAGATCCAGATTGGCAACTGTTTATTTGATTCTGGGTCATATTAGTAAATCCAGCTTTAGTCATCTGTGAAGATATTGTGGACAGCTGGTAGGTACCATTGTCAAAACAAATCATTTCCGGGTACCATTTTACTCTTGCTGCCTTTAATTCTACTGTGAGGTTGTGGAATGACAATAAAGCTTCCTCACAAGAAGATATACATGCAATATTTCTGATAAATGCTGTGAATGAATATTTAGAGACTCCTTTATCTCCCTCTAAGTCCTCACGGGTCATGCTTCACTATGACTTCTACATGAGCCACGTTTTCAACTGTGACTACTGTTGCTGGTTGCCCCGTGTACTCCTTGTCTTTCAAAGTTCTAAACTCTAAGTTATAGAGTTTTGTGCATGAAAGAGCAGAGCCTGGAAAAGTTCTTTGACTAGACCACATTTACAATGTTAAAAAAATCATCATCAAATGGGTACTACTCTTTTACCTTCTTCTATGGTTACTGATCAAGACAACTCTTTCCAGTGCCACCAACAAGAAACACATCTCTCACAGATTCTTCAAATCCCAAATAGTATATAGTCGCCCTCATATGTCAAACAAAAGATATCATCCATTAGCCTAAAGACTGATAAACATCGAAATTAATGTCATTTACTACTCTAAGCTAAGATTCATAGCAGTTATATTGCCTGTGTTACTTATACGCTATATAAATGAAGTATAATAAAGAAAATTCATTTTTAATTATTTTTTAAATTGCACAGATTTTATTTCGGAATTAATTTTCTCCAGAACCTTATAACATAATCTAAATCACACTCAATACACTACCCTGAGTTATACCATACTATTGACTAGAAGCAGTAATTTCAAATTCTGCAGCAAACGTACTAAAAAGCAATGTAAATTTTATATTGTACAAAACAGAAGAGCTAATGCTAACCAAATGCTTTGTTGTTCTATAGGCTGACTATACTTTGGCTGTATCCCATCAGGTTCAAAACAGACTTGTGGAGTAAAATCCTCATATTGAGCAATAAAAATATTTTTGATTTTATAAATTTATTAATTATTGCTACCAGTTCACTTGTCACTCCTACTTGGCTCTTCATCCCTATTTGCTGACAGATTTGAAGTGCACTAACCATATAAAGCATAGATTCATAAATGGTAAGTCTGCAGTTCAAATCCCGTCAGGACCATCCTCCTTGATTGAGGTTTCTTCCCATGTTTCCTCATTCTTCTTCAATGGCAAATACCAGAGTGGTATCCCACACTTATTTCCCAAAAAAAAAATACCTTTCCCAATTTATCTCCTCTTCTCATGAAATGTATTATTAGTGATTACTGTCTCTGATACTCTGATTATTAATTTGCAACGTCATAAAATAGCACTTTCTCAAGATGTTGCCACACAGTTGTCAGAATTAATCTAGGAGCAAATTTATAAGAAATGTAAGCAGATTTATGAGCAAAACCATGCAAAAATAAAAAAGTCTTATCACACAGGAGCTGCATAAATTAAGTGAATTCCTCAGCAAATTGAATAACTTTAAAAATGAATATAAAAACCAAATTAGGCCTTATTAATAAATTAAATAAGTTACGGCATTACTGTGCAATATTAGCGGAACAAAATTAGAATTATTGTAATCTATAAATATTGCAAAAGAGAAATCACATTTTGTATTATAATAATAATTATTGAGATTAAACCACAATAATTGATGGTATATATTAATTAAATGAAATATATGGTCAGTGATAGATAAAGCTATACTGTGTGAGTATTGTTAAATGTAGCCATGTTTATGAGCTGAGCCCTTGATAACTTTACATTCACTAAAATAGAGAAAAATAACAGTTTTGACTTTCCTTGTGTATTTAAGAAGTTCCATATTTTTAATATTAATATAATTTGGAATCAAACACAGTGAAACATGCATTAATAATCTCTTCTAAGTCTAAATATTTAGAACACTCTTTATGGTTTCACTTACATGAAATTTACTCAGGACATGTTTCGCAGCACTTGCATAAGATTAACTCAGGACATGTTTCGCAGAATGTCAGAAGAGATTAGAATGTTCATATGCTTCAATAAATCAAAAACATGTATTTAAAAACAATTACAATGTGCCAAGCAAGTATACATACTCAACAATATACAACCAAACGTTCCAATGATTTTCAATGGCTTTGGAATTTAATTTAAATGTTATTGTAGTAAAAGTATGTAATGCAAACATTTTCTGAAGGTTATTTCAGAGTGCTCTTACATACAAATATAATTCTCACCCACAAATTAATGTTTCACAGTTGCTATCTTCATTACGATGCTTTTGTTAAATATAAAACATGTTATAGTTATAAATACAATTTATATGCTGAGTTAATTTTTCCTTTTATTTTGAAACAACAGAGAGAAAATCAAACGCTAAAGCACTTTTTATATTTTGGTTTTCAGCTATATCGATGCTCCTAATGGACTGATTTCCCAGATTTTCAGAAACTAATTTTCTTATTTTATTGAATGGTATATAGGGAGATTCATTGAGAAAAATAAAATATTAACATCACTTCTAATTTTTGGTTTCACGTAAACCTCTCCCTCCTTATAGTTTGATTTCATTGATTTTCAAAAACTATTTTTCCTATTTTATTTCAATGGTATATACCGAGTTTTGTTAAAAAAAAAAATGGTCGTGCCACTAGAGCGATTTTTAAATTTTGGTTTCAGGTAAACCCTCATTCCTAATAAACTGATTTCCCTGAATTTGGGAAACTATTTTTATTAATTTATTTTAACAGCATATACTAAGTTTTGTTGAGAAAAATTATGATTGCTGGAACAATTGTTAAATTTTTGCTTTCCAAATTGTCCAATTTTGCTGGTTAATGAACTCACTGAATCATTTGTTAATTCATGGTTATATGCCAAGTTTTGCTGAGAAAAAACAAAAATTGCAACTGCTAGTGTTAACAGACATATGCGCAGACACACACATATGTAAATACATTTTTTCATTATCATTTTCAGTGCATAGTAGGTAAGATCGATGGTGATTTTAAGAAATTTTTCAAAAATCTCTTCATTGGTACAACCGCAATAGCTACCTACATTCCTTCAGAATTGGCTAAAACTGAAGAAGACTTAGGAATAAAACAAGGAGACCTAATTTCTTGGAAGTTATTTACATGGATTTGGAAGATACATTCAGAAAGACTGGACAGGAAACTATGAGGTGAATATAAATGACCAGAGAATAACAAACTTAACATTTTGCACAATCAGCAGTAGAACTAGAATGTACGAGGGCTGTTCAATAAAGAATGAACATTACAGGCATAAATTTTTGAACTAAAATATAACTTTACAATATTTTGTTAGCTTAATGCAGAATGTACATGTGTTTCATTGTTGTCACTTCTAGTTACCACCTGTGGGAGGTGTGAAATATAAGACTTGTTCAGTTCCACTCTCTGCTCTGAAATTCTGCCTTCCCCTCAATAATCTTCAGCTAAGACCTATACAGAGTTTGTTCTTCTCGGAAGCATTGCTTGATATGATAATTTAAAATGTTTAAAGAGGGAAAGCAATCAATTTCAAAGCAAGAAGAATCCAGCACGCCAGTTTGCACTCTAATGAAAGAAAACTTAGCATGGCTGGTATCATTGTAAGAAAAGATAGTGGAATAATAATAAGAACACTTTCAGAAATTCTGAAAATTTCACTAGGTATACCTCCCATATGTTGGTAAATAAAAAGTTGCACACATGATGTGTTTGTGCATAGTGGGTTCCAAGACTGCTCAGATTTTGTATATGTAATTGAAGTTATAGGAAGATGCAAAGTTTCTTTCAAAAGTAGCCACAGCTGATGATACTTGGCTACATCATTTCAATCCCTAGAGCAAACTGCAAAGTTCTATGTGGCCACCTACACAAAAAAATTAAAAATCGGTTACATTCAAGGAATGAACCAGCACGTATCTGCACACAAACTGTAACTGGGCAACACTACAGAGAAGCCCTGAAAAATTTGCAAGGCCACATTTTCGTGTAACCAACATAATGAAAGGCTGCACATTGCTGAATATCTCACAAAAATCAATGTGAAGTGTGTTCCTCAACCTCCCAGTGTGACTTTTCCCTAAATTGAAGAGCACCTTCATGGCAGGCATTTCCATCATCAGAAGCATTTAGTGAAGGATCTTGCAAAAATTGGTTTCCAGCATATCTTTGAAGACTGGCAGAAATTGGGACAGTCGCACTGCATCAAACTTGAGGAAAGATCATCAAAATAATGAAGATGAGTAAAAAAATAAAACTGATCACCTTTATGGAACAGCATTCGTATATTAATGACACATTTACAACTCTTAATGGTACGTCAAAAGCGACATATTTCCTTTAAAGATAGAGCACTTAGGTTTCACTATAATAATCTGCCATGGCAGAAATGAAAATGTACATCTCTAATCAAAACTGTAAAAACCATTCATATATTTTATTACATTATTGGAATATTGTAATATTAACAAAATATAATACTCTAAAATATATATATTTGACAATTTAAAAGTGACAAATACTATAATAGCATCACACCTGTACCATTAGTGTCCTGTAGTGCACATATTCATTTCTGTCTTGATTCATCTTTAGCAATGTAACGGTTTAACAACTTCTCTCCTTCTGGGTCAAATTCTGACAGCTTACGGAAACCTTCATCATCCACAAAGCATATTTCATGTCCATCCTGGAACAAAACAATAAATTATTTTAATATTAACACATTCAGTACCAGCTTCTCAGCAGTGCATTTATACCTGGACCAATTATTTTAATGCGACTCCTACTCTCTATAC
This sequence comes from Metallyticus violacea, assembly GCA_030762175.1. Taxonomy (NCBI): domain Eukaryota; kingdom Metazoa; phylum Arthropoda; class Insecta; order Mantodea; family Metallyticidae; genus Metallyticus; species Metallyticus violacea. The sequence goes on from CM060841.1 coordinate 88,556,589, forward strand.
ATCACTTCATTAATTTAGCATTGCTCCTGATCTGTAAATAAAAAAAATAGGGCATTTTGTACCCATTTTTCACTCTTCGTCTACGTGTAGTATCAGTATAGACACTGCTGTCACTGAAGTGGAGAAATAAAAGAATGCAGAGATAGCATATTCCATATATTCTTTATAAAAAATTGAGTTTCAAACACAAGGTCTGCGGTCCAGTACATTTGAATAATTCCTGCAATGAATACCAATGCCATAATTTTTTGTGACAGTTCACAGTGCCACACTTATCACTTGACTCGCGCACAGATTTGTCTGTTTGCACACATATTCAAAAAAATCATCGTACAAAAGAACATTTACCTGACCCATGATTTCATTTTCATTTTCTAATTGAATATTTAGGCCTGAATTAGATGTAAATGAGATATTCAGATAATAACTAGGATGTTATTGCCTGACTTTATTCTTTTGACCTATCGGGTTCGGCGATCAGAATTTCATTAACACTGTTGTCAGAATCCACTTTAGGAATTAATTCATCACCTGAATCAGCATTTGGAAAATGTTTCAATTTCTTCATCTGTAAGAAACCTCTTTGGTCTGCCACTTGATTGTCTTAATTAACAAAGTGAACACCTCTGTATAAATAAACTGCTCTCTCAGTAGAATGAGCCAGAGGGATAGCCACTTGTTTGGCATTAAATTAAAAGTCACAGACTTTTAAGACATTTGCATTTATTCTATATGTAAATACCTGTGTCTTTCTTATGTTCATAAAACACATAAACACTGCTCCTGAATCACTAATATATGCAGATGTTTGTTCATATAAGCATTAGCTATCACTGCCAATTTATTTTTGGTCATTAAGGCGGGAACTCATGAGCTAGAGATCTGGGTCTGATTCCTGCCAGGACCTGACAGGTATTTTTCAGATTTTTCTCAGTCCTCATAAATGGTAAATGCAAGGGAGGTATTCTTTTCTAATTTATCATTTCATCTCATGCACCATCAGTGTCCACCACCTATGATGCTTCAGAAGTAAAAACTGGCATTAAATGCTATTAAAAAAAATTGGGAAGGATGTTCTAAAAGTTCTCGGCCTGACTCAAAGAGGTTATAAAGATAACTAAATTACTATGATAGTTGTTTGTTAAGTATCATCTTTTGGATGGCATGCGTAAAGTTTCATGTGCAAAAGTGTAGTCACTTGTTTGTGATAATCATTTAAGCAAACTAGTATTAACATTTTCTACAAAATGGGTAAAATTGAAATAGGAGCTGTGATACAATATTTCATTTTGAAGAGTTTAACCCCAACAGAAAAACAAAAGGAGTTAGATTACACATTAAAGCATTATCCCCTTCGTTTTCGATGGTTAAAAGTGGGCATCTGAATTTAAGCATGGTCATTACATCCATTCAAGATGATGAGCGCTCAGGGCAACCCAAAACTATTACGACCTACGAGATTGTGACAAAAATTCACAATACCATACACAATGATCGCCAATTGAAGGTATGGGACTGACATTGAAGGTTGGCTGACATTGCAACAACCTCAAAAGGCCGTGTGCACTACATTTTACACAAAGTTTTGGATTTGAGAAAGCCTTCAGCTTGATGGGTGCCTGGTATATTAACAATAGACCAATAATGCATTTGAACAAACATTTTGCAAGAGTGTTTACACTTGTTTAAATGCAAACCCAGTGAGTTTCTCTTATGATTCGTAATAATAGGTAAAACATGGATTCATCATTACATGCCAGAGACGAAAGAAAAGTCCAAACATTGGGTGGTAACAGGTGAAAGTGCACCAAAGAAAGCAAAAATGGTTCCATCTGCAGAAAAATCCATGGCTAAGGCTTTGTGGGATTCTCATGGTGTGTTGCTCGTAGACTACCTACAGAAGGCAAAACCATTACTCGAGAGTATTACACTTCACTACTGAAATGAAGATGCTATTCAGGCTAAACGTCCACATCTTGCAAAAGAATGTTCTCTTTCAGTGTCTTATCACACGTCTGGGATTGTTGCTGCAAAACTGCAAGATCTTCGCTTACAAGTACTTCCACATTTGCCATATTTGCTGGATTTGGCTCCCAGCAATTACTTTTTGTTCCCAAACCTGAAGAAATGGCTGAGTGGATGAAAATTCACAAATTATGTTGAAGCTGAGACAGACATTTGTTTTTCACAGTTGACAAATCTCATTTTACTGAGGGTATTAAAAAGTTAGAAAGTCGAACTAAATGTATTGATTTACAAGGTGATTATATTGAAAAATAAAAAACATATTTCTCTTAAATCTTATGTTTTCTTGGTCAGGCTGAGAATTTCTAAAAGACCCCTTGTATCTTTCACAACTTGGTCTGAACATTATCACAGCTGGATTCTGTCAACATCATACCCTTTGTGTCTCATTCTCTAGAGACTTCCTTGGCATTGGTGAACTAAATATACGATAAAATTTAATTAACTGATAGTTCAACACTTTCATACTGTCTTTGGCTTCCAAAGTATGAAACTATATTATCGAGGCAAATTATGGGGACAGAAAGAGAAAAAAAGTGTTCTACACAAATTTTAATACTGAATGGCCTTAATCTTTTAACTATAACCATTATTCACATCCATAGACACTTACCGGGTCTGCTAAAATTATCACTCTGACAGTAGCCTTGCCAGGGGTATCCAGTGAGATGAGTGGTGTCAATATCTTACAATTGGCAGCTTTAATCCTCTCATCAATTAATGGCTGCTGGTCATAAGGACAAGTAAAAGCAATGCGGCCGTAAGCTGTTTTATGTTCCACTTGGGTTCCTGCAAATTAACAAAATATGCAGATAATTGCATAGCATGTCAGAAACCTAGCAAGAATTCACAAGTTAAAAGGTTTATACAAATATATGGCCATTTTTACTTAATTACATATGAGGAATATTCAAAAATGATTTACAACAGTCTTTTTTGTACCTTATTTATTATGTAACATGGTTCAATACACATAGAATTTCTCAATATACTCCTCACCCTTAATGCACCATTGCCATCTTCCTGGTAACTAAATTACGGCTTCATAAAACCATTGTTTGGCAGTACTATGCCATCACTCTTCGAAAGCTGCCAGAATTTCATTTTTGTTTAAGCCTTTTATGTTGTCGAATAAGACATAATCAGATGGCGAGAGATCCAGTGAATATGGTAGGCATGGCACAAAAATTAATACCAGCGATACTAAATTTGCAGTTGAGTGCTTATGGTGTCCTGTTGGAGGAAGACTCTTGTTCACCATTTTACCTTTTGCTGCTGTTGAAACCTGCATCTATGCCATACACCTTGCTGTTGATAATCATCCTTTGAAGAAGCCAGTCCATTAGCAGTATGCCAAATGATGATCATATGCTTGCCAGCTGATGGAGCAGCATGAAATTTCTTGGCCCAGGAACACCCTGGACGTTTCTATTGCTGGGATTAGATTTTCTTTTCTTGTGTGTGGTAGCGACTCCATGACTCATCATCAGTCACCAGTTTCTCCAAAAGATCCAGATCTTCATTCTGTATTTTCAGTAGCTGACAAAAGGCTTAACCCTTTTGTAAGTAAGTGAAGTTAGTGTGAACATGTTAAATACATTAGTGTAGGACATGCTATCAGCAGTGTCCTCCATATCTTCCAGAATGCCAACCCAATGCAGTCTAAATGTGAACGAGTGAGTGTCACTGTAAATCAGAGATATCTGTGAGGTAGAATATTGTTGCAGTAAGTTGCAATTGTTTTACATCCAGAGCACTATTAATGTTGACCTTAATTCAAGGTTTGATAAATTACATAAAAGCAGGGCAAATAAGCACACAGTGCTAAGAGATATGGAAACACCCAGTGACTGCCACAAATAAAAGAACGCAAAACTACAATTAGCTACATTAGTCTAATGTGCACACAGAAAATTGATTATGATCAATAATCATTGAAAAGTTTATTTAGAAATTCCATTTTTGTGATGATAAAACTATATTGATTATCACAATGTATTGCAGTACAAATATTATACAGTGCAAAACACAGGATGTCTTACAGAAAACCAGTAGGCCTCACTGTCTCACTTCTATTTACGTAAAAGGCATGTCATTATATTATATTACTTCCTATGTAATGATCTGCAGATATCTTATACTGTTGATCATCTCATTGAAAAAATTGGGCCGATAATAATCATTCCTGACACTGCACACCACATACCTTCTACTCTGAATGAAGATGTTCTTCATGCACAATATGTGGGCTATCCTCCACCTATATCTGCAATTCTGTGAATTAACATGAGACAGATGAAACCAGGCTTCTCTCATAAAGAAGAGCATGGGGCCCATGTAATGATGGAAGATAAGAGCCAATTGCAATAAGTAACTCATTTGTCTGGTTCTTTCAATTTATGCAGTGCATGAAAAACTCACACACAATGGCATATTGTGCGGGATACATCAATTTGCTGAGATAACCCCCTTATCAATTTTTTGGGCTTCGCATTATGTCCATGAGAATTCTGCCAAATTCTCCCAGGATCTCCATTGTTGGGCACTTATTCCTCTTCACATTTACAACCAATCCTGTAGGCCTCCATTTCTTATACAGATCTTGAATTGTGCAGGTTATGGGGAGCTTGATACCAGGATATTTTGCCTCAAACATATCTTTTAGTCTCCTTAATGGAGTCTGTCTTATGTAAAATTACACAATATCAATTTGGTGTTCAACTAAAAACGCACCATTTCTCTCGCAACACTTCCACAATATTTAAACTCAACTGTTGAATGCTAACAATTACATATATGGATCATAGTGTAGCCAAATTCTAAATATGAATGCAGTGAGACACATTAGTATTCTCATATTTTCTAAACAAGAGGAGCAATTTGAGTGTGTAGTTCAACTCAATCATTCAAGGATCTTAATTACAAGATTAGCTTTACTGTACAAGTTCCAATTAACATTTCTAATTCTCATATGTACACTTGATTTCCCAATGAACCATATTATGTTACTGATTGTTACCTATATCATGCAGCTCCAGTGCTGCCTGTTTGTCTCCATATGACAGTAGAGCAGACTTCTCATTTTTATTAAGCACTTCCATGTTAAGAATGTCCCTCCAGTACGCCAAGGAATGTGATAGGTTCGAACTTGCCAGTGCTACTTTTATAACAGGATCTGTAAACAACAAAGAACTACTTACAAATTTCAACTTTTTAATTTATTTATAGATGATTAAAGGATTATAGGGAAAAAGAGACATTGATAGTTGTCAAGAGTTGCTGATGATCTTATAACAGGAGCAATAATGGTGATAGGACTCCAAAGGGCTACTGATCAGATTAGTAAGTATTGTGCAGAATGGGGCTTAAGGATAAATGAGAAAAAATCGAAGGTAATGTATTTCAAAAAAGGTATAAAGTTAAGGAAAGATGAGAAATATCAGGGTGAGATAATTAAACTCAAAATAAGGATAATATAACAAATTATTATTGAGGAAATCACTCAAATTTCACATTCAGATTAACAAACCTTCCAATAAGCAAGACAGAATACAAATTGGAGTACCAACAAATCATAGAGATAGACAAAAAAATGGTTACACAACATATCTGGTCAACAAGAAAATAGAAAAATTCAAAAAGAAAAAATGAATAAAAGATATCACCACACTAAAAGGCTACAAAGGGGATCATATATATATATAAGAAATTCACATTCCACCCATGGGCACACCAAAAATTCCAGAAGATTTTAAAGAGGCAAACATCATTTTGGCTCCAGTAAACAAATGTAGTTTAAAAAACCTCCTAAAAACAAACACAAAAGACAAAATTCTTCCAGAACAACAATCAGGCATTTATGAAATTGCTTGCAAAGATTGCAATATGAAATATATAGGCAAAACAAAAAGAAATATTTCTATACGGTCTAAGGAGAACATGAGACATGTAAAATATAAGCACATGGAAAAATCAGCAATAGCAGATCATTTCTGGCAAAAGAACCACGAATTCCAAAAGGAACCAAAACTCTTAAAAGCTCTTCAAAAACCAATAGAATTGACAGTGTGGGAAAATATATTCATAAATAAAAACAAAGAAAATTTGGTTAATTTTGATCTCCCAAACAATAGTAACCTTATTTTGAAATTGACTGCCTCACTTCTTTAAATATTTTAAACCATCTTTAAGCTGTGCTATAGGGTAGAACAAACACTCCATAGGCCTCTTGTAACATTGCATAGACCTCAGCTGAAGATTAGTGAAATAAAGGCGAATTTCAGAGCAGCATATTGTTCATTGCTTGTCATTTCCATTTTGCTGTAGGTGGAAGTGAATATGTCTCAAACTTGCAGAAAGCAGAAACAATGAAAACAGTACCAAGTGCACATAATGCATTAATCTAACAAAATATTGTAAAGTTTGATTTTAGTATGACAAATTATGCCTGTGAAAATGTTTTGATCTTATTTATTAAACTATTCTTATAGACCTCATATCAGACAAGTCAATATGATTTTTAAATTGCTTTCTTTCATTATATGGAGAGGTGGATACAACAAAGTTACCTTCACTTGTTGGCTGAGGTTCATTGAGAAGATAAAACTTGTAGCCTCCAGGAGCCTTTACAACATGGGCCCCCTCCTCTTTCTCAATGGGCCAACCAGATTTCTGGGCTCTCTCAATTGCTTCCTTCGATTTAATTGTTATTCCCAAGAAATCATTTCCTTGTTCATAAGATGACACAGTATAGTTGTATGTCAGTTCTACAACAAAGTGGCTGTCCTCAGGTCCATAGCCAACCATCGTCTTGCTCCAGCGATTATCATAAGGCCTGCAACAATGTTTAGCATGTAATATTCTAGGAAATTAAACAAAAAAGGCAAGCTCCAGCTTACCACAGAAAGAAATACTTGACGATCTGTGTCTAATTTTAAAGGAAGCCATATCTCTCATATGGCTTACTCTATATGATGTCCCTTCATTAAATTACAGCTCTGCAACCCACTGCAGCTTACAAGGTTCCTATTGTATTGGCCATATACGCTACAAGAACACATATTTCCCAGAAGTTCAAAGGTATAAAAATCTATGAAATACAGAAATTCCCTATGTAAAGTAAGGGAGAAAGTACTTTGTGATTGACACTAGGGCCATGTTTATGCTGCTGACTCGGCTGGCAAAAGGCTCATCACACTGCCGTCCAATCACGTAACAAAAACACAATATCATCACAGGCACGACATCATTGGCATTGCAACAGTTACAGGGTTAAGGCGAATTACGTAATAACAATGCATTTTCACAAGTGCACATACTGATCTAATTTTTTGTATGCAAGTACTTTATTAAGTGTAGTGGATGCACTTCATATCAATTGTCAAACAAAAGTGATTCTGTAGGGGTTTGATTAACAATTCATACTACAACAACATACGAGAGGTGTGCTAGAGAATGCATGGAAAGAAGAAAATAACTTAGAAGTAAAAGAACATTTTGCAAAAACTTAGGTGGCTCCAGTTATAGTGAATGTAATGAAATGAAAATGAAATTCAACAGTGAAGAGGAGCAGGAAGAAGTTTATGATGATCTTGGAGTGCAGCCACTGGAGATAATTAGCCAGTAATAGGATGTGGCAACAGTGTGCTAGCATGGCCACCTAGCAGCAGAAACATCAATCATTAGATAATTTATTTCCTAGTATAGATGTCAGCAATGTATTTCCACTGAGGGGCATCATTTTCAATACCTCTTATAACATAGATTAATCTTATTACTATAAGTATCATTTTATGCTTTCAATGAATCACTTTGGTAATGATTGAGAATAAGTTTTTGTTTTTCCCAGAAGAATTATATATGCATGAGGGCTTGAAGGTGTAAAACTGCTGGAGTCAAATCAGAGTTTAGGTTTGTTATTCAAAAGAAGCACAAAATGACTATTCCTGGATGAAGTATCAGAACAATAATAAACTCTTGTTTCTAATTTCTATTAAGTTTACAATTTCCCGCAGCTGTGAGTAAGTATTAAATGAGTGCAGCAATATTATCCACAATTCTGCAAAATTAATTGTTTGTGGCATCTTATGATAATTTGCATTATTCTGCTTCACTCTCTGTTAGGTGTAGGTGCAAAAGAAACAAGCATTTTATTTCATCTCTGGAAAATAATTGCATTTTTATCATCATTTTGTAACATATCATTTAAGACATATATTTCAACTATCTACAGTGTGAACTAAATTCTTGATTCTATAAAACACATTCTAAATTCTTTTTTGGTTTGAAAGAAATTAAAAAATTATGGAAAATTCCATGCACTCCAGCAAGCTACCACACTGAAATAACCAGCTATTATCAAGGGCAACTGCAGCTATTCTTAGCATTAATGACTCCTTTAGGAGCCACCAAATACGTCACAAAGAGCAGCAGTCCTATTTGACCCATATTTTATCCGCCTTCAGTACTTTTGTGTTTTTATAAGGGTTTGCAGCTATCCACCACAATTGCAGCACCAATAGTTAAGTGTTGTTACGCCATGCTGCTTACTTAGTCTTCTGCTTCTGCTATAATATGGAAACATATAATGAAAATAACTTGTTTTGACTTAAGTGGTTGTCTACATGCAACCTGGTATCTCTGGGGAATAAAAAACAAATGAATACGGCGACCTATTCACAAGCATTACCATTGCTTAGCATTTCCTTTCACTAATGTTTAAATATGTAATACACTGGGACGCCTCTTCAACATATATTCCTTATTATTTACTCACCCATTGCATGCTGTATCACAACCCTCTTTGAACTCCTCATGCCTCAGTACCTGTAAAAATGTCAAAAAAAAAAAAATGTGATATGTCAATAAACTCTTTCCCAAATACATTACATACACAAATGTGTATTAGTTACAAAAGTTACAACTTTAAATTTGTGTACCAAAGAGCAAAAATGTTTTAGTAAGTTGGTCAGGATTTCTTTCATTCCCAGCAATGTACACACTTGGTGGGTTTTTCCATTAGGAAGGCATCTAGAAGCTAATCCAGCACCTCATATGCTCCTTACCTGCCCCTTTGGCAGGCTATCAGTACCACTTAGCTTCATTAGTAAGGTATCAGCTTCCCTAACTTTGAAGGTGGGTAACCTAAGATATGGCATAGGGGCAGCATACTCAATGGAGTTGCAGGAACACACTACCATACTGAGTTGAACCCATCTGACAACTTCCTAAGGGGAGGGGCTTGGATGTCCAACCCGATTTACTTCTAGTTACATCAGAAGCACAACAGGTGCCCAGGGTCCACAGAGCTCACACCAGAGCATTTGAAAAAGTTGGAACCTTCTCTTCCCCCTTACAGGAGTTTTAGTATGCTGCAGTCAGTTTAGAAAATTGTATTAAATATCTTGCATCCAACATTACTTATAGCTATTCACCCATTCAAACGATTATCAACTGCATTATTTACTTAGCTTTATTTTATGTACATTAACCTAAAGAGTTTATATATGTTTTAAAAAAAACCTCCTGCATATAAAAATTGAGTTCAGATAAGCATTGAAAAGGTACCTTATCACTCATACGTACTATACAGAGGATCTCTGACAAACTCTACACCAGAATTAAAATTTGTAAATATGAAGTGTGTAAAGATTTCATCAAATACACATAATGTATGCAATTTCTGACGAAATCTACATCCTGAACTTTTACTAGCTCGATTATAGGGTCCACAGATTGAAGTGATATGATATTAAACATATTTATTCACGTATTTATAAACTTTTCTGATTCTATAACTGTATAGCAGTAATACGTAACAAAGTAGTCCAGCGCCAGCTTTTCCTCCATTTTATTATTATAAAGATGGACGGAAATCAGGATGCAAGATATAATCTATAGACCCAAATACACATGGTTTAGGTTGACTAGAAAGACTATATGTTAGTTCAATGCGACAGCAACACTTGAAATAAAAATGTTTTCGTCAATGGAACATAAACATGTATCTTTCTATTGACCAATAATGATGTAGTGTTACTCAGTTATCTTATATAAATGTTAATAGTTACCTTCATTCCAAGAACTTCTCTGTAGAATTTCGCTGTCAAAGTTCTGTCTGCAACTTTGAAAACAAAATGCAACGCCCTACCTGATATTTTCATTGTTTACACTTATTGAAATCAGCAAAAATAAACTGAAAAATTATAGAAACCCCCTAGAATTGAATGACGTTTATGTAACGATGTTTTTTTTTTTTAATTAAAACAAGGAAAACCACGTAATACTTGTGCTTTCCCCGTTCCACTGACTCCGGAAATGCAATGTGACTGCACGGACGAAATTTAAATAAAAAAAAAAGAAGAACCACTTCCGCAAAGTGGTCCTGCGTCCTGCCGACACATGGCAGTAATGTTAGTATGGCGCACATTTTAAATCCCGAGCCATTACCTGTCTAAAAAACAAATTCTTTCAAATAGGCTTTGATCTAAGATGCAACAGTGGTCAATTCACATGACTGTCATATTAACTACATGCCATATCTAGTTGAATCTATCATGGACTTAGATATTTTTTAAATTTACTATAATTTTAGGACACAAAAATTAGGGCTGATTGTGTTACCTTCCAATAAAGCAATGCAGATTTGATTCCAGGCCCTGAATATGTTATTTGTAGCAAAGTGCACCTGGCATATTTTCTTAAGTACCCATTTCTCCTGTCTATTCATATCATTATTTTAAACAGCTGCATTGACTGAAATGTACTTTACTGGCCAATTTACACAGTAACATTCCAAGAAGGTTATGCAGTTTGAAAACCATTTAGATACAGTTTGTTCTTTGGAATCTTATCTCCATAGAGATGTACTTTCACGCAATCTACTTCATAACTTTTGAGATTTGCATTTCCATCTGTTGTTTCACTCTTTTCTTCTAAACACTTTAATCACTGTGAAATGAGCAAATGGGCTATTATTATTTTACTGAAAAAATTAATGAAACCCTTATTTACAAATATATAAAGTTCCAGAGTAAAACCAAATATTAAAAAATAAACATACTATAAATAAGCATTAAGCCAATTATACCTAGCATATTCAATTTCCATTTGTTCTAGTTTCACTATCTTTCATCTTGCAAACTTGACAATACTTTCCTTCCCCAAAACAATAGTTTTTTTTCTTTCTCCACATATCACAATCCTCAAATAAAACTTTACTCTAAATTATATTGATATAAATGTGAAATAAAACATTTATTTACAGATGCCCTTTAACATCTCAGGCCATCAGCATCCATTCAATTCACGGTGTTAAACAACCAATAGATTTCGCTCGGAAGGCTCTTCTTTCAGAGGTTCATTTACATGCCATAAATATACAACATGGGACTCACAGCTTTACTTCCCTTCTGAAGGAAGTCATAGTAAGGATTTTTACACTTGAAAAAATGAAATAAGTTTGGATCCTTGGTGCCTTAGTTATTCCTCATTCATCTTCTTAGGGTAAAGGGAAAACAGACAAACTTGACTGGGAATCAAACCCAGAACCTCCAGATTTATAGTTACAAATGCTACCATTATCTAATGAAGGCATCTGAACAATCTTAACTCTTGGCAACTACTTTTTCCTGCTTTAAGTATATTTGTTGCTAATGCTTGAAATTTGAGCATTGTAAAGAAACAGACAAAACATTTTTAATCATGTAAATATATCTATTGTATACTTTCCATACCTTTAGTTTATGCATTTTCCAAATATTCTCTTTCCATGGCCAGGATTGAACCCATGATCTTTGGTCTACAAGCCAAATATGGTTATCACTAGACTACCAGGACCAAATGGAATAAAACAGAAACAGAATTGAAATAAATGCAAAAATGTCTATGTGCCTGAGAAAATAAACAAATACCACTGATTTACTTGATCTTATGTTACAATTATAATTAAATGCAATTGATATTGAAGAAATTAATTTTTTTCCTAGATAAAAAACTGTATTTAATGGAAAGGGAATATTTGGAAAATTCATAAACTAAATGTATGGAAAGTACACAATAGTTACATTTACAGTTGATCAAAAATGTTTTGTCTGTTTCTTTACAACACTCAAATTTCAAGCATTATCAACAAGTATACTTAAGGCAGGAACAAGTTGTTGCCAAGAGTTAAGATTGTTCAGACAGCCTCCATGGTATAGTGATAGTATTTGTACCTGCAAATCCAGAGGTTCTGGGGTTTGATTCAGTCAGGTCTAGCTGTATGAGTACAGGGGTCTTTTTTCCCCTTACCCTAAGAAGGTGAACGAGGAATAGCTAAGGCACCAAATCCAAGCTTATTTCATTCCATGCAGAACTACAGACTTACACCTATAGTGTTCATGTCCAGTTTGCAGAATTCGCAAGAAGACCATTGCAGTTAAAGCAAAAATACACAACACATTATTTTACAAAAAAAAAGAAAAAACTGTTTAGCTGATAGGTTTAGTTTTTCCTAGTGTTAGCCAGTATTCTGAGAAGTGTGGTCAAATGGGAACACCCTGAAGATGATTATATGAGCTTGTACGCTTTATGAACTGGGGAACAATACAACTCTAGTAACACAGAAAGTATGTTATCCCTTTGATACTGATGTTGTGTATGAATAGTTCAAAGTTCCAGGAAGGCAATGAACAAGGCCAGTTTTTCAGGTGCAGCAACCTTTTATCCTGTATATGCATAGTTATTAATTTCATGATTTTTCCATTTTCAAGTTAAATTTATACTACTTCTGACATATGAATTTTTGGCACCAGCATGCTGCTTGGCTCTTATACCTGTATCCTCTGGCACAACCCAATCCCTTCAGAACGAAGTTAGTTGCACTTGTAACCTGTTTCACAGCAATGATAGATGCTTGCTTTACACTCCAAAATAGCAAATACAGCCAAACAGAGAAGTGGACAGTGAACAACATCTAGGGTAGGGCGAAATATGTCATTGATTGGCTACCCCACTTCCATAGCAACTCAGGAGGATGCACAAGCCAGCGAGCATTGCCAGCTTGCTAAATATAATTTTTTTAAATTTTGTTTAGCTTCAATTTTTAAATTTTACATTTACTGATATAGTGATTTAGCTACTTGTATTGTAGTCTGTAGCTAAAAAAATAAAGCTCTTTGGACTGTCATCCTATTACTTTAATTACTATTGCATTTAACTCTGGCTAGCTCTTAAAGAGATTTATCACAATGGAATTCATTCTTCCAACACACTGGCAGAAGGTTCTTGATAGCAATGGTGATTATGTTTAATACTAATGTTACTATTTTGTGCAGTGTATGATGCTTTGAAATATCTAGTCTGAAACTAAAAAATATGTCTGGTCATCTTAAATGTATGTATACTAAGCAGTTTAATAAGGCCAACTTAGATTGGGCCTAACAGTAGACCTTCCTCCCTTCAATCACTGACATATCCCACACAGCATGCTTAATGCCATTCTCTTATCCATTAATTTGCAAATGGGATTTTGAAAGAGTCTAGCAGTTGTGATGTGCAGTCAAGAGTAAATTTTCATTAAATAATTCAATGCTACGATATGAACTATTGTATTTACAAGAATAATGCACAACTTTTTGTCCAAATGTAATGTTTAAAAATTGTGGTGCACATTTGATTCAAATGCAAATCCATTCATAGTTTGTAACTTCATATTTATTGTTTATTAAGTCATAATACATTACTGCAATTCTCAACTTTGTTATATTTATTGTTGGCCTATTATATAGCATTTGAATAGTAGTTAGTCACAAAATGGAGGGCAAACAGATAAAAATGTCTTATGATGCTACTTTCAAGCTTTAAAAGTAATTCTTTATGCTGAAAAAATGGTAATAGAAAAGCAGGAAGAGAGTTCAATGTAGCAGAGAGCAATGTTCTACTATGATAGAACATTATTTGCAATTAAAGCTAGTAGGTAGAAATTCACTGGTCCTCACAAAGGAAGACATCCTGACACTGAAGAAAATGTTTTGGGACTCGTACATGAAAGAAAGAAGAATGGGCAACCTGTGATCAGCGACACCGTAAGAAATAATTTTTTTCTTTGACCTACGCCAACTATCCTGGCAGCAGCATGAATGACGGATGTTGTCCTATGTGCTCCAAGATATAACAATAGTCCACTTATAAATTCTACATTCTGATTGTTTTATGAAGCAAACATGCTTATCTCTAAGATGCTATACAACAATATGCCAAATCTTTTTTTATTATTATAAGTTTAAATTTGGGATGCATATTACATTCAATGGTGCCTTTGATTTGCTTAAATACAACATGTAATTGTGTCTTCATCTTCAATGCATACAAAAGTGCAGAGTCATATTGCAGAACAACAGAGGCAATTAGGCGTATGTTTTCTGACAGCCCAATTCCAATAAAACACAGTAATAAAGTTAATATAGAAGCTTAATTAAGCAGGTTCTTTGACCTACCAGGACCAATGATTGCTCATGGACTAAACCATAGGTGACACTATATATATATGTCATGCAAATCTAATTCAATAGTATTCAAATTCTTCTCAAGCTGTTTTAATTGAAGTGCACATTTGAGATGTTCAGCAGAATCTGGATGTTTATGCAATGATCGATTGATATTCAGTATGTCACAAAAGTCATCAGAATTCCAAAATGTCATTTTTATTCCAAGTTACAAACAAGTCAACAAAACAGTTTCTGCAACTAACAACTACTGCTGAGCCATTCATATTCATTAAACCACAAACTTTTAAACTGTCTGTTCACATGTTTCTATATGCAGTTTTTGTGCTGACACATTAAGAATTGGCTTTGGTCTTACCATTAGTAATGCATCTCTTTTGTTGCCCTCAGTTCGCCGGAAAATGGTGTTTGTAGTACACTACACGCTATGTAATTTTGCAAATTCATTGCAAATCACTTGGTGATGCTTTAATTCCACACAGCTCACAGAAGCTAACTTTATTAAATGCACCAGTAACCACTGTATACAAAACGTTTTCACATTTGCAAAACATTTTAAGTGTCAAAGAGCCGCTGAATAGCTTCTACAAGGTGCCTTTCTCCAACAATATTTTAGGGTGATATCTTCACCATAGCCTCAAAGCAGCTAGTATAACAATATGCATACAGCCCAAGCTATATTTGTTATCATGGCAACCATGCATAAACCTGCAGCTGAACTTCAGAGAGCAAAATTGAGCTGCATTTGCCTTAAACCTGCACTTGGACAAGTGGCTTTATTTCTTGGAAGAAAAGAAACCTTTTGCTTGCTAACCTCCTGGTCAGCATCTTTCTCTGCATCTGGCAGGATATTTGAAAATAAAAAGGCTAAAATAGAAACCAAAATTATGTTTGGATTTATCTAGTTAGAAAAAAGGCTTCCTGAAGAACTGCTCCTGAACAGAAAAAAAATCAAAGACTACTCATTAATCCATGATGGAATTACACTGTATATTTCATTCCAGAATTATTGAGCTTAGTTTATGATCCTCCTCGTTCCCCAAATCTTATTTTCTGTAATTTTTATTTTTGAAGGATAATGAAAAATATATTACTCAACCCTCATGAAGTGATACTGGATGATTTGCAAAATACTCACCTACAGCTGCAATTGCCTCGTGATATAATAAAAAATGCTGACAAGCAACAAAAAATTTGAACTTTGGAAATAGATGGAGGCATGAGGGAGCCAACATAGAAAGTACGATTCCAACAATTCATATTTCAAAGTTCTTAAATTTACTATCATTAAAACATTTTAGTGAACAGGAGAACTGTCTTGATGAAAATTTTTTCTACAAACTTACTTAATAGTATATTTAAAAAAATGGAAACCATTCTTTAGTTATGACTTTAAACCTCTAAAGAAAATCTGTTAATAAACTTCCTTTGATGCCCCAAAAGACTAATGTCATAATTATTCCTGCAAATAAAACAGCTTTGTCTTATTTGGCACTGAACCATCTTCTGTCCATTTTTTTTAATTTGATGCACAAAATCAATTCTGTTCTTGTTATAAATATTATAAACTCCTCTTGGCATGACAGCCTAATCAAGACTAACTATATTTACCAGGCCCCAATGTAGGCATCAATAGTCAAAAAAATGATTAAAAATTGTGGTCAATGCTTTTAATTATATGGCTTTGTTAATTTGGTTCATTGCAGCTACATGGATTATATTTGGAAGTAAATCAACAACAGCATGTTACTTTTTATTAGTTTTTTATTAAATTAATATTGATTTAATGAAATCACACCAAAAACTTATGCAATTGTGTTGGTACAGCATGGGTTGCTCTTGTATGTCTTAATATCACATTTACATTTCCTAAATAGCAGTAATTAAAGGATTGGATAAGGAGTATACATTGCGCAAATTTTGCATTAATGGATTAAACTGTAATGTGTATTAAAACTTTTCATGCTAAATTGTGTGGTTAATGAGAACTTTCCCTGTGCAAATTTCTGTAATCTACTATCGTTTGTGATGGTGTGGGTTAGCAAAGAAAGGAAAGATTCAAAAGAACATACATGTGAAGCAGAGTTTGGATCAGGATGATGAGAGTTTTAATGAATGGTGTGAGCAAGGTGTTATATTTTGACTCCTTTGCAAGTGAGGTCAAGTCAAGACAGATACATCTAATTATAACTATTGTCAAGGAAGACTGTCCTTTTCATTAAAGTAGACTATGATAAATATGAAGCTGTCCCATCTATGTGGATTAGTATTAAGGTGTCCAGTAATTTAGAAATTAGCATATTTTATAAATATTTGTGTCTACTTGTGGAAAAGTTTATAAATGTCATTTATATATGATGTTGTTTGTAAACAATTTCAGATTCTTAAAATCATTAAAATATTTTATGGTAAATAATGCAGTTAGCAAAGCTAACCTCTAGATCACGGAAACAGTCAAAAACAGTCCAAACACTTATATTTTCATATGAGTGTGTTTTGATCTGGTTTTAGCACAATGTTTTTAGTATGCAATTCTTTATGTAAATATACCCTGTAAATTCCTTTGAAAAGCCTACAGCTTCAGCATTTCATACTACTATTCATAATCTAATACCATATCATGTATATGTCTAACAAATTCTACTGGTGTTGCACTTGGATATCCTTCATTGCTAATACAGTCAGTTTTTAATCACTGAAAATGAAAGAGAAGAGTCCCTAATTTCCTTTTATGTTAAACCATCATTTATAAAAATTTTATCACTGGACATTATCCAATTTTATGCAATACCCATAAAACATCTGCTTTAGAAAGTTTATTAAATCTACTATTTGAATCAATGGCTTGATATTTCAAATGAATACCTAAGATATGCTAATGCGAACAATTATCCTGTCAATTTAATGGCCATCTATGGTTGATGCAAACAATTTTTCATACCCCCCTTGTACAAGGATCATAAAGATTTTGGAATGAACCACAAACTAATGGCATAGCTTTCTGAAATTATGTTTATTTTTAAACATAGTCTCCCTTGATGCTAATGCACTTTATCTATCAATGCTTGAAAGCCTTTATCCCTTCACAAAAAGTAAGATTCCTCCAGGGCCTCAACTGATAATTTAAGCTCTTCATCAGATGAATATTTATTTCCACTATGGAATTTTCTCAGTTTAGGAAACAGATGGAAGTACAATGGAACCAAATTAGGGACATAATGCTGGTGTGGCAGCAAATTGTATCCCAATTCATTGATTTTTGCTTCACAAGAACACATTTATGAGGATATGCAATATCTTGATATAACATGACTTTCTTCTTTGATAAATGGCTTTTCTTGTATAATTTTTTCTTTAATAGTTCCAAAGCATTAGTATAATATATTCCAGTGGGAAGATAAACGATTGCTAGCAGTTCACCCTCGGCATCCCCCCAGAAAACTGATACAATGGATCTTCCCAGCAAATTTCATACACTTGACCTTCATTGTTTGGACTGCAATTTCGTTTTAGGTGTGCAATAGTGCACCCGGGTTTTGTCAACAAATACAAATGCATAAAGTTGATGGGATATCTCTGAAAGCGAGCCAAACTTTGCTGAGAGATATGCACTCTGATTCCCTTTGTCCTATCGGCACCCATCTTGCCGATAATTTTTTCAAGCATAATTCTTCCCTCAAAATGTAAAACATACATTCCTCTGAAAAGCTTACGAGTTTCAGCAATATGATACCTTAAATTGGTGATTTTCCATAACCATTATGCATCTTATTAATAAATTCCTATGTCGGGCATTTACTGCGTTTATGACTCTGTTTAAACTGTCATCAACTTGGAATTTCTGTTCAATTTATACCTTTCTTTAACAAGTACTTAAAAATTATGGACGGTGGCAGGTTTTGATAGCAAAACTACTTTGAAACTGCTGCTGCAATATATGGGTCATTCCATTCCAATTCCAAGAAATTTTCAAATGACTCTCATATTTTTTCACCTTTAAAAATTCAAGCCCTGATAATTTATAGACTTACAGGAAAAGGATTCAGTTGTTCATGGAAATTAAGGTGCAAAGAGATGTTATGAAATAACTTTACATAAATAGGTCATCTGCTACTGTATTTGGTGATTTGTTTTTCTTAACTTAAATGAATTACATTAACCACCCATTCAGTATTGGTAAAGGTATAAATAAAATACTTGCAACTTTTACTTAAAAAAAATCACAGCTACATGAAACTAAAGTTCGTATAATTCAAGCTCTGCTATTTGTTATAAGTGGTTTGACCTAGAATGCATGAGGAAAATAACATTATTTCAACTCCAGACAAATTTCATGATTACACGTTTAAAACTGACAGCTCAAAGCATTGCTTGGAATTTATTTAAGTTTTACACATTTTTCTTGAAAACTATCTGCAAGCAACCAAAATAAACAGACACTTCACAATGAAGGACTAATTCTATATTTTCATAAACTACTTCAACTTTGAACACAATAAATAAATCCCAAAGCAATGCTCTTGCTTCCCTTTCCGTGGACCATTTCCTCTCTGGCTTGTTCATAAATGAGATTAAATAAAATACTTAAAAAATATTTTTTACACTTTAAAAACATATTGTTTTGCTTTGTAAGCAAAAGTATTGTTTAAAATAACAAAATAATATTGACAAGCAAAAGACTGATAAATCTAGGGATAAAACTACAATTCCATCCCTTTCAGGGCTTAAAAATGGAAACTTAATGATGGCTTTGTACAAATAGACGTGACTGTTTATCATTTTCACTTTTTATGTTACATTTATCTTTCCCATAGTCCACAGTTATCAGTTTACATACTTCCTTATGCATATAACAATTAACAGTGCAGACTAGGTACCGTCACTTTAGGTGTTTTCTTCTGCACATCTGTTGTATTTCATAATATGGCACAAAAAATGCTTCGCTTTTAGGATATTCCTTTAGAAATACTAGGCAACCTTGAGTTCTTATTTTCTCTTTATGTTTGAATGTATATTTTAAAATCATTTACACAAAATATATGACTTGGAATGCATCTACATTTGATACAGGAATTCCTCCACGATCTTCAAAGTAAGAGTGCCTGGTATGTGATTAAATAAAAATCTGTCAGTAGTATCATCATCGTTAATGCTGGCAGCCAAATGTACAATTACACAAAAAACACAGTATCTCAAAATAGCACACAATGGTGTACAAAATCAATAGCTCAGGGAGGGGAGAAAAAGAACATGAATTCTCACTTTTCTAGAAATATAATACTAGAAAATTATATTAGTATTCTCCACTTGATAAAAAATTTTTAAGGCACTAAAATTTGTGAATCAACAATTTTTTTCTTCTTTTGCATAACAACACTTTTTGAAAAAATTTGCTACTCTGAAAATTTAGAATTAAATATGCTATAAAACATTTTGTACTATGTCAATTTACTTTTATAGAAATTTTTTAAATGCTACATAATTTTTTTCTTAACTATCCTTTCTTTATGCCTCTCTTACTTTCATTTTATAAGGTTGGCCAGCATTATTTAATTTTTCTTCCTTGTACACTCTCTCTAAACATTCATTTAATATTCAGACCTTACAGCGATAAACAATTAAAAATAAATGTTGAACATATTCCAAATTGTTCTCCCATACATTGCAATCTGATTACCATTCCTTCTGTGGCTTCCTTTGTTACATGAGCAAGAAACAAAGAAATGTAAACTAAAGAATAATTAATATTTGACTATGGCTTTGAAAGTGAAGTACAGGTATACATTAATTACTCTTTTTCCAGAAAGCTGTTGCTTACAAAATACAAGCACACTACCTGGAAGAAAAGATGAGTTTCAAAAAACAAAAGAAAATAAAGAATACAGCAATGTTTTTATATGTTAAGGCACAACCGCTATCTACTCAAAAAACTCTATTTTTGTTTTTCTCTCTAGACACATTCCTTTTTGGTGTCACAAAAAAACGTACTGACTCATTTTCTTTCCTAAAGGCACAATTAATAATATTATTATTATAATTATTTCTTTATATTTGTATATAAACACAAAATAATTCAACTAACCTATTTTAAGGCATATACCATTGTTTTGTTTAATATTTACTAATAATACTACAAAAAATTAAAGAGAACTTGCTCTTATGTTTCGTCTTGTCTTTAAAAACAGATGACACCTGTTTCTGATCCCTACATTATTATGATTTTATCTAAACATTTATGGGGCATCATAACTCCTACTTCTTTTCCTAACCTTTTATCCTTGTTTCAATACAATATCACACTGTTGCACATTATTATAATTGTTCCGACAATTCAAGGTGGGTAACAGCCTTGTTTATTTTTATTTTTTTCCACATACATGGAGAAAACTTGTGTAAAATAATATCAGTTTGGCTGTGCCTTGGGTTTTAAGACCTCATTTTGACTGAATTGAAAACTAGCATCACAAAAATTGTCAGGGTTCATGAGCTTATAGCATGGATGTTCCATTAATTGATACAAGTAACGCATTTCAAGCATAACTGAAACAAATTACCAATTTACAAGTGGGTAAAATGATCTATTTTCAAGCAAAAGAATTTCTGACACATCAAAGTGATGCACAATCTAGTATAACATGTCTAGTTTTAGAATTTAACTTAGGTGATCTTTTGATATTCAAACCAATATGTGCAAATAGATAGTAATTTTCATACCTTGACTTAAATGAATTCATCCTCAAACTATAAGCCTACAATGCCAAGAACGAATTTAAGTTTTGTAGACAATGAAGCAGTTGGCAGAATAGGTAGCAGCATAAGCTACAACACCGACAGGAAATCTGTTCATGCACCATTACAACATGAATTGGGATCAAAACTGGGTCACCATGGAGGAAGGAAAATGATTCCAGCAATGAACAAAACACTGTGTTACTTATATCAATAATGCAGGCCATGCAGTCTGCAATGAAACTTGTATATATGTGCTGCTTAGGACAAGCACAGGATGACTAAATTTGAGACTTACGCTACGTTCAAGGCATCGTCGTAATGCATCTGTGTAGGCCCTGGTACCAGAACATATGCAACATACACCTCTACAAGTCTTATGTTAACTCTTGGAATATATACTTATGTATCTACATATGTGCCCAGTAATCACATTTTTAAAGTGATGGAGCAGTTTTGGACAATTCTATGTATAATACAGTCACTCTTCACTCTCTCACTCACTCATTTACCACAGCACCATTATACTTCTATTTACAAAAACAAAACAGAAAAAGAAATAAGACGTTTACTTAATTACAAATGATACTGATCACCACATTCTTTCCAGTTTTTTATGATATGAATTAAATTAGGTACTATCTACCTCACACAGTTTGTGTACACAATAAATACAACTAGTCTGTTTTCTCTTCATTCACTTGATATATTTGTTCTATCACACAACCAACCATTTCCCGCAAGTTGGTAGCAAACAAGTTTCATGTTGCTCATTTGGCATTTTGTTTGCAAATGTGATAAATTCAACTACTGCAGTTGGCAACAAGTGCTTCTGCAGGACAAAAAGCATGCCAGCTTCAGACTTCTGGAAGTTAAATCTCTCGTATACTCTACAATGGAAACATGGGTTTCCATTTGCATTGGTGTGATGCTTTACTTGGTTGTGGGACATCTGAAGATGTCAAATTCTCAGAATGCATGTCTTTCCAATGCCAGCCACATTTTCGACACTTTACTTTCCAGCTTATGGAGGGAAGGAACATTCCTTAACAAAATACCCTTCCCTTTTCCCAGACATCTTTCTGGGCTATATACTTAGAGACAGGATGGCAAATCATTTATACCTTACACACACCTCAGCTTCTAATCTCATAATTAACAATGACACAGAATAACTCATCCAATCATTTGCTCCTCACTCCATGTGACGATATTTGTGAGCAGACATCTGTGAGAGTCCGAGGACGGCATACTGACAGCTGAGACAGTGATAGTGTGTCTGTTTGCCAGAGTGGGCACAGGACTCCATGTTACAAGGTTGGGAGGGTGTAAATTTCTCAAAGCCAGCTGCCATGATGGAATCCAGTTTCTGATGTTGCCTTCGATGTGCTACAACCTTATTGGTATCTGTGCAAACAAACTCGCACTTCAGGCAGTGGAAGTGTGATGCCTTGTTCTGCATTGCCCCTGCAAAATATAAACATATGATTATGATATATGCCAAAAATATTGCGTTATTGATTTGTTGTTGCTTAGCTTCAAAAATCAGCATAGGTAATGTTCTTTACAGATATGCAGTACCGAACATTAGCTATCACAGCAAATCTTACTAGATTAAGTCATCAGTTAAGTTAATCGTACAAATTGATGTAGAGTACTAATGTTTAAAGAGGCATCTGAGGCTATTGCCACTAGATGGCAGCATTAGTTCGGTGACAATTGATGACATTCGTCACAAGAAAACTTATCTTTATGTTCGCAAAACAGCAGTTGCAAGATGGTGGGTGTGAATATACAACCGTTGAGAAGTGCTCTGTTTTGTGATTTTTGGGGGGGGAAATGTAAGAAATCAAAGGATATTCATAAAGAAATGCTTCCCATCTATGGTGAGAAGTGCCTGTCATATAAGGCTGTTTACAATTGGGTGCAGAAGTTCTCTGAAGGACAGACATTTATCTATGGTGAACACTGTCTGCTGGCCCAATTGAGATTACTCTGCAATTTTGCAACAAATTGAAGATTTAATCCAAGCATTCAGAAGATAACTATAACCTGCTATTGGATGTTCACACCCAATGCCTACCTCATAATGCATGACAGATTATGTTTTCACAAAGTCTGTGCACAAGGATGCTGCTCAAGCTGACCCCACAACATAAAATGCAAAGAATGGGTCTGGCATTACAGTATCTCAATCGTTACCACATGATATATTAGCCCAAACTGTCACAGGTGAAATCTTGGATTCATTATTACTAGCCTTAGACAAAGCAGTGGAAAATGTATAATTGACCAATTCATCAGAAAAAATTAGTTGCAATGGCAGACTTTCATTAAAATAAAAAATTCTTCAGTTTTATGTTTTTAAAAAGTTTTTACTGATTTGTCCTTTTTCAATAAATAGTTGTTCTTTTATATGTGTTAAGCTATTTTTATTATTTGCATGCTTTCAATTAAATGATTTTTAAGCAAATTCTAATGGTAGAGTTATTGATTTTATTTCAATTTACTACATATCCTAATCTTATTTTATTTTAATTAGTCTGTTTATTAATGCATACTAGATATATAGGCACACCTAATGTGCATCTTTATGTTCAAATTTAGTATTCAAAATTGTGCTGCTCATTAGATTTGAGTGTAAATCTTTTCGTAGTTCAGCAGTAACTTCAATGAAATTTATCGTTCATTGCATCATGCATTGCTGCAATTCTCGACTTCATTATATTTATTGTTGGCTTATTATTGCATAAAGCATATGAATAGTAGAAAGTAATGGAGGAATGATAACAGAAAGGCAGGTAGAGATTTCAATGCAGCCGAGGGGAAAGGTTCACTTTTGGCGACCACAGAAATTTTGTTATTATTTGCAACTAAAGCTAGTAGGAAGAAATTCACTGGTCCTTGCAAAGGAAAACATCCTGGCATTGTTGAAATTTGTACTTGAAAGGAGGAAGAAACAGGCAACCTGTGACTAGTGACCATAAAAATAACTTTTTCTTCTATGACCTACATGACAGCACGAGTGGTGGATTTCGTTCTACATGCTCTAAGAGTCTTATTTCTAAGATGCCATACAACTAATGAGCCAAAATCTTTTTTTTTATGATTTTAAGTTTCAAATTTGGGGTGCACATTAAATTTGATAGCACATTAGATTCTTGTAAATAGTAATTTTAGTTACATCAGAGTGAACATTTACAAACTTTATGTTTTGGTTAATGTCGCTAATGGATATATTCACAAATCTCTTGGAGAGATTTTATCCCCCCCCCAAATATATTATACAAGTAGGTGCTTATGATCTTACCTAGAGTGGTGGTGTAGACACATTCTTGCCGACCGCATGACACATTGGAGCGAAACTGTTGGAAGTCACCTCCCATGAGTGTGTCAAGTCTCTCATGCCGTGCTGTGTGCTGAACAAAGCGAGTCTTGTCACAGAAGCTGTACCCACAGTCTGCACGCATGCAGTGGAAATGTGTTTGGTGTTCCCTGTAGCCACAATGTGGATACTTGCAGTCTTCATTGAACCTAAACAATGGAAACATTTACTTTCAGTCAAATGTAGCATTTAATTTTTCCAATTCCAAGAAACTATAACAGATAACAGGTATTCTATATAAACTGTATGTGTGGATTATAAACATATGACTTCTTTCTTGCAGTTGAACAAAATGTTAATGTTAATGTTTGTTAAGAAGAAATCAGATTAATTTTAATGGTTGTAATGCCAGATATAATGCCACAATGAAACACACATTTATGCTTCACAATGGATGCTTCAATAAAGAATTATCATAATTTTTATTTAGAGAATCATCCTAATAATTATGATGATTCTTAAATTAGTCCCGGTTGGATGCAGTGCACCTGGTGCAGTGTTTCTGCCAGTCTTCAAAAGAAATTCTGAAAAATCTTTTTGACTGTCCTTCAGAATCACCTCCATAGCCTTCACCACTGCTTCTGATGATTGAATATGACTTCCTGTAGGTGTTTCTGCAATATAGAGAAAAGGAAATAGCCACAGGGCTAAATGTGGACTATAGGGAGTTCGAGTAGCACGCTTCACATTGATTTTTGTCTAATAATCAGTATATTTGTGACGTGTGACCATTAATTATTTACGTGCAGCATCCAGCTTGTTATATGAAAATGTGTGCTTTTGCATGTAATAGAGCTTTGCAGGTTTTCAGGACTTTTCTATAGTATTGTCTAGTTACAACTGTGTGTGCATATACCATATGCTGGTAAACCATTCCTTGAGTATAGAAAAATTAGATGAATGTAACTTTCCCAGCATAAGCAACTATTTTTACTTTTTGTGGGTTGGTGATGCTGGAGATTTACATACAGGGCTTTGCTGTTTGCTCTCAGGATCAAAATGTAACAAATTAATTACAATTAATGATGAATGTAGGAATCCACACAGTCAAACGATCATAAAATCTTACATAGATTAAAAGTAAAACTACTTAAAATCATGTTAACACATTAAAAACACTCTTGACGTTCCACTCTTAAAGCTTTTAAAATTAAAACCGGGACATGTTTCGTGAGACCTTGCTCACATTGTCAACTATAGAACGACTGATGGTTCAAACTATGCTGAAGATGTGACTGTGGGTGCTCTGTAAATGAACTTAAACAAAATGTTGTCTGCCTCTGGGATATCAAAATTCATGCTCATTCTATGCTCATACTTCTTTATAAAATTTTGTTCCCATATATTGAGTTCCTTTGGATGTTAAAGTGCTTTTAACAATGTGATGTCCCTCTAAATTACATGTTGTTCATTCCAAAATTGTGCTGCCACTGCTGATTTTTTTATTTGTTTGTGTTTAATATTAATATTAAACACAAACAAATTATTTAAACTAAAGAAAATTCTGGCATATATAAGATTAATTGTACAGACTGTAATAAGGTGTACACAGGCAAGACAAAAAGAAAATAGGGAATCAGATTGAAAGAACACAGTGAAGCGACTATTATGTTTAAAAATTATATATGGAACTAAACACAGTGAACCTAATCATTTGATTTAATTTTATGTCATCTAAACACTCTTAATGCTTCATTTACTTGTCATAAAATGTGGTACATGTTTGGAAGATGTTCGTCTTCATCCTCGGCCACGGGATGACTGATTGGAGACTCGATTGGACCTGTAGATGTACGGTTTTGCCCTGGTGGCACCTTGATGAAACTAAAGTTTGTGTTTCCTTCTTTCGGAACATCAAAGTTCATTACACGATCTCGGTGTTTGTAAATGTGAATTTTTTCCCATGTAGCCAATTCTGTAGATCCCTGTACTGCTTTTAACAATTCTACTTTTTTAATTATGTAATGATTTTCTGTCCAAAAATGATATGCTACAGCTGACTTTTCTATCTGTTTGTATTATATGTTCCTAAAATGTTCTTTTAAACGTGTGCCTATATTCCTTTTTGTTTTTCCAATATAAATCTTATCACATTCTGCACAAGTTATCTTATAAATACCTGCTTTTTCTTCATGTGGGGTACTTTCATCAACATTGTCCTTTAGAATATTTTTCAAACTATATCTATTGATAGGTGCCAATCTTATATTGTAATCTTTAAAAATATTTTGAAACTTCTTCATTGCTCTTGGATGAAATGTAAATTTTTTAAAAACCAATTTATTTTTATCTATTGAAAGTGTGGTGGTATCTTTTATCAATTTCTTCCTTTGAAACTTTTGTACTTTTTTGTGTACCAATTTTTTATTAAAACCATTTTGAATCGCAATTTCTTCTAACTTTTTATATTTTTTAAGAAATTCTTCTTTGCTAATCGGTAAGTTCACCAATCAAGTATCAAGCTATTAAAAACTGCATGTTTATGTGTTGGTTTTAACCCCATAACACATAAACTCCCGTTCACGAGTTCACGCCTTAACGACCTTGGCCACCCATGGCAGTCACTAAGCTTAAGTGAGGCCATGAAAGCTTGTAAGATGACCAAAATCATGACATCAGAAATTATCAATATGGTACATGACATGGTTTTGCATAATCCGATTAAATATGTTCGAAATTGCTTAAGCTTTATGCATTTCAGGGAAAGCATCTTTTACATTTTGAGGCTTTAAAAGCTATTAATCAGATGGGTGCCACCACCAGTGACTCAGGATTGAAAATGAATCAGAATGCAAATCTCTTAATAACATTTGGTCCATTTTCAGAGAGGTCCCACTAATATAATGTAGCAATTTGTGACCAATGATGAAACATGGGGTGCACTTTTAAGCAAAATAGCAGTCTAAACAATGAAAAAATTATGATTCTCCATTGCCAAAGAAGGCTAAGTGTGTGAAATCAGCCAGAAAGATCATGTCCTCACTTTTCTGGGATGCCAAGGATGAACTGTTAATGGATTACCTTCCCACTGCAACATCACTTATGCAAAGGTTTGCTAAACTTTTGGAACTAATGAAGACAAAAATATGCAAGAAAAGGCCGGATTTATCAAAGCAGAAAGTCATCTTGCATCAAGACGTGCTCGCTCTCATGCATGTGTCATTGAATTGCAAAAATCAATGAATTGGGGTATGATTTGCTGCCACATCTGCTTTATTCCCCTGACTTGGCTCCATCAGACTTCCATCTATGCCTAAATTGTGAAAATTTCTGAAGAGCTTTAACCATCAGTTGAGGGATATTTTGCAGGCCTGGAGGAATCTGACTTTCATGATGGGATAAAGGCCTTGGATCATGCTGGACAAAGTGTATTAGTCCCATTAGAGACAATGCTGAAAAACAGGAATACTTTCAAAAAGCTATGCCATCATTTTATGGTTCATTCCAAGAAATTTTCTAATGACTCTCATGCTTCATATTTTTTAATATTTAACGGTATGTTATTTAGAAATTAAAGATTGAGCCTTTGATAATCTTTAAACAAAACTTCTTTTCATAAGCAACCATAAAAAATTTTCAAAACACAAAAGCTGAATATATGAATTTGTAGTTTGACACATTACCTGAAGCGAATGTAGCCCTCAGGAACAGGTTCATCCTTGAGTATCCTCATACTGTTCTGCACACGAGCTTTCTTTGCTTCAGGACTCATGTCCAGATGGTGGGGTGAAATGGAACGCTTTGCAACAAGATGCTGCTCAGGACTGGGGTTCTGTTCGGTCTGGACAGCATTCAATAGGGCATGGTGTTCCAGTAACCCATTACTTTGGAGGGCCACAGCTGCAGGGTGATGTGCATGTGCTGGGTGTAAACCAGGAGGTGCGGCAAACATGAGCCCTGCAAGTCACATGTCTTACTTTTTATCCAGAATTCTTATAATTATGACAATACAAAATAATTATGTCAATTAAGCAATGCTGAATGTTTGTTCACATAACATTAGAAAAACTAGAAAGAAACCCGATGCAGGCACAACAAAACATGCTGTCATTCTATTGCAATTCAAAATTAATACTGTTTTAGTTTAATGTTATATTTGTTATTAAATTACTGTATTTGCTGATAAAAGTTTGCCATTGTGTTAAGCATTATGATTATTCTTTATTGAACAGCCCTTTTAATAGTGCTGGAGTTTCACATAAAATATTGCAATACATGCATGAAAACACAAGATTAACTATCAATTTCATTGCCTTTAAAGCAAGAGGAGGGCATTTTATAAGAACATTAGTTTAGGATTCGAGAGTCAAATACGAAATATTCCAGGACATGGCCAGGACTCAAACCGTGGATCTTTGGCTTACTGTGCCACTCTTACCATCTGAGCTATTATACCTTGCCCAAACCCCAACCACAGCTGCAAATCATCCCATCTGAATCTATTATACCCCAGTGACAGTGGTTATCTCATTTTAGAGGTAAGAAATGAGCAGATACCTCCGAGCATTTATGGTCCACATTTCATAGTTAATCACACTATTAGGTAATTTATATTAAATGCAACTTTTTTGCACAAAATTTATGTTAGGTTAAAGTTTTAAACAATCAAAGCCCAGGCCACAAATACTCAAAGGTTTCTACTCACTGCTAAGGGATAAAATATCTATAATGAGATAATTTTAGGAGGCTCCCAAATATATACACCCAGATGGAAGAAATTTACAGTTGTGATTTAACAGCGCATGGTAGCTCAGATAGAAGAGCATCAGCATGTTAAGCCAAAGAACTATTTTGTGCTTTTGTCCACAAAAAATTAACTATGCCTCTTTGCTCTTCACAAGATAACAACAACATGCATGCCATCTTTGTGATGTAATTTTACCATCCCAGCTCTAATAATATCGCAGGAATAAATTACCATGTTACTTAATGATCCACCATCATGTGTGGATTTTTTCCCTAAAGTTTTTCTTGTATAAAATATGCCTAGGTACTAAAAATTTAAAGATTAAAGAAAAACGAATTCACATATAAAACCCAACATATTGCCATGGTGGAATGGTTAGACTTCTCTCCTTGAAAGAAAAATATTTGAGAGCAAGAGTTTATGACTTAATCATTTGTTAATAATTATATAAATAGAAACAGATTAACAAGTTTTGCATTCTGAACACTTGCAATTTTTACCACTTACTCACCAGCAGGAGATGAATAAATTGCTGGGATGCCAGGCTGAATAAATGGAATTCCCTGAGAGGTGATGAGTGCAAACTGCTGTCCTGCAGCTGCAGCAGCTGCCATGGCAGCATTGAAACTTGCTGCAGCAGCTGCAGAAGATGAGGGTGAAGAATGAGGTGGGAAAACTGAATGATGGAGTCCTGAGGTGGGAGGTGGAGGCAATGGCTGTTCTGAGGTTGGAGTTGGCTGATCATAAGTATGATGTCCTCCTGAAACAATATAGAAAATAATGTAGCATGGAAAAGACACAAGCACATATTTAGATGTAAAAATTACATCACAAACAAGAATCTGCATATAAATCTAAAATGTGGATTGAAATCTTTTACCTTGACCATTGTTGGTTGAGTCATTGCTCTCATCATTATTATTGTCCTCTGGCTCACGTTTCACCACAGAAGGACTTAGAGCACCACTACTGTGTTTTGCAATATGAGGTCGAAGACGTTCCAATTCTGAGAAAGCCTGCACATATAAAATTGTTTATGTATTTGTTCCTTATTTTAATAATATATCTATGAAATGTATTTAAGTGCTAAACAAAGACAGCTCATTTAAAAACTAACATATAACATCCAACATTCATTCCACAGTTATCATTATTATTATATAGTTTAACCCTGAGACATGCATAAATGACATATACCGTACATTTTTTGACATTGTTCATTTTAACTAGAAATACAAGGGCTATTCAATAAAGAATAATCACAATATTTTACAGGTGTAATTTCTCATGTTAATGTTTAACTTTATAATTTTTTGTTACTTTAATGTATAATGTCATGTGGCACCAGTTTCATTGTCATCATTTCTGTATTCACCTATGGCAAAATGGAGGTGACATGCACTGCTCTGAAATTCTAATTTCTTCTCAAAAAATCTTCAGCTGAGGCCTATGCAATGTTACAGTAGGCCTAAGGAGAGTTTGTTATTCCCCATAGCATAGCTCTAAGATGGTTTAAAATGTTTGAAGAGCAAAGGCAATAAATTTCAATGAAAGGTGGACTTGCTATTCCAACTTATACTCTAACAGAAGAAAACATTAACATTGCTGTTATCTTTATGATAAGAGGATCATCAAATATCACTCAGAACGATTTCAGAGATGTCTGAAAACTTTGGAAGACCATATTGCACCATTGCAAAAATACCAGATAAAGCACAACCACACATCGCAATTGTTGTTGCTGAATATCTCACAAAAATCAGAGTGAACTGTGTCCCTCACCCTCTCTATAGTCCAGATTTAACCCTGTGTAACTGTTTCCTTTTTCTCAAATTGAAGATACACCTTTGTGGAAGGCATTTTCCATCACCAGAATATGTGGTGAAGGCTGCAAAGCAATTCTGAACGACCTGTCAAAAAATGATTCCCAACATTTTTCCAACCCTGCCTTTTTTACATGTTTAATGCTCGTTTTTAACTACTGAGGTAGCACAAGCAACGAACTCTAATGATACATGAGAGGAAAAGATAAACTGGGAAAGGAATTTTTTTCTTTAATATATTTAAATGAAGGAAGAGTTCCAGGCCTAACTTTAGGGTACCTTCCTGGCATTTGCCTTTTATGAGGACTGAGGAAAATCTAGAAAAATCCTCAGTCAGGGAGGATGATCTTGTGGGAATCAAACTCCAGACCTCCAGCTCATGAATCTATTCCTTAAAAACCTTGACTATCTGAACATGTCTTTGAAGATAGGCAGAAATGCTGGGAGAGATAAGGGACTACTTTAAGAAAGGTCATCAAAATTATGAGGATGAATAAAGTATGTTGTCAAAAAAAAATTGTGATCATTCTTTATTGAACATTCCTCCTAAATGTTATCCATAATTTTATTGTAACAAAACTTGATTAAAATTTTAAAAGTATTTCTTAATGGTTTCCTGAATGTTAAAAAAGTAATTTATAAATTTATTCTTGAAATGTACTTCCAAATACCAGTTTTAGTTGGGAAAAAGTATAGTTTCAATAAAACTTCAGTTTGTGAATGAATTCTTGATCAATTAGCCACAATTTAAATGATTTAGAATCATATTTTGCCTTTAAAATTTTCACAAAACTCTTAAAAATATGTTGAATTCAAGGCAAAAATGAAGTTAAATTACTTTTTTCTTTAAACTGAATTATAAGATTTAAATTCACTATTTTCAGTATCAGTAACTTCTTGCTCAATTCTTAAACACAAAAGAGAAAGGAATGGTTAGATTATTGACTTTGGCTAGGTTCAGCAAACATAACTTTGATGTCATGAAGTGATTTAAGATACTATTTAAATTTTAATATAGTCCTTTTTCTAGAATGTTATTCACCTGGTTGCAAGCATTGCAGTGGTAGTGTTCCTTGCGTTTGAGCTTACAAAATGGACGACTGCAAGACTGTTCAGGTCCGTAACGGGCATGTCGTTCTAATGACATCCAATCTGGTCGCATTGCTGATTCATGGGGCTGTTGCTGAAGAAGACGTGTGAGTGACTGCTGGGAACCTCCATCTTCAGTCTTTGTATCTGTGAACAATAATTAAAAATTCAATCATGCTTCATATAATGTTACTTATATGAGGGCTATTCCTATAGTCTACTTTAATTTAAACCATTTTATAAGCTTATGTAGTACTAAGTTGGTTTATTTACCACCTATATTAAAATAAAATAGCAAACAAAGTAGCACAAATTAAAGTTCATGCAGTTACCCCTCTCCCCTAGATGATATGTGCAAGAGACAGCCTCAGGAAATTTTCATGTAATCTACAGCACAATTTTATCATATATTCAAAAGGGGAATAGATTATAGTAAAGGACCAGGCTTGAAAAGTTTGACTCTTCTATGACTTAGAAGATTTCAGTTCAATTCATTGAGGTAGATGCCTAGGTCACTTTCATGGTGGTTCTTTTCACTAGGCTGGCATCTAGTTTCAAAAACCAGCTTTCCCATTATAGGGTGAAAATATGTGCGAATGCTATCCAGCAAGACTTTGCTACCAGTATCATTGGTTGAGTGGCTTAAATCTCAACCTCCCTTAGCACTGCAGGCCACTTTGAGTGTGTACAAAAGGGAGTTGCAGAAATTTTTATTATGATCTATTACATAAATTTCTCATTTCTTAAGGGAGATAAAAATTATAGTAAACCAACACAATTGGAAAGTGTGGTATTCATGATTCAGAAGATTTAAAAGCAAAAAGCAAGAATATCTGGGGTAGAAAATGAACAGAAAAATGTATCTACTATAATTAAAACTTGCCATTAGTAATCATCCTTTTTCCCCCCAACTTACCAGATAACTGATATTATTGTTGAAGTTTGGTATTTATATCCTACAGACAAATCAGCAACATAAACAGTTATACATACATATGTAGTTGGAACTCTCAAATTATAAAATGTTTAACTTGAAATGCTAACATGTGCTACATTTAAACAAGTAAGTAGAGTAAATAAGAGTGTGTAGTTCGATTCAATGATACAATGATCTTAATAATATAAAATGTTTGTTTTCATATCCCAAAGCAGCCTACCAAATATCATAAAATGTCTGCTTCTGGACTAATAACTTTAAATACCAAACATTTGGATTAATTTCTGTATTCCTGCATTCATTCCATCAATCTCAAATGATTAGCTCAACTGGTGCATAAAATATATATTGAAGGTCACATAATTCCACAAGTGGCTAAGACAGATACACTTTTGCAGTACGAATCATTTTCAGTTAAAACAGAAATACAATTAGATATAATTTTCATTGAAGATTCCAGAGTTACCACAAAAGTGGAAAAACTTTTTCAATAAATTCATTCCAATATTACAAAATCTGGAGTTGCCACGTCAAATATATTAATGTTTTTTATAAAGTATTAGATGATTGTTTCACTCAGTTTGTGTTAGTTATAGGTTACAATATTTTTCTGTAGAATTTATGAACATGCACAAATTTGATTAAGATATGAGAAATGCAGTAAAAAAATGTTTGCTACAAGCAGCATTAATGGCCTGCTTGTGTACTCTTTCAATATACTTATTTTTAAAAATAAATTCTTAACTAGTGGTTAAGCATGGAAGCAGACAAGCATTTTTCTTCTTCTTCTTTTTTATACTGTTCATAGCTATTAGAGATAAAAGTTCACATTCTGAATATCACTCCTAAGAGACCAATGGTCAGTGTATGCAAACAGCTTTTTAGAAGGAAGTACAATTATTAAAATTATAATTTCAAACATTAATATCACAACTGCACCAATTTCTGAAAAGAAACTGTCTTTTGCTACAACTTTCTGGGTCTGACATCCTTGTAACACCACAGCAAGGAATGCATTGTAAAGAACAAAAATGCACCATAAATGCAACATAACTATAAATCCAATCTTTTGTGATTTAAAAATATAGTAATTGGTTGAAATTGGTTTTAATGGCTATAAAAGAATCCTAAAATGTTAAGACAATGGTACTTTATGTTCAGGAAGATCATTATGGAATTTAAGTTCAATTGTTACTGAATTTAATCTTATTATTTTGAAAGTAATAATCATAAACTAAGATACAAACAGACACCAAATTGTTACTGAAAGAAGAAAATTTATCCCTATGTTCTACATTCAAAAACAAAATACAACAAATAAAGGGACCTGTAAATAGCATTCTTATGTAAGCATGGAAAAGCAAAAGCAAGCAATTAGTGTAGTCATGCACAAAGTAGTGTATTAGTGTAGCACTGGTTAGGGTGGCAAGGGTGGCATAGGGAACTTGGAATGGGAATAGCACCCACCTGATCCGGAATGCTGCCTGATTCTGCCCTCTGGCGCTGTCAGCTCACCATGGGGTGGAACAGCCGCGATGATGGCACCACGGGGAGGCTGTACAGGGGATGGTGGTGAGGGGGAGGTTCCCCTGGATGACCTGGACACCCCTGTCAGTTGCTTCCCTGATGTGGATGAGGAAATGGAGGAAGTGGAACAGGAAGATGAGGAGGAGGAAGAGGTACCAGCACCACCACACGAAAACGCAGACAGCGGGTAAAAGGTTCCCGAAGCCTTCACCACTAGAGAGGAAGAAAACAAAACCAGAACCATGTCACATGACACAAACATATGACTGGCATCTCCCTCACTACTCTCTACCTCACTTTCTTAAAATTGACCTTACATAAACTGTAAGACAATGAGACAGATCCATGGAAAAAGAAAAATACTCAAGATGCAGCTTAGCAACATAATACAAGAAAGAAAACAGCTCACAAAGTTCTTCAAACGTTACTACATGTCAAGTTTGAAAGTTCCTTTTGTGCTCCATCCATCCTCAAGAACAAAGGTACATACTGCACAACTACCTTAAAGAATTTGTATTCTGTTTAAGCTAATGTACTAGATACAGAACAGAAGGAAGAGGGCAATAAAAATTCATATGCTTGTCTGCTACCATTTGTTTAAAAAAGAACTTGCTGCTATTAACATTCTATTTTAACAAATATTTACTGCAAAAATATAACGTGCAGTCCCCAAACATTCTTACTAACTGTTGTATGATAATTTCATGAAAGTGCCACCTTATGAAAACACAAAAAATTGTGCATTTCATAATGGCTAATCTTTGATAGTACTGCTATCGATTTAATAGCTTCAATAGCTTCAACGATGCTAATACTAGTAACAAGACAACCAAAAGTAATGATTAGGGAAATAAAAATAAACAAAAAAAATGTTTTATTAAATTATTTTGCAAATGTCTCATCTTAAAATGATGAAATGGATCCCATGAGCTCTGCCATTCAATAGTATTGCCAATATATTACATCATTCCTAAAGACTTTGGGAAACATTGCTAGGTATAGAGTTTTTATTCTCGTATTAATTCTTTTAAAAACATATAAATATTATCTGTATTGCATTGGTTGGTTTGATTATAATGCTCAACATATTGTGGTTCTTCCAGTTGCCTTCTTGCTTCCTAGTAGCATAATAAGAGATTTGTTTCTATTAAATTTGGACAGTTCTGACGTGTCTATCCATTACAATGTTTTTTTTTCTCTGCAGAATATATAATTTGGAGTAGGAAAGATATTTAATTTATGCAGATATGCAGTCAGAGAACTATGTTCTGTGTTTAATCGAAAAAGGGCAACAAATTTTAATTGTGGGCATTTCAAAGTTAATTTTTCTTGTTCATTAAAATATTCCATTGTTTATTCAGGCTGTCACGAGCAAATTTGTTATATATTTTTTGTAATATGCTTTTTTTTTTAATTATGAAAGTTGATTCAATATAAACAAAACCTTTGTTCTGCTCCTGTAATATTGAACAGAGCAGGCAGCTGCATCTACCGGGTTTGGTTGGTGATGTTGGGAGTGGGCAAAGCAGGCGTTAGCTTTCACAGATGCATTGGTAATACAACTCACAATGTCTGAATAACAAGTTCACCCCTCGGCTGCACAATGCATCATAATCAAATTTCTTACTCGTGAAGGTGTAAAAAAGGTGTAAATTTTTGGAGATTGATAGCAATCAATGTCAAAAACTGTTTAAGACGTCATGTGTTTGCTTGGCATAAGGAGTTCAAGGAAGGAAGTAAACAGGTTGAAAATGAGAGCCATGAACGGGCATTATAAAGCAGAACATTCATGCCATGAATGTTTTTTGGGACTCCCATGAGTGCTGTCGACAGATTAGGCCTATAAAGATCACACAATAATTGGAAAATATTACCAGGATCTTCAGACAAAATTCTAGGAGGGCATTGTTAAAAAATGCCAAGGGAGCTTATTTGATGCACAACAATGCACTGGCACATTCTTCACATCAGACAGTGATGCATGTGGCTGCTTTGGGGTATGAAGTTTTACCCCATCCTCCACATTCAACCAGTGTTCTTTCTCTTTTCTCACTGATGGCAGGCATTTTCAGGATGATGAGGTAATATAAGAGGTAGTGCAGTTCTTCAGTAGTCAAAATGAGAAGTTCTACAATCGGGGTATGCACCAGAAATATACCAGTTTATGAGTGCATAAGTTGAGAAGGACTGAATTCAGAACCGAGGCTCTTGGCCATATGCATCTTTGTTCATGATGATAATACAATTTTATGATTGTTCCTCATATAAATGAATAAAAAGAATACCAATAAATCATCAGCACAGCAATGCATAATTGTTTCCACAAAAAATTAAGTGGATAAAATGATTAAAAAATTTAAAACAATTAAATATGTGAAAGACACAAGTTCATTATTACAAATAAAAAAGATACACAATTCAAAAAACCACATACCACACTAGTATATTCAATAATAAAATTAAAACAAATTTTAAAAAGCACAAAATAATTTTGGCTACTCAAAATGTCTACATTATTCAAAATTTATTAAAATCTTTCTGCAAAGCCAGTGGCAGCTCACTTTTGGTCAAAAAAACCACGAAATTGATACAAAAACAAATTTATTGAAACATACTTACAACCCTTTGGAATTAACAATGTGGGAAAAAATTTACTTATTCTAATAATGGGAGCGAATGTTCCCAAAATATGTTCAATTAAAAATTAAACCAAGTAAGTGAAGTATAAGTGTCACTAAACCATTTCTATATCAACATTACCCTGTACGGAATTTATTACAATTATGGGAAACAGTATTTTCTGCTGAAAGTTATATTTGTTTAAACAGTTATTGGCATGGAAAAACAAACGAGATAAAATGGGAACAATTATGGTCTTTGCCAAATGCTTCTCTTGCAAACAGTTATTGAGATATTGCACCCTTCACCCTTTTCATTAAAAAAATATTTACATTTGACATATCAAATAAAAAAATAACCAGGCTTGTATGCTAAACAGATGTGGAATATTGTAATGTTATACTGCACTACTCTAAAATATCAACAATTGTGGTTTACCTGTAGTTTTGTTTAATGGTGTTTCCGGTGATGGTACAGACATTTGTGGATTTCTCACAGGTACTGGTGACCCAGCATTAGGGGACTCAGCCATTGATTTTTCCACAGGCTCCATTTTAACCTGCACTGGAGATGCTGCTACCACCAAAAGAGGGGAAAGAGAGAAAAAAAAATTCATAGAAAGTAGCACAATATATATATTATGTTAAAAAGTATGTTTTTAAAACTGTTCTACTTAATTATTCCTTAAGCTACTAGGCAACAGATAAGAGGTGACCAATGTGTCAAGCCTGGTCTACAAGTTGACCAGCAAGCTATGAAAAATAGCCCACAGTGGCCTGTATCATATCAACTATATCGATAAATGCATTGTTGTAAGACTCCCTCTAGAAGGCTAGAGAACAGACAATGCTTAAGATCTACATCTGACTTCTAGGGGACAGGAAGATAGTTATCTACCAAAGAATGTACAATCCAACTGACTTAATCTCTGAAGTGCTCTATTATGCTTTTCAGTTGACAACATTAATGCCTCACTATCATAAGACTATAGGACTCACTGTGACTATAAATACTGTACACTAATAATGGATAGATTAGGATTAGTTATGCCACAAGCTTGAGCCGAGTTTATTACAGTGTACAGACGTTACAATGCATTCCTCTGCTTATTAGTGTATTGACAGTGAAATTTTGACTATAGAGCATACAAACAGAGCTAAATACAGCTGCTATAGCCAGTGAGATGGCTATAATGTTGCCTAGTTAATAGAACACGCTAGCTCACTGTAAGGAAATGTTTTACTTCTTACAATTCAGTCTTTTGCTGAGGATGGGAGCAAGTACTCCAGATACGTGTCCAAATAAATAAACCATGTGAGTGAAGTATATGTGTCAACAAAAACCAGTTCTTTATCAAATGTATTTTACTTCTTTGCCTGCATAAAATATTTTATTTCTTTCAATGTCTGCAATATACTCCTGTATGTATTCCGAAAAGTTCATGCAGGTTTTCAGGCCTTTGTTTAGAAATGTAATTTCTTTACTAGAAAAGGTGGTGTCCAAGATTATATATAATTTGTACAATAAGGGAGAATTATATTAAAATAATTAATTAAAATAATTGGTCAGTTTAATGGCAGAGAAAATAGATTATAAAGGTTCCACATCTTGCATGTAGGCAGACAAAAATGGTAAAAAATTTCTTTTGGAAAGAAGTGACAGTGTCGCTACCAGAATTTCTATACAAGGTCCATAAGCTTAATGTTACAGGTGAAAATAGATCTTTTATCTAGATTGGACTTGTATTAATCAAAATCAAACCATAAAAGATATATAGTAAGATATGTTTGGAAGAGAGGAGTTTAAACTACCAGTATGTAAAAGTGCTTGACCATGATCAGAAAAACTCGTTTTATATATCTGAGAGTAAATGAGGTTTTTCATTCCCAATGCAAAACAGCTACCACTCAGAAATGAACACCAATAATTTAAATGTTCTGTAATAATTAAGTACAATGCTTGCTATCATTTCAGAACATTAAATAAGTTACCAAACATAAATTGCAAAAAATATAGACACAGCAGTGGTTTGCAGAAATAACAATATTTAAACCACCAGAAACTATGTCCAAGTTATTAGTCCATGTTGCTGCTTATAAAACTCTAGAAAAAATTTATGAATTAGATCAGATAACTAATGGACCACCAAGTTATCCTTTACCGCTGTATCATTGCCAATGTAACCCAATTGAACTTATTTGGACTACAGTAAAGGGCAAAGTGGCACGGTTAAATTATACATTACGACTTGCAGATATTGTGCAGTTTACATATAAAATACTTGATAGAATCATAAGAGAGGAGTGGAAATCTTGTGTTGAAAAATTACAGAAGGATGTTCATAAGGAACATGCAAGGAATGATATCATACAGAATCTCACTATCAACCTTAAGGGTACTGAATCTGATAGACACACCAGCGAATATGAAGAAGAAGATGAGAATGTTCCGGCAGTTTCCTTATAGAGCCCATTTTCTATTTCCATAGTAAGATAAATGTTTCATTATTTTTTTATATGAACACAATTATCTAAAACATCTTATTTTGATTTAAAGTAAAACACTAAAAATCATGTCGTCACATTAAAACTCTCTTTAAGTTTCACAAACACATGTGTTTTACTTTAAATCAAAATAAGATTAACAAAAGTTTCACTGTGTGGATTCCCAAATTCCGTAAACATATCTAAAACATATTTGTTTAATTTTGAAGCTGTTTAAAGTGAAGATATTATATTTTAATTAATACAATGAGGGTACATTTCTTACACCCTTCACTTACTGTATTTAAGTTAGGACATGTTTTGGGAACCAATATTCCCATCCTCAGCTGTTGATCTACTGTTTCCTGGTACCTGTGTTGGTCCTGTGCAAGCTATTGTGTTGTATATGGTGACCTCTGGTGGATATGAAATGAATTTAGAAAGGTAATCCCATGGCAGAAGGTGCATTGCAGTTTTTTGGTTTTTTAGAATGAAGATATTCTCCCAGGCAGCCAATTTATATGGATTGTTTAGTTCTTTAAGAAGTTTTATCTCTGGGTTTAT
This sequence comes from Metallyticus violacea, assembly GCA_030762175.1. Lineage (NCBI taxonomy): Eukaryota > Metazoa > Arthropoda > Insecta > Mantodea > Metallyticidae > Metallyticus > Metallyticus violacea. The sequence continues at coordinate 88,596,942 of CM060841.1, forward strand.
TTCATGGTTTTGGCTCCTATAATGGTATGCTGCTGCTGATCGTCTTGTTTTAATTTGATATTTCTAAAACGTCTTTCTTCCAAATTGTCACATTTCATTTAATTTTTTTTATTACTATCTATGATGTTTATTGGCCTGTTAAAAATAAGCCCTTAGATGTTTTTGTAAATGCAAACCACACAACATAATGCCTGTCAAAGCAAGAAAAGATGTAGTGAGCTCTCTGTCTGCCAGCAACAGTGCACTTTGAATAGCATGATATTAGATAATCCCATGTTCACAGTTGTTTTGCGTCCCCTGTAGTTAGGAAGAATAGTTCTCAGTTATTATGATGAAATATAAGGATATCTATTTTAGTTGTAAAACTGTTATTCTTCCTAAAAAGCCTAATGCAGAAAGACATTTCCAACAATTCACCACCAGGCTTAGCCCTATATAAGAGACAGTATTTAGAACCTTCAAGTTTTCCTCTGAATCAGTACCATACCAGTGAAACCTAGAAGCTAAGAGACACTATCAACAACTGCAGAAGCCTAAGAGAAAAGTTATTCAAATATTTTATTTACAACCTATTGAATGTCAATATACCAAATTAATGTAAAATTAAATAAATAAAATGGGACAAATGCACTATTCAGATAAAAATGAATCCCACACATTTCACTCAGCTGAATAAAGAGATAATCTTGTTTCCATATGGTCATCCTACAAAAATTGAAATACTGAGTTTTCTCTGTATAAATAAAAAGTAACACCTTCAGTTCTGACAAGTTTCATATTAGGAACACTTTATCTCCCAAAATTCTGCCACACTATTTTAAAACAAGCTCATAAAGTAAGCACACTACTGACCTGGCTCTTTTTTGACATTATTCAGAGGTTCCTCACTCTGGGCAGGGAAACTTTCAGGAACAGGTTCGTTAGCCTCCTCCATTCCTCCTCCTGTGCCACCATTACGATGCTTTTGTTCATGTATTGCCATTGTTGAGTAACGGACAAAGGAATACCCACAGCCTGGCCTTACACAGTGGAAATGTCGATTCACACGGTTACTGGAAAAACAAGCACACTATGTCTTATGCGACAGTCAAGGCACTTTGTCAAGATCAGGATTAATCAATACTACCATTCATTTCTTGCTACAGTACTTCTTTGGTGCAAAATTTTAAAAGTTTGGATATTTTTGAAATAAGTGAAAACATTAAATCAATTTTAATTCTAAAATTTAATTAACAATAAATAAAAAATTATGAAAAGTTTAATAGTCCTCTATGTTATGCTCACCTGTGACAAGATGGTAAACGACAATCTACGGCTCGGTCAAAGAATAAGAACCCATCCATGATGTCAATGTTGTCGTGGAAGTCTTTGGAGTGCATAATGAGGATGTCCTCACGATCTGTCACATAAAAACATCGAGGTTGACTGCAGTGATAATGCTGACACCTTGTGTTGAATGGACAGAGCGCATCTGGACAAGGAGTTCCCTCAGGGAATGAGTAGAAACCCTCCTGGAGCAGATCCAGCCGATGCTGTTAACATGATTAAAAATCAGCTTATAATTCTTGGGCAACCTTTTGTAAAAATTGTAAAATGAAAATTTAGAATTACAAATTATTACTATAGCAATGGACTACATAGAAAATAATCCAAAAGTGAGCTCACTTTTGGACCAAAAATCATGAAATAAAATCGGAAATTACACTGCTGAAACATCTTCACAACCCACTGGAGTTATCCACTTGGGAAAAAATTTTCACATTAAAAAATAGAGAAAACCGAATGAACTTCGAGTTTCCTCCTAAGGATGAACTCGGCAATTTCCTGCTTCGACCAAGAGGCCACTAAGGAAACTTTCGGCTATCTAGCCATCGTTTTGAGTAATGGCAGTTCAGTGAGCAACTGAAGATGGGAGAGATTCTCCCGAAACGCATCTTATTTTTATGTAAGTAAATGGAGTTTAGTGTAAAAAATTAATACCTAAGTTTAGGATACATTACCACTCCATTATCAACAGCTTCGTAAGAACAATATATTTTGAATAATTTAATGGTAAGTGGAGCATAAGACTATTAATTTGACTTACCAGCTAATTAAAAATAGAGAGAATAGTTGTTAAGAAATTTAATTCTACAGACACATTTTGAACAATAATTTATGTAAAAAATAATGCATTCTGGTGATGAAAATGAAATGAACAAATTTGTGTACCCCATACCAGTCCATTGCTGAATTTGTAGACAGATTTTTTACATTAATTATGGAAAATTGTCTTTAATGCTTTTGTTAGAACCTTACTTTCAGTGTCAGTTTTCTTGTTAGGAATGTTGTCATTCTGCAGTTTCACAGAAAAATCAACAAAAGGGAAGTAACATGCATAACCTTCTGATTGAGTAGTATAAAGATTATGGTAACATGATATATAAATTAGAAACTTACAGGAGTAGAGCTCTTTGAGCTGCCATCTGGACTAGGGGGTGAGGTGCCTGGTTGTCCTTGCTCACTATGTGTACCAGAAGGTCCTGAAGGTAATACAGAGGGCTTTGGAAGCTTGAAGCTAGTAAAGATAGCCTGAGGAGAGTCTATTGCTGAGCCTGGAGCCATTGGGAACTGACACAAAAAGAACAATAAAAAATTAATTAATACAGTCTAACAACTAGAAATGTTAACATCAAAAAACACTATAAAAATTTCACACATAATATTCTCAAAATCTAAAATTAAAAAAGAAATTTTGCTCACGAAAAGAAAAAGTTGCTTAGAGACATAAATCATTACAAGCATTAAAATCTACATTTAGCAAGGGGTTATTTTTTGCATAAGAATGAAGTTTGCGTATAGATAAACAACATTTGTAACACAATAGAAGTTTTAACCTTAACTAGAATAACAAGAGTGAATATAAACATTATTGGATTATATAAATGCGCTGAAAGCTAGTAACCCACCATCCCTAAAAATACTTCTATTTCTACAGCTGAAATCCAAGCAAGCAGAAAATGTTGGTGTACTGTGCTGATTTCACAACTGTGCCAAAAGCAAGAAATGCAAACTACAATTACTGACATTTGAGATTGAAATTTTATTTTTAGGCACAGCCCATAAGACATTTAAGAACAATCAATACAGTGAAACCTCAATCCATTATTACCTGCCAGGTAAGCAAAAGAAAATCACAAATGGAGGAAAACAATGGATAGGGGAAGGGAACTAAAACAAGGGTATCTCTGGCATGCTAAAACTTGGGGGGAAAGCCTACTGATTAAAATAAAATAAAGTCTGCAGAATGCAAAAATTGTCTATTGTATTCATTTTAAAATATCAAAATATTGAGTTGCCCATGTTTTAAAATAATATTTAGGGCATGCTTCACAGTGTGCGTCAATATCAGTAACATTGAAATTTTAGCTTTCTTTACGTGCACTATAAGTATTGCAAGAGCTTAAAATGGATCAATAAAAATGAGATTCCTTACTGCGATAATTCATTCATGGCTTTGTTCGTTATCTTGCCCATCTTCATTTCTTTCAATTTGTGCTTCCCTCCACCATAAACATATGCAGCTATGATACAACTTTGTTTTTGCGCATTTCATTCAGTGATGCCTTGCCACTTAACATGAGAAAACAATGTGTGCCTTGCTACAGTATGTTTCAAAAACATTATAATCTTAATTAATAACAATGCAGGTAATTTCTAATACAATTCACTTACTGTTTTGAGTTAGGACATGTTTCAGAAACCAACACTCTCATTCTCAGCTGTTGTGTTGTATGTGGTGACCTATGGTGGATGAGAAATGAATTTGGAAAGGAGAGGAAGGCCGAAGTTCATTGCAAATATCCAGGTTTTTAGAATGAAGATATTCTCCCAGGCGGCCAATTCATAAGGATTGTTCAGTTCTTTGAGAAGTTTTATTTCTGGGTTTATTTCATGTTTTGCTCAATTATGGTAAACTACTGCTGATTTTTCCATCTGTTTTAATTTATATTCCTGAGTGTTCTTTCTCCCAAGTTATCAGATTTCTTTTAGTTTTTCCTATGTGTTTCAATTCCCAATCTAAACATTCTATGGCATAAACTCCTGATTTCTTTTACGGGAGTATCTTGTCTTTTAATTTTGATCCTAGGATATGCTTGATATTGTATCTGTTGATCGAACCAGAGGTCACCACATACAACACAACGGTTCCACAGGACCAACATAAACATTAAGAAACAAGTGGGTCAACAGCTGAGGAAGAGAATATTGGTATCCTGAAACATGTCCTAACTCAAAACAGTAAGTGAATTGTGTAAGATATCTCCTGTATTGTTATTAGTAAATATATAATATCTTCACCATAAACAGCTTCAAAATATACAAATACATTATACTGTAATCCCATTCAATTCAAGGTGTGAAATGGCCAATAAATTTTGCTCAGAGGCCTCTTCTTTCAGGCTTGTTCTTCCACATGCCTTAAACCTACATCATGGGATCAGCAACTTTAGTTTCCTTACAAAGGAAGCCATACTTAGGATTTTCAAGCTCAAAACAATACATTTACCCTGGCCTGGATTAAATATAGTTACCACAACCACCACCAGGACCGACTCCGGGAACAATGGATTGGAGTTTCACTGTATATGCTTCCAATTGTGTCATGTAATCACATTTACATGAACAGGGATAGTCAAACCATTAATTAAATTAATGAATTACATTACTTTTAAGGATGTTTGTAAATAAACTTAAACACCTAATCGAATCTAAGAAATATTAGTTTTACTAGGATTCTCGTAAAAACTTTAATGCAGGAGTTACATTTTAACACTGTTGGGATTGTATATATGCACAGAACTGCCCTGGTAAAGAAAAATGATAACCGTACACAACAAACAGGGTGGTATATGATAAAAGTATATAATGTTGACAACTCTGAAAAATAAATGAAGAACTTCTAATAATAATGCAACAAGCCATCCTGGTGAGGAAAAATGAAAGACATGCATGAGAACATGCATGAGTGGGACAATACATTCCAAACAGTTCACATCATGCTATAATGTCTCCACTCTCAATCTCTTGTTATTTAGGTATATAAACTTGTACTTGCTGCATGCCTGTATTCAAGTTTCAATTGATGTTCTGCAGAACTTTACATTAATGAAGATATACTGTACTTATTTGCAAATAGGATCCCATTACACATGAGCCTTCCTAGGCTTTGGTTATAAATTTTAAAACCATTTTTTCATTGAACAATTAACTTTGCATGTTTATTTTTTAAAAAAGCTCTATGCCTTGGTGTTATGTTCTATTTTGTGTTTTAGTACATGTTGATTACTGGAAGCCAGCAAAATTTGTTTTGCATATCAGGTTGCTCTAAAAGTAGAGAAAAGAAGAAAAATGATACAATTTGGCATTTCTACCTTCTCTGCAGCAACCATTAATGTATGGAATGACACATGGTCTCGGTGAAATAGTACTTTTTTGTGTACCAATCTTGCAATTTTCAATCTAATTCAGCTGTCCTTGGGAATTCACAAAAAAAGTGGCCACCTTCTTAGCTGAAAAAAAGTCTTAACCTGATTCTTCACATTTTCACCCATTAACTTTTCACTGTTTTGACTACCAACTTCCATTTAAAAGTATACTTGCAGGTTAATGTGCAAAGTCCTGTGATTCAACATCACACTATACTGTCCTTTCATGTATTTTTTTGGTTCAGCAAACAACTGCTGCACCCATTGTGAATGTACTCTTTTTAACTGCAAGATCTTCTGCACTCCTACAGTTTAGGCACCTATAATAATTTCAGTTATTTCCTTAATGGAGACCAATTATTATCGGTCCAGTGAACATGCCATCTTTGGTGTATGTAAGCATGTTTAGCCTGCAAATGATTGCTAACCAAAAAGTTTTATTTTTCTGGATATTATTTTAATTTTCAGAAAATAAAATTCATACATTCATATTTGACATACCTATAAGGGTTTTATCATTTATGAGCATTCTATAACAATAGGAGTCAGTGAAAAATTAGGTTAAGTGCAGAGCAATATTGCAGTGCTAAATTAACTGTCTTCTACTATACTCATTTCCACACAAGAAGATCACATGATAAGCATTTAATTCTTGGACATTAAGAAAAAAATGGCACACAAATCAAGTCTTCTCACTAAATAGAAAATATTCTCAACAGATTGGTGGTATCAATGTTTTGGCTAACAGTATATATGGGCTATTCAAAGGAATATGGAATTTTGAGGACAAAAGCAGGCTATGGAGGACACTTTTAAATAAAGAACAATTTTCAGCCCATTTTGGTCATAGTAATCTTTGGGTATCTCCAGAAAGAAAATAAAACCCAAGCGGCTGGTTGCACAAAGAGAGAAATGGTTACAATAGTGCACAGAATCTTAAGGACACCTAATTATAGGCACGTATGGTGAGGTATAAACTTCAGACTATATTAGCTTATGTAAGAAGAATAAAAAGCTAGAAAAAAATACAAACTCATAATGCAAAGAATCAAAATAAGTTTTTAGGCTTTAAAATAATTTGTAAGCACAAAACTCATTTATTCATAAATAGTCTCCATAGCTTCTTTGCAGGCCAAAAGCTTTGTGAACTGCACCTTGTACCTATATTTACCTATTCTAACCATAAATACCGTCAAAAATTTTTCAATAAATTACACAAAATGGTTTTGAGTTTATTAATATCTTAATAATATTATACATAAATGGATGTATAATAAATAAAAATCATATATAATTATTCAAAATGACCACCTCTGGCAAGCACACAGCCCTTAAGTCTTTGTGGCCACTCATCTATGAATTATGCAACACTTCCATTGGAAAATCTGCTGCTGTCTTCTGAGGAGAATAACTTGCAGATGGCAATCTGATATAGAAATAAAGTCAGAAACATTGGTTTCGAGCCACTTCTGGATTGTCTGAGCCTTATTTGCTGGGGCTTAATCTTACTGGAAGTTCCAGCTTTGTCCATGAAGAGGGTGTTGTCGAGGTTCTTGGTCAGTCTCGGAGCTCCATGTTACCTTTGTAGCTCATATCCATCTTGAAAACTAATACAAACAGCTTTCCACTTCTTCAGGTAAAGTCTACTCACCACTAGCACCAAAACTCAGGAATGTGCTCGCTGTTAGAGGGGGAAGCACAACCATCCTCAAAAGCTGTGCCAGTATTTATTAAAGACTAGGTGCTTGTAAGTCCCCTTTGCAATATATTCAAAAAATGAATGGAATTTAAAGTAAATGTATTGATATTTAATAGGAATGGGATCTTTCCAAATCTATCTTTCAGTACTTAAGAAACAAAGCATCTAGATCTTAAGAAATTACAATTTCAAAGCCTGAAGTGATAAAAAAAACTGAATAATAAACTGTGAAAAGGTAAGCAACATGAGTAATACACACAAACAGAATTAATATAAATGATTCAAATACTATAAAATTAATCATTTGTCTGTTAATTATTAGCAAATCCAGTGTATAAGATCATTAATTGCACTTCTATACTACAACAGCTACTGCGTGCTAAGGTAGTAAAAACATAACTTTATATTTCTAAAATGATTTTCAAAACTTTACATTTTTCAAGCAAGTCAAACAACAATGTCTAATGTATAACGTTAAAGTTCAAGCCATGCAGATAACTTTTAAAAGAACTGTTAGGAATGTGCTGTGGAGCAAACTAACAACTGGTATGGTATGTTAAAATATAAACTAAATTATAAAAATATGGGGGCAGTTAAACAAGTAAGGTAAATGGAGCATAAATGACAGTATTACAAACAAAAAAGTATACTGTCATTTATTCCCTTTAAGTATAAGCAGAGTGCCAGCTGTTTTTCTTGATTAGTTTTTATTTGCCAATTGATCATAATGTGTTGTGTATGTAATTCATTAAAAAATTTGCTCTTATACAATTCCATTTTTTGAAAGGAAAAATGTCCAATCAAGGTAAGTTATATGCTGTTCTTGGCTAGTCTTCTCCTTCCTTTAAAACATTTCACAAATGGTTTGCTGTATTCAAACACAATAAACGAGTTGTGTAGATGAACAGTGCAATGGATGACCAATGTGACAACTCAAGGAATTATTTAAAAAAATACATCAAAACAATTTTGAACAATTGAAGATTAAAGACTTAAGAGAAATTTCAGAAAAGTTAGGGATCTTAACTGAACGTATTTACAACTTGCTGAACATCTGGGTATAATGAAACTTTGTGCTCATTAGGTGCCCCATTTACTCACAGTGGATATCTCGGCTGAATGTTTGAAATGTTTCATATATAACTCACGGGAATTTTAGCCGTAGTTTTTAACTATTAATGAAATGGATGAAATGGAACCTGTCTCAAATAAAGCAAAGACAACACCATCTGCAGGAAAAAGTCATGGTTACAGTATACTAAGTGACTGACAGATGTTATTTTGATGGACTATCTATAAAACATGAAAAATCCTGTTACTGGTGAATATTTTGCTAATCTAATTACAGAATTTGAACAATGTAGTTAAGAAAAAATTACTACATATTTCCTAAAAGAAAGTTCATTAGGATAACTCACCTGTGCGGGAAAACTCACAAACTGACATTGTAAACTTAATAGAAGTTAGAAACAGTGAATTAGGCTGGTTATGCACATAAAGAAGTCTGTATTAGGTGACACTATACTTCACTAACTGTTAATTTGTCAAAACATGTTTCAAGAGCTTTTGCTCTCATCTGCAGTTAGGGACTGATTAACACTGACAACTGATATGGCCTCTGATGGTTCCAATATACAGCAAAACAGGAAGTCCATTGGCGAGATGTTAAAATTCATAACACGATGTTTATTCTTTAAAATAAAAATCTTTTCCCATATCATTAATTCCCTAGGATTATTGGTAGCTTTCAACAGCTTGGTTTATTTAGTAATGTCATGATTGGATGTCCAAAAATGATCTGCAACTGCTGATTTATCCACCTGTTTATATCTTACAGTTATAAAGTGTTCTTTCACCCTTGTTTCCAAATTTCTTATTGTTCTGCATATATATCTGATCACAATCCAAACAATTTATCCGACACATTCTTGCCTTTTTGTTGGATGAAATTGAACATTAAATTTATTTTATGCATTTTAATTTATACCTTTGAAGGAATCCACACAGTAAAACGAAAATATAACTACTTTGTTTATTAAAAAGTTAAAATAATCAACACTCATGAGCGTTTCACTCCTTTAATTATTAAAATAACAGGACATGTTTCGTGAACATATCGTTCACATTGTCAACTGAGTACCAAATGCTCATGAGTGTTGATTATTTTAACTTTTTAACAAACAAAGAAGTTATTTTATGCAGTCTACAAAATTACATATTTCTTAAAAACTTTCATGAATCCACTGTTTGCCTTTGGGTATGTACAATTTTTTAAAACTTATGCCCTTCTTTATCACAGAGAGATCATGAATACTGCCTCAACAATGGATTCAACCATTCATTATAAATAAAGAGGACCAGACATTTCAAAAGACTTGTAGACATTAAAAACACCACCACTCTCTCCATGATAAAGGCTCTGTACTGGCTATTTTCACAAGAAGGTACATTTGGTACAATATTTCTGTGTCACTGTTCTTGAACAAATGGCAGGGAAGCAAGTTTAATTGTAAACACGTGACTTACTGATTGAATTCAGTATACAACAGCATGATGGTTTGCATTATGGTTGTTGGTTGTTAAAAACTGTGCGAGTCCATACTACAAATTCACATGGACATCCAAGTCTCATCATATTTAATCACTGCAATTCATGTCATACAACATTTTTCTAAATATGTGCAAACAAAAATCATATTTTTACATCAAATGATTCATATCTCATGGCTTGATAATGTCTTTTCATTGCTCCAGAAATAATTAAATGCGTTTATTGCCAAATTAATAGACGTTACATCAGCTATATAGCATAACTTACACTTTATGCATACTCTTTAATATTGTTATAAATTAATAGTTCAATGTACTTGTCTAGTTTATAGTTCCTAAAAGAGTAGTATATTTATTAAAGATTCTTTAAGTCAAGAAATAAACATATCAGCAATGGGATAAATGGTACTATCTGGTAGCATATTTCCAAATAGTCTTCTACATACACCACGAGGCAAAGACACACTTTCTCCCTGGTTGATTCCCTGCTATACTAAAAGTGTATTCTATTGTGCATGCCTGCCAATTTAAGGCTCACTTACTGGGTGTCAAATGATAACGCATTCAAGTCACACTGGCCCCTGTTATACCACTTGTTAAACCCTCAAAGCAAGCATGGTCGAAATTTTTTCTTTATTTGATTATTGTGTCATTTCTAAAATACTATGGCCATTTTGGGAAAATGAGGCTATGACTTCCAATAATTTAGTGAATATCTTCTGAAACAGGGAGAGGGTGCAGGCATGCTTTGACACTAATGGCACCCACGTTCAACTCTTGCTATGCAATAATCATGCTGTCATTCACCAATGTATATCTGCATCCATGTTACTGAATTATAACTTTTAATTTGAAAGTTATAAGGAAACATTGGGGAGTAAGAGCAAGTTACACATCCAGATAACATTAATTTATTTATAATGTTTTGCCTAAGGGAAAGTTCTTCACTCCACAATAAGTGCCATATTTGCAGTTTTTCTTGGAAGAGATACTGTAAAGTTTTCTGTTGCTTTCTGCAATGAAGAAGACAAGATGACAGAGAAATGGCGGAATGAGTGACAGTGAAAACTGGAGTTAAACCTGCCAAAGCAACACTTCAACTGCTGCAAATCCCACTTACAGTTCTTGGGAATGGGTCCAGGCCAACTCTATGGAAGGCAAGAAGCCAATGTCTTGGCCACAGAGCCGCCATCATTAATATTTTCAGAAAATAAACTAATACTAAAAGTATGATAACACATCAAGATATTTAGGTTGAAAATAGAGGATTTTACTTGCCAGAAAAGAAGATATGTACCTCCCTTGTTAGTGCATTTTTCACTAATACCAACTATATATGTGTAATTCATAAAATGCAATTTGTCATGCACAATATTAATGAAAGGCGAATGCACTCCAAACCAACACCAAGCCAAGTTATGTATACTTGTTATGTAATACATTTAGCATATCAAATTAATTCAATTATAAACTTACATAGTCATTCCAAACCTGAAAGGAGAAAAAGGAAAACATTTTACTTTGAAAACATTTTTAATCCTAATGATAACAATGTATAGAATTAAGTAAAGTGTCACATCTGCTACAAATATTTTGTGTCACATACCTCTATAACCCTGTTTTTGGGAGGGCGACCCCTCTTCCTTCGAAACATTCCTTCAATAGAGGTAGCCAGGTGTGTCATGGTAAGAGGGTCTTTAGTAAGACTCAGTTTACGTGAATATTCATGCATTTTGTAGTGATCCAACCGACGAAATGGTTTGTCTGAGGGTAGTATGACCTCTCTGCAGTTGTCCTACAATCAACAACAGAAAAATATCCATATGCAATAGTATTAATGAAGTTTCTTCAACTAAATTAGTAATATTACTTTTGATTTAATCCTGTAATAATCTAATTATTATATTTGCTTGCATCACAGAAAAATTTGGACATATATTTAAATTATTCTATATAAATCTCAGTTCCAAACAATTGAGCCCTTATTTCACCCAAAAAATATGACATGCCCAATGCAAAAAATCTTCAATTTGTTGACAGAAAGCATTCCATCATAACTTATACTTAATACATAACCCAAATCACTGAGATAACTTTTAAATATTTTTAGAATATCAGGAAAAATGGGTAATTTTTTACAGCACAATAGCTCAGTGATTTCAGAATCAGTATGGTAAACTGAAAACTGATTGTTTGATTACTGGCTACAACTTCAATTTAAGGGGATTATAGTTAATAGTGTTGGAGTGTTCCTCAAATCAGCTATACTCCATTCACTGCAGAAAAAGTTTCCTTATGCACTGTGTAATGTATAAATTTGAACACAAACCCAGGTGCAGTGGTAATGCTTTTCCTTGCCCTGATAGGGGCAATTCTCCTCACACTGGCCATCCTGTTCTGTTTCTGCTGTGATGTAAAAAGCCTCGCTAACTTGCTCCTGGTGTTCATGGTTACGAGCATGCTCTCGCACTCCTTCCATTGATCTGCAAACCAGTTCAGAACTTCGGTCAACATCTCAGGGAATATAAAACTCAATGAAACCAATACACAACCATTGTACCACTTTATAAAGTAGTCACCTGAACATCATTTCGCAGCCCTCTGCCATGCAATGGAAGTGTTCTTTGAAGAGCATCTCACATTGGCCACCACCTAAGCACTTGTCTGTGGGTAGAAACCTCGCTAGATACTTCTGCCAAAAGTCCTCCCCACCCCATGTGGGTGTAGCATTTGTAGTAGCGCCTGCTGAACTGACTTCACCACTCAGGTCCATGGCAGTGTGGTCTGGAGGTACACTTGGTGGCATCAGATAACTAGGGTGCCCTGCCCCACTGCTGAGTCCTTCCATACCTGAAAGAAGGGTGTGACAAATCAAAAACTTTCATTTATACAAACAATTAGAAACCACAAAGAATTTTACCACATATCAAACACATTTTCATCAATTAAATATTTAAAGCTGATGGTTTCATGGGAAACCATCACTGGTCTTGTAAAATGACCAGTGTTAGTCATTTTACAAGATATAGCAGAGAAAAAATAACTGAAGCAATTCTTGTAAGTTTTTTTTTTTTTTTTTTTTGTAGTGTTTAACGCTCATTTTTACTACTGAGGCACCACAGGTGGTGGACACTGATGATACATGAGATGAAATGATATATTGCAAAAGGATTTATTTAAGGAAGGAAATGTTTCAGGCCTAAGTTTATGGTACCTTCCCGGTATTTGCCATTTATAATGACTTGAGGAAAACCTGGAAAAAACCTGTCAGGAAGGACAGTCCTGGCAGGATTCAAACCCCAGAACCTCCCGCTCATGAGTCCGCATCTTAACAACCTCGGCCACATGTGGCAGTTTGAAGAATCTTGATATAGTGATGTGGCAACATTGTGAAGAACATTTCCACAGATTTCTGTACCATTTTAAATAGGTGTTTCATCATGGAGGTGAAAATCAATGGGGCCTTTGACACTTTTAGATATACTAGCATACAAACCAAAGGGTGATCTGTCTTTGATTTTATTTAGTTTATATAAATAGGGAACAGGAAGAAAGTTTACCTTTCAATAAAAAGAAAAATATTTATTTTTTGCAGATGATCAACAGGCTTTCAACAATGTGAACTACTCATAATTTTGGGCAGTGATGAGTTCCCTAGGATTGTTGGCAGCTTTAAAAGTTTGGTTTCTTTTGCAATGTCATGATTGTATGTCCAAAAATGATTTGCAACTGCCGATTTATCCATCTATTTATATCATACATTTCTAAAGTGTTCTCCATCCTTGTTTCCAAATTTCTTATTGTTCTTGCTACATATATCACAATCCAAACAATCCGACACATCCTGCCATTTTGTTGGGTGGAATAACATCCTTTATGATTCTGTTCAAAAGATTTCCAATATTAAATTTATTTTGTGCTGCCAATGAAAATATAAACTTTTTTTAAATTTTTATGAATGCCAATGGATGGTATGTGAATTTTTTAAAACTTATGTCTTTCTTTATTATGGAGAGTGTGGTGGTACCGTCACCGATAGCTGAGGTTTTTAGAACACAGACTCATGAGACAGATAACGGTGTCTGAGGTTCGATTCCCACCAGGACCATTTTCCCTGACTTGAGTTTTTTTTCCAGATTTTCCTCAATCCTCATACATGGCGGCAAATGCCAAGGAGATATTCTAAACTTAGGCCTCAGCCTTGCTAATATATTAATGAACATGCTACTTAACTAGGAAGAATACATAGCTGAATAACAGTACATCATCAATACTGTCTTCAATAATGGATTCAACCGTTCTTTAGTAGATAAGATCAAGCATTTCAAGATACTTATATATATTAAAAATACAAGCACTCTCTTAATGAGAAGGACACAAGTATTAAAAAAATTCACATACCATCCATGAGCAAACAGGACATGAAAATTTAAAAAAATATTGATACTGTGTTGGCAGCACAAAATAATTAACATCAGGAACATTTTTAACAGAATCATAAAAGATGTTATTCTGCCCAACAAAAAGACAGGAGTGTATCAGATAGATTGTTTGGATTATGATCAGATGTACATGGTAGAATAATAAGAAATTTGGAGACAAGGATAAAAGAACACTATGATATAAACTAGTGTTGCTTATCATTTTTGGACTTACAATCATGACATTACAAAAGCTACTAACAATCCCGGGGAATTAGCAATATAGGAAAAGATTTTCATTTTAAAGAATAAGTATCATGTTATAAATATTGACATTCAACCAATGGACTTTCTGTTTTGCTGTTTATTGGAAGAAACCAGTATAGATCATATCATCACTTGCCAGCATTAGTACGTCCCCAGCTAAAGGAGAGAGTGAAAATTCTTGCAACATGTTCTGATAAAGTAATCATTTAGTGAAGTATAGTGTCATCTATTACAGAATTCTTAATGTGCATAATAGTTTTCTTATTTTAACTAATTAAACAAAAGTAATGACACTTAATGGAAAAGACTCGAAAAGATATACAATAACATTTAATGAAATCATTCTATAACAATAAGTTTATACACAATCCAAGATGTTATAACAAAATTATTATAATTTCAAAGATTATGTGGCACAAAGTGTTCTCCCTCATATAAAATGAAAAAATATACCTGATGAAATTTTAGGAAATGATGGCAACTGCTTTGTAGTTCTGAGTAGTTTCTTAACGAAGAAATACAAGCAGCAGAAATTAAATTTTTTATCATCAGTAACAGGTATTTCACAAACTATTACACACTATATTTACCTGCAAGAGCATGGCTGAACTTGGTCGGTGGGAATGGCGGAGGTGGAATAGCAACAGATGGTGACGACCTTCCAATTCCATCACCTGCTGACATCTCTCCATTGCTATGAGGTTGGCTTCCTTCTTGTGTGCTCAACGCTAACACATTTAAAGAGCTGGGACCTTGCTGAATAACAGAAGTTGGCATGGATGCCCCTAGGGAGCTATCTGAATGTTGACTCAACTGAAAATAAAAAACAACAAAAGTTCTTACATCTTAAACCATAAGTAGGCTCATTTCTAAGGGTATTTCATATACTACAAGAACTTGAGATGGGGGAACTTTGGGAATTTGGTGATAAAAAGAGACAAGGGTTTCGGAAAGAAGTAAGGAAAAGAATTGAAGATACAAAGAGGTAAGAAACTTGCGACTAGTTTTAGAGAAAAGAGTTCTTTAAAATTGTACAGAATAATTAAAAGAGAGGGAGGGGAAAGAGAAATATGTGGATTGTTGTGATAAATATGAGAAGGAAGGACTAGTCTGGGTGAGAGCAGGAGACTGTTTTTAAGGGTTTTAAGAAGAGATAATGGAGAAGGACATGTTATGTGTATAGAGCATGAAGAAATATTTCATTGTTATTAGAGGTCTTTTTTTTTTTTTTTTTTAAATTTATAGTTGTAACACCTATTTTTACTACTCAGGCATCACAGGCAGTGAACACTGATGATACGTGCAATGAAATGATAAACTGGATAAGGATATTTTTTTTAAGGAAGGAAGCTTTCCAGACCCAAGTTTGGGGTATGAAATGATAAATTGAATATGGATTTTTTTTAAAGGAAGAAAGCATTCCAGGCCTAAGTTTGCCATTTGCCATTTGCATTTGCCATTTATGAGGACTGAGAAAAAACTGCAAAAACCCTCAGTCAAGGAGGACAGTGGAAATTGAACCCCAGATCTCCCACTCAAAAGTGTTGGTCAACTGTGGCAGTTATATGGAAAGTGACATGGGATAAATTACAGAAAGAAAATATAACACATAGAATGTTGATTGATTTGGGGACAATTTGAAATAAAATGATAGGGGAATACTTAGAAAAAGTAAGGAAGAAACGCATTACAATAGTTAAGAAGGACAAAAGAATCGAGGGGTGCCTTTCTCAAATTATGGGTACAATACAGTTAGTAGTATTCTTTACCAGAAGTATCTATGAGGGGCATTGGAAAGTGATTCACAATAGCAATGTTTTATGAATCTATGCGCACATTCATTGCAGGACAATGGACTGTTATTAGTAAATCATGCAAATGCTAGATGGCAGTTATAAGTAGTATGTGTAGCAAAGGGCAGTGTTTGTTCGTCAAGTAGAGAAAGACGTTCTCCTGTGAGTTAGGCTGATGCAGAAGGCACCAATTAGAGTAAATGTAAACAGTACACAGTATTTCCACCAAAAAAAAAAAAAAGTAAAACTTCAGTAAATGCTGTGTTTCTAGCTGTTACTTGGCCTAAATTCTAAGAGTACAAAACTTTGCAAAGTAACTGTATTTGAGCTTTGGGACTAACATACTACCAACCTGTTCATTAAAAGCATGGAGCATGTTGGGACTAAGCTGAGGTGGCTGTGGACCCCCATCACCTCCACCAGCAAAGCTCTTCATCATACTCTGAGCCAGTTTGAATTTTCGATATGCCATTTCCGAGTCCTGTCGCTCATGCTTGCGCTTATGACTGAAAAGCTGGCCACTAGAGTGTAGAACGTAGTTGCATCCAGTACGAATACAGTGGATATGGTTGCACACTCTGGAGAAGCGACAGCTCTCGAAGGGGCATGCCTCATGCTTCATGAACTTTTTGAATCCATCGCGGCTTAACTGCTCATCCTTGATGTGATATGTTTTGTGCTTTTCTGTAAATGAAGTAATGCAGACACATTAATTATCTTGTAAGAATCAGAACAATTCTCTATTTTCTATTTTAACATACTTCCTATGCAGGCACACTTGATGGATTAGCTCTAGCATCACATATTAAAAAGACTTGCAGTATATGTCCTTCTTTCAAGGCACTCTGTCTTTTTTTGTTTAAAGCTATTTGAACTTCTTCTTCATACTATATATTCTTTTCTATTATACATCAATTACTAGGGCTAGTATTTATATGTAAATGTATATTTGATTCTTTGTTAGTTACAATTAAAAAGTTGTTTTATGTTTATGCATAAGTCTATTTAGAGTGTATAAAACTTTTATTCTCTATGTTCTCTACATTTGATAAAACTCTTATATCTTTACATTGTTTAACATTTTGTTTGAAATTTTTTCCATATTTTGTAGCTTTAAAATTATTTTTCAAAATAATTTAAAATCAATTTTACAAGCATCAATATTTCAAAAATGGACTGTGGTTTTTCCATTAATATGGAAAGCAGAAAACCAATTATAATTAAATAAGATACATGGTTAGAAGTAGTACAAAGGCTTTGCTTCGACACGTGGCCAGCCAATGGGGGTTTGCTTGGCACAGGGGCATTTTTTGGCCGGTGGAGTTAGATATTCATAGTCCATTAAATTCAAGCGTATAACTTACTGTAAGCATTCATGGCAACAAATTTTTTGTCACACAGCACATTTGGTGTACAAGATCAGGATTTTCTACACTCCAGTATCTATTATTTTGTGTCCCTACATGTAAATGAAACAATGAAACAATGCTTAGTCCATAAAAAAATTACATGCAGGTTAATAGTACAAACATTGACATTATCCATCACCCAATTGCAGAAATTAATAAACAATGTATACAGTTTTTTTCACACTAACTCCAGTCACTTACATAAATTTGGAACATATGTTTCGGGAGTGATCCCTCCCATCTTCAGCCTGTTGACAAACTGTTGTTAAACGTGGCGGTTGGGTCTCTTGATGTTCTTGTGCAGGCATCTGTTGGTTCTATTAGGAATTTGCTGAGTTCATCCAATGGAGGGATATCGAAATTCATCAAATTATCCTTATTTTTTGCAATGAAAATGTTTTCCCAAGTGGAAAGTTCTATTGTATTATGAAGTTGTTTAAGTAGTTTTATCTCTGATTTAATTTCATGATTTGTTTGTCAACAGGCTGAAGATGGGAGGGATCGCTCCCGAAACATATGTTCCAAATTTATGTAAGTGAATGGAGTTAGTGTGAAAAAAACTGTATACATTGTTTATATATATACCACTCCATTGTCAACAGCTTCGTAAGTACACTTATTTGTGCAGAAATTAACTTTACTCACATTATTGCTTGGTTGCAATTGCTAAACTACAGTTATTTTATAGGGTTTCAATTTTAAAAGTTTAGTGGCTTCCAAGTCAAGGTTTGCAAGCTTTCTCAGAGATTTCTTTGGACTTGGTTCTAAATTTTCCCAGATGTCATCAAATTTTTTGTCTGTAAGAACACAGCATTTTACTTCAGTTTCTTATCAAGAACAGATCCCACTTCCCTAAATCTATTCACAAGATTACAAATCCTTTCTCTGTGAGGTGAAGGAATCTCTTTATAAATCACAGTCTCACTTCTCTATAAGAGTTTGTTGTCACATAGGAATCATACATGAATATTTGTTAATGTATATGGACTTTTAGACATTATAACGGCACTAACACACTATAAAACTGAAATATGTGGTCTCACAATTTGCAACAAAGACTTCATGTAAATTGATTAGCCGGCACATGGAAAGGCACGCAAGTGGATGGGAGAATAAATGTTAGAACACAGCAGGAAAATCCCTGTTAAAGTAGCCATGCATCAAAATGAAGGCTCTGTAGAACCTATGTAGTTAACATGGAAGCCATCATCAGACGTTTTAAGTGTTTCAGATTCCGCACTGCTTTAACTGAACTCACAAATTCCATTTGGCAATTAAACGGTGAAAAAGGCATAGTATACATCTAATCCAACTTCTTAGGCTTTACAGCTGTGATAAACCCTTCCAAAAACAAGTTCTTCTGTCTGAAAGGCTTAACATCCTGAGGAAAGTGACAGAAGTCTAAATTGTTGCAGTGAAAAAGTCACTGAGGTAGCAAAAGTAGAGTTTAACATAATGCTAGCCAAGAATCCAGGCTGTAATAAGCTGTGCATTAACAGTCGTTCAGTTGTCCACGGCCGAAGATGGAGATAATGTATCTTTGAAACTGGTACCTAATTATTTTTAAGGTTAGTGAAGCATGAAAAGTGTGAGACGACAGATTTAATTCATTTTTGTGCATTAACAGTTCCATTTTAAGATGTGGAACTAGATCTGGATTTAACCCGTAAGATAGTGCTAGATTTAGAACTGTTCCCATTACTTCTTGTGACGAGTGAAATTTTAATAGCTACAAAGCAGTTTTAAGATGCAATACTTCCTAAATAAGAGAAGTCTCTATTCACAGCGAGTATCTTTAACAAAACCCTACAAGAAATCCAAGAATATTGATGAACTGAAATTAAAATTTATTCAAGCCTTCCACAAAACCCTCTGATATTATAACGGACATGGACTGAATTGCATCACTGTTATGAGTTGTGCAGAGTGCACAATAGAGTCCATGTAGCATTCTAAGAAATCTTCCATCTTTCAATGTTGTATTCAACAAGTTTCAAAGTATAAAGTTCAATTGTAAATGTTTACAGTGTTTTCATTTTATCCTTACCCAAATGGATCAAGCTGATATTTAGCCATAAAAGTGATAAAAGTTATACACTCTGGGTTTATGGTGCAATGAGCCATCTCTGAGATAAACATAATAAATTTTTAAGAGCATTGTATGATTGAATTGAACTACCCATTCTTATTGCTCCACTTACTTGTTTATAATATGTAGAACTAGTTTCATGCATCATCAGCTAACCGTCGACATTTAGCTGATGATGTGAACAAAGGGTTCATGAGACTATTTAAACAAGTTAAGTGAAGCAACGGGGTGTGTAGTTGGAATTAATAACATAATGATCTTAATTATATAATTAGCTTCACTGTAGAAATTCTAATTAACTTTCTAGTTAATAGTAAATTTCATCACTTAACAGCCACAGATTAA
Organism: Metallyticus violacea; assembly: GCA_030762175.1. NCBI lineage: Eukaryota > Metazoa > Arthropoda > Insecta > Mantodea > Metallyticidae > Metallyticus > Metallyticus violacea. The sequence goes on from CM060841.1 coordinate 88,616,983, forward strand.
TGAATTTTTATATGCCAGATGTGTTAAACTTTACTAGCTGAGGAAATACCATTAAAACTCACCCATATCTGCCTTGTTCTTGAATGTATATTTGCAGTTGTCCCTCCTACAATGGAAATGTGTTGTGCGCTGACCAAAGAAAGAGCAGTACACAGCCCCACATTCCTCTGTAGCACGGAACCTTTGAAAACCTTCCTGGATGATGGCCGAATCTTTGCGATGATAGTTGGCATGCATCTGCACATCTGATGTGCTAATATAAACCTTGTCACAGCCCTCCTGCAAACATTAGCAAATGCTTGTTTTAGAATATGCAACATTTTTTGCTGCTGTCCCAGAAAAATTTTAGTACTAGTTCACTTTACATAAAACAAAATAAGAATAAAAAGCTGTGTTCAGATATTAATGAGAAAGAGGAGAAAAATGCAAAGAAAAGTTTGGAAGTAGTAGTCCGATGCAGAATTCCTGACCATATTGTTTTTGGTTAAGGCATAATTTTATTTTCCACCAAACATTATTAGCAAAATGTTACAATTATTTATTTATTTAGTGTATACAGGTAACAATATGGCCAGGTTCAACCCAAGTTCTACACCAGGCCAATACTGAAACATATGCCAATAAAATAACTTTTACCAACTAAATGGTAAATAACTACAATATTTCTAACATACAAACAAACACAACCCAATCCTTTCTCCTCACAGATCATATCCATACAGAAATATTGCCCCAAATTCCTAAATTGACTTTGATAACCAGCCATTTTCTTAGCTGCAATTAACTTATTTAACTTTCACCATTTCCCATTTATCAGTTGTCTTTTTTTTTTTTTTTTTTGAGTAGTGTATAATGCCCGTTTTTACTACTGAGGCACCACAGGCGGTGGACACTGATGATACATGAAATGAAATGATAAATTTGGAAAGGATTTTTTTTTTTAAGGAAGGAAGCGTTCCAGGCCTAAGTTTAGGTACCTCCCCGGCATTTGCCAGTTATGAAGACTGAGGAAAACCTGGAAAAAACCCCAGTCAGGGAGGACGGTCCTGGCGGGATTCGAACCGCAGACCTCCCGCTCACGAGTCCGTGCCTTAACGACCTCGGCCACCCGTGGCGGTTTCAGTTGTCTCCATTCCCTTGTTCCTGAGTATTCAAAAAGGGACCTACATTTTCCATATTTCCACATCAATGCTCACCAGTAATTCTAAAACCCCTTAAACTCAAAATGTTACTTACAAAGTAATATTATTATTTTTATATAATCTTTAAAATTTTGTTCCAGTATTTTTATTCCTGATGTGCATGTTTGTAGATATTAGCATAGTATTTGTTAAATTTCTTGGCTATTTCATTGTCATCTTTGATATTATTATTAGAAACAAAAGTATTTTTGGGTCATTGGCTCTTATTTTATATATTATGTATGAATTTTGACAGTTTGTTCCATAATCAATTTTTGTCGAAAAATATTAAAATATTTTGTGACATTGTTTTTTTTCTCTCTCTCTCTCTTTGTCTCTCTTTTTTCCCCTGGAATAAAACAATTGAAAATTAGTGTTGCACCACTATTTTACAATTTCAACTGACGCCCATTATTACAGCAAACTTTATATCCAAATATTCTGCATCCGGAGCTTCTACCAAAAATTTATTTATGTTCTCTGGCCTGTTTCATTACATATCCAACAGATTTTTTTTTCAATAAGGCAATCACACTTCCAAACTTTGATATATCAACAGTATGAGTAACATATAATGAAGAACCTTAACATGGTATAAATAGACCATAATGTTGAACATTTCTTTACCTTCAATTTTTCTAGAAAATATTCTTACTAATTGTCCTGACAATTTTCATTTAGCAATAAATTTTTGTGCAATAAATCATTCTCACTCATAGCGTTTTTAGATTTCTTAGACAGCAAATCATTCCTTACACTCACTAGTCACTGCTTCAACCACCTGAGATGAAGTTCCTTCAAAACTTTTATCACTTTCATCAAATTCCATTTAATTTTCAATTAACTTTCATATCACCATGTAACTAAATGTTTCAACAGAATCAACAATAAATAAAAAAAAAAAAAAACACTAACAAGTAACTATACAAAATATGAACAAATACTAATCGATTCAATATTTCTAATTCTCGTTTTTTGAACTTTCCAAATTAAAATAAGTTATATTATGACAAAATGAGTTACATTAAAAGAAGTTGAAAATATGCCTCATTTTGTCAAAATACAGTTGATATGGCAACAGGATGGATCATCGCCTCATTTTTGTTCCTTAAACAAACTCCAGAGACCTCACACTGTATGATTTTTAGCTTTGGAGTCAGGGTCGGCTTTTAAGGTGCACAGCTACAACACGGCTGTACGTAATTTATAATTTCATAGTTTTCCGTTTTTAACTCAAATTTAAACTATTTGTGAGTACAGATATAAAAGTTATTACAGCCAGCTGTTTTGGCAAGATTCTTACACCTATATCCTCTGGTACAGCCCATTCCCGTCAGAATGAATTTGGCTGCACTTGCGACCTATTTCATGGTCAACAGAAGACGCTTGCTTTATGCTCCGAGATAGCAAGTACAACCAAGACTTAGGATGACAGATCTTCAGCTGCTCCAGGTGCGAGCTCTACGGACTCTTGAGTGCCCGTGATACCTCTGACGTTACTAGTGGAACGCGGGGCTGGACTATTCGAAACCCTCCATCCAGAGAGTGTCCGGATGGGTTGGACTCTGCGGGGCATGTGGCTGCAGTGTGCCATATGGGAATGCTTCAGGCGGCAGAGGTTAAGTCCTCAAGCGTGTTTGTCGCGGGGAAGGTAATGAGTTCCCTTAATGCTCTGGTCACTCGCGGGTTAACTTCGGTTAACTAAAGATTCGGCCTTTGCTAGCTAGGGTAAGGCCGACCGACCAACTGTTCGGAACAGTGCCTCTGCCTAGTTACGTGCTTGCAGCCGAACGGTGGGTCGGCTTAGCTTCTAGGTGCCGTCCCAATGCAAAAATCTGCTTTCGCCTCCAGGAGGGTGCCGGGTGATGCACGTCGATCGGAAACGGGCGGAAATCTTGTAGTAGCATATAGGGCGGGGAGAAATGTGTGATGTTTATTGGCTGCCCTGCTTCTATACCAACTCAGAAGGATGCGCGAGCCGGCGAGCATTGCCAACTTGCTAAATAAAATTTATGACACTTCGTTTGGCTACAATTTTTAAATTTTAATTTACTGGCATAGTGATTAAGCTACTTTTTTATAGTCGGTAGGTACAAAAATACAACTTTATGAACTGTTAATATATTACTTTTCATTAGTATTGCAGTTAGCTATTTTGGAGCGATTGGTGTGGTGCTATTGTCTGTAGCATCGGCTTTTTATGGCGGCACTCCGGTGCATATTGTAGTTACATAAAATGACGAACAAACAGTGAATCATATGTAATTAGTTATTCATCTGTTGCAGTATCTCTGATGTGCTGTAGTTATGTTAAAATATACAGAACTTTCATGTAAAAACTATTCGGCACGCGTAGTGTTTTAAATGTAGTCGGTTGCGAGCGGCGCTTTCCACTCATTCCCCTACAAGTCTCCTTTTCCGTCCTTGAATAAGGTCCTTTGGAAGTAGTGCAGTAGTTGAGTTTGACTCTAGAGCCGAGCATTTTTGCGCGTAAATGTTACCACAAATATGAATTAGCTCGTAGTGTTCGTTTACAGTTCCCTGGTCGATTTCTCGTTCCGCAAAAGCAATTCACGATATTGCAAGTAAATTTGATTGTATAGATCTGTGCACCAATAATAATAATAATAATAATAATAATAATAATAATAATAATAATCACGCGCAAACGTACAGTATTAACAGAGGATGAACTAGACGAAATTAGTGCAAACGTTGAACTTTCGCCAACAAAATCACTCTCGAAATTGGCAGGGAGTTTCAGGGGGTTCTGTACATAAAGCAACAACATTGTTATACCTCAAACGTTACAAGTTTACACGTGTCCATTGTTTTAAACAAGGTGACCCAGTAGCAAAAGTGCGTTATTGTGAGTGTTTCTTTTCCCTCGCCCTTCTCTCTCTCTGGATGAAGATTTAATGGACTCAACGCTTCTGTTTTCAGCCGAAACCTGTTTCACCTGAATATCACAAATGAAATCAGAACAGTAGCCGAACATGTCAATCAGAATATATTTTCCAGATACAATGCCTATTCAGTCGAAGGGGATGACATTTCCAGCATCTTCTATGAGGTGAGATTTTATATACAAGTACATTCCGGAGCGGTCGCGACACGCCCAGCCGCCGAGAACCAAAACACCGCGCATGCGGGATAGTTTTTACGTGAAAGCCCGGTAGTAATAGTTTTTACTTTATTAGCCTTCTGTTGTGTGATAAGCGGTCTAAAACAGTGTAGATATATCAATACAGTATTACACTCGAACTGTGTAGTAGATACTCAACATTATTTTCAATTTAACTCTTTATGTGGAGGTAAAGCATAACGAGCCGCCATTGCTTGGAGCATCGGGAAGATTTAAGAAATCACGTGATGTGAACACTTGTAACAGTCGTTCTGGAACTTCAGTTAAATTCTGCCATCCGCGACCGATATATAGAATAATTAAAAGAATGTACAGCACCTTGATGCAGTGATAGTGTGTCTGCTTGCGGTTATGACTGCAGCCGCGGTATCTGTCCGAGCAGTCATCCATGGGCGAGTATCTCATAAAGCCGTGCTGCAAGGACTCGTCCCGCTTCTTGTGCCACTTGAAGTGCCTTATCATCTCTTCCTTCTTCACGAACACCCTTGAGTTGCAGTCCAGACAGTGGAAGTGCTCCCTACAAGCAAAACATCATATTTCTATACATTATTCCTTTCTGGGAAGATAATCCTCCATTTTATTTGTGGAAAATTAACAAGCCCACGACTATATCTATCATAAATCCTTGCGCATGCACAACAGAAAGTAACTCGATTGTTACAAGCAGTCTCAACACGGTAGTTAAATTGCTAATAAACGTTGAGTTAGTAGGGCGCTTTCGTCGCGCGCGTCATAAAAAGTCTTAATGTGAAATCGGATGAAAAATTAGAACATTGAATTTGACTATTTTTTTTAAATGTTACTATACCACTACAACATATAAGAATGCTTTTTAATATCACATTTATATGTATTTATTCGTTTTTATGCAAAAATTCGCATTGCTATACTATTTTATTAAAGTTTTTTTCTTTTGTAAAAACACATCTCCCGAACCCTTTAAAACTGAAATTTGTCAAGTAGTTCTTTATAAAAGCGAATGGCTTATCAAATATAATGATTTGTAAAATATGGTCATTTATTTACAGGATTAGCAGAACTCTGTACACTGCCGGTTAAAAATATTTGGTCACCAAGCATTATTCTAAAAATTAAACAAAAATTGACCCAAAATGCTATATTTATATATTTATTCATGCTTTTATACACAGGTATAAAGTTGCTCCACTAAATATGTAATTAAAAAAAATGTTCTAAATAGTAACATGTTTTTGTTTTACTGAAACATATGAACATCTTAAATACGCAATAAAAAACTCGAAACTTTCTGTTATGTTTCTCTATTTTAGTGAATGTAAAGATGATATCAAGGGCTCAGTTTATATGGTTACATTTAAAAATGTTTAAAAATACCCACATAGTATAACTTTGTCTATCAGTGGTCATTCGTTTCATTTAATTAATAGCATATCATTAAGGTTTAATAATAATAATAATAATAATAATAATAATAATAATAACAACTCTAAAAGCGGTCTCTCTATTGTGATACTTATAGATTGCAAGCATACCAATTTTGTTCCCCTAATACCTGATTGGTAGAGCGGAAGAGAGTGCCTAATAGCCTCAGCTGTGCCAGAATAAATAAACAAATAATACCATGCAGTAATGTCATAACTTATTTTTATTATTATTTACTCCATAACTTTATATGTTATTTAATTTTTAAAGTTATTTAAGTTGCTGAGGAATTCGCTTAGTTTACGCTGCTTCTGCGTGACGGACTTTTTAGATTTGTACTCAAAAGTAAATTAGTATAGAAAAAAATCATACCTAGAAATAGAATGCTAGAAATCCAATCGTTATATCTGCCTTGCACACCAAGTTATTACATAGGCAGCACTCTCAAGCCAATTCGGTACAACTGACTTCTCGCTTGACCCCACTCGATATTTGTGGACCTACGTCAGGCGTAAAAATCTTAACGAAAGCATCGTTTCCTTCGGAAAAGGGATGTAAAGTTGTGAATATCATGTTGTACGTTTACGACACGTAAAAAACAACTTCAAGCCTGAAAGAAGAGGCCTCTAAGCACAATTTCGGCGTTTCACGCCTTGAATCGAATGCGATTCTGATGACCCAAGATGTTAAAAGAGCGTCCGTAAATAAATAAATAAGCATTCGCGTTGTTTCATAAATAAGTGTTCCTGACAGAAATGCAAACCGATATATCTTCTATATAAATTAAAATTATTAATTCTCACTACAACAAAAAGAAACTGAAAGGTGTACAAATAACGCTGTATATTAGCGGAGTAAAGATAATGGTCAGCTGATCAGCATTATTTGCGCCACAAGCTTTTACCGACATCACTATAAATTTATGACAATGCATCTCATTTACCTCAACGGATGCTCGTTTTCAATTCCTCTGTTATTTCCTATCTTTTACCGTTATCGTTCCCAACTACAGCAATTCCGGGAGCGCCATTCATTGCTATCTGTTTATACTCTCTCTCGGCCGACACCAGCACACAAGAAAGCCGATAATACGATTTCTTATCACACGAATGTGTTGTAAACAAAACGTAATGCTTTCAAGCAGGATTTCTGACGTCATGATTCCCAACGAGAAGTTAGCGACAGGAAATAGAATCGCAGAGAAACAGAAACAGCGTAAGGCACATCTGCATTGGATTCCAGCAGCCACAAATGATTAGAAAAATAAACATCTAATTGGTATCAGAATGTCGCTCACATGTCCTTCACGTATTACAAGAACGAAAAGTACACATACTTTAAGCTTTCTTTAGACTTGTGCAAGAGTTTTCTGAACGTGCGCTATTTGCATTTAAGTCAGGTGTTTTGACTTTTGACTTCACAGTATTTATACTCCGGCCTTTTCTGTTAGACATCGACTTTTTGTAAAAATCAACAATTTTGTCCCTCTTCTTCTTCCGAATATTTTTTTAAAAAGTTGTATACATTGCTCTAACTACTTCTCTTTTAGAACTAGGAAACTTGTACTTGACAGACACCATTACGCACTATTCACTCTTCTTGTCACATTTATTAGCAAATTGAGTAAGCAGAAAGAAAGATATGTTTGTTACGTTCCCACCACAGATTACATGGCTTTTCACGTTAAGAACATGAACGTGTTATCGTCGTGTGTACACTAAGTGTCATAATAACACCGGGATACTCAGCTAACGTACACATGAAATGAGAATAGGAGTAGAATTGCATCTACTGAAGCTAAAAAGACGTTATTTGCACTCTATTTAGACCCAGCGCTAGGAGAACTTATGATATTCATCTCCTCCGAAATGAAACGGGGGCACGATATTACAACTGCAAGCTGTTGGTTGGCCCGAAACTAGAAAGTGAACATCAATCCCTTTCCCATTTGAAAAAAAATTTACCACCTGATGTATTTAGCTACTCATAAATAAAAAAAAAAAGTTATGACTTTCAGCACTGCAACAAACACTTAATCCAAAAATGGCGATCTTCTGATACTTTATTCATTTGCGAAACATTTGCATTTAGTTGAGAGCTGACGCACCTGTAGTTCAGATCCTTGCAGTAGGTGCTGCCACAGTCGAGGGCACTTCCAAAGCGCTTCACATAGCGCGAGTAGTCGATGGGCACAGTCCCCTTCGTGCTGCTAGTCACGTCTCTCACCGGGGATACGCGATGTAACCCTGCAATAAATAAAGAAGAAATCAAAAACAAAAACTTAATATGGTGCTACCTTATACAGAAACTAACATTATCTGTCGCGTGTTTCTTAAGCGCACCAGATCACTTGCAATTACAAATTGTTCCTACTTTTCTCTGAAATGAATAATTTTATTTAAATTGACGAGTGCGACATATTGCTCAGGTTTATGCAAGCATTTCTAATGCTAATAGTATGCCGTGGTTTTGCTTAGTTTCCCTAAAATGTATCTTTTGAATTGTAACGGAGACACAGAAACATACAATTACACATCGCACTTTCCTACTAAAATATTTCTCCTAATTTTAGATATGCACATTTCAATGTATTTATTGATGATTTTATAAACTTAATTTAATTTCAAGAGTGTGCTACTTAAGTACTTCCGTATTAAGACATTACCTTGAAAACAATCTACAGGTTATGTTAGACTATATGCCCAACAATGAAAATTAAATGTATTTTACAAAATGTCTGGAGCAATATTGCATTTAAGTACAACTTAACATGTCAGCTTATTACGATAATGAGCAATATTCCTGGAATAGCTGAATTTTCTCATTTTCTTTGCACTATTCTCCCCATGAAAATCTCGCGGCATGCGAGAATTAGCGGATCTTGTTCCTGAACATCAAACTGTTCCTTATTCTGCTTTGCATAGAATTTTACGAACCACAAAAGCAGCTTCATATTCATTATAGCAGCATGACCTTCTGTGCAAATGACGTAGCAATTTTATTTATAATGTTCAGAGACCAAGAAGGCATTCTTCACACATTGCGCAACGCAGCAGATCGTATGATAAAGCGGAAAAAAAAAAGACGACATACCACCTATTGGAATACAAATGACTTCTTTGTCACTCTTGTGTTACGCCTCTGGCACACACACTATTTCATCAACGACATTTAAAGACAAATATGCACGCAGATGTGCGCCATACCATAATGCAGCACACACAATTTCAATAAACATGAAATATACATTGTGTCGACTTTAAAAGAAATGCTTTAACTTACAGTTCAATAGCCTAATGACATTCTTTTCTATTAAATCAATCATATTTTGCTGAAACAGCATGGTTAAAGCAATTTAAGCAAAAGAAGTTGGCAGCAATGAAAAAGAAAATGGAAACTATTGCAAATGGTCAGTTTTATCAAATTAAAAAACTATATAAGAAATTTAATTGCTCTATGCACGTTAAAAGTTAACGTAGAATACACAAAAGGAACTCAACGATCGCAAGTGACGTAATTAACATTGTTGTTAAGACAGAAATTCTAACCTTCAATAAATTGAGCTTGCATTAAATGTATATTACATTAAACTGTTATTAACTTTCATTGAACATACGCCTGGTGGTTAAAATAAAAGTATGTATTTTAATCTGATCGTTTTGTCCTTGGATCAGTAATTTATTTTCAGATAGCCAAGTATGTGCCTATTATGCCGTACATTATTGTTATTATTAATGCTGCTTAAATAACTACTTCGAGTCATTTTTATGCACAATCATTTGTATTAATTTATGCTGCATCACTCTAATTTTACATTTTTCTTAATAAGGTGCTATTTTATAGTTGTGTTAACTAGTTTAACCTTAAGGTTTTTTATGCACCAGCAACGAATGAATTTATATGCAACAGTGGTAGGTACGAGGGTTATCTTTTAAATGTTTACAAACGACCACTAGGTGGCGCTATTGAGATATGTATCACTATTTTCGCTACAATTGACATTTGTTATTGTGAAAACAGTTGCAGCTTAGAAATTTACCGAGTATTTTGTTTACAGTGAGCGTTTAAACAAAGCAATTTTACGAAAAAGTGGAAATTTCGCGAAGATTTTCGTTGCATGATTTTTTACGATTTTAGTAAATGCCTAACTCAACAGTAATGCACAGAATCGCTTCGTTCAACTTTTGGAAATGAAGTACCACCAGAAAGAATGTCTGCAATTGGTTTGCAGAATTTCGTCGCGATCGTGCGTCTGTCAGTGATGAATTTCGTGAAGGTCGGCCAAAATCAATTGTCATTCCAAAAATATCGATGTTGTGAGCAACATGATTGAAGAAGATCGGCATGTGACCTACAGTGTGATAGAATCATCGTTAAGCATATCGAAGACTGCAGTATATTCGATTATGCATAAACATTTAGTTGTGAAAAAGCTCTGTTCCCGATAAATTCTGCATAATTTGGCTGAAACTAAAAAAAAAAATATAACGCTCGTGTTAACTGGTGTAATGTAATTTTCACCGAGGAACTGCAAGATCCGTATACAACATGTAACAGGTGATGAAACATGGATATATTCGTATGAACCCGAAACTAAGCAACAATCCAATGTTTGGGCGTTCCAAGATGAACCGAATTCCACAAATGTAGTTCGTTCACGAAGCACTTCCAAGAAAATGATCGTTTGTTTCTTCGGTTGTACTGGACACCTCGCAAACATTCTTTAGAGGATCGAAGAATAGTTAATACTGATTGGTATACAACAATTCATTTGCCAGAAGTCATGGACAAAATCAAGAAAAAAACAACCGAAAACCGCATCATTCTTCATCATGATAATGCCAGCTCTCACACAGCACGTCATATAATTGATTATTTGACGGAGAAAAAATAGAATTAATGTCTCATTGCCCGTATTCATCTGATATCGCCTAACGACTTCTTTTTGTTCCCCAATGTCAAACGCAAAATACGTGGGCAGTAATTTTCATCACCACAAGAAGCCGTTGAAACCACGTTTTTGAGATATCAACTTCAGAGTGGAAAAACTTTTTGAGGATTGTTTGAACGCATACAAAAAGTGTTTAAATCTTAAAGGCGATTGTTTTGCAAAGCAATAAAAGAGTTTGTTCCAAAAAAACGTTTTTTTTCCCCTAGTTTTTGTAAAAACTTGAAAGGTAACCTTCGTATTAGGGCTAGACTATATTGAATTTTTGTGTAAAAATGTTATTTATAGGTGCTTTCATTTTGTGATTTTTTGCAAATATACAAACAGCTTCAAAAGCAACCTTTGCTATTTCTGAATCATTAGCATTATCAAAGGGGAAAAAATAACGATGTTGTAAATAAGTAATTGGTCCCTTTGTGTTCACATGTTTTACTGCGCCTGCTTATTCTCTTATTTATCTCATACCCTGTGCGCTAGGTTAGTTATCTGTTAAATTCCTACATTACTATTGATTTGCTGTTTTGTGTTGTAGCAAAAGTAATCCAGTGCAGTATTCGAGTGAACTTCTGTCTTAATCTGGCGTTATTTGTAAGAGCCAGATATGAATTAATAGCCAGCTCGGATGTATTGTTATTTTTTGCTTTTTCAAACCAAAGGTTGCCTTTCCTTATTGCAAGTTTCATATTTAAATAAGAATAATATTTATGTATTTTGCCAGTCAACACAGTCACTTGAATTGCAGTTTATACAACTCTTTGTAGTTTTCCATACATTAATTAATACAAAATGGTGTGATATTTTTATACTATATCAATCATTGAATAGCTTTCTTAAATTACAAATAGTTTCCATGGTTATTATGTTGTTATTAGCGTTCATATCTTAAAAATGGATGGCAATGACATCACTACTGTATAATCCTCAAAGTTTTTCATTTAAACCTATATTTTGACGCTTTCCAAGTCATAAAAATATAATCATTTTAAGTAACGCACTACAGAGTTAGGGAAAAAAATACAAAAACCTCCTAACAGTTTTAAAATTCAACCGTGATTAAAAAAAAAATATTTTTTAAAAGAAGAATCTCAACTTAATATATATGTATAGTAGAAACGACATGGATATTTTGCGGGTACGAGTTCTGAATGCGCATGTCACGAAATTGATTCTCCTTCAGACAGATTTGCGTAAATACAGGGAAGACATAATTGAATACAAACTGAAAACACAGATTAATACTTTTTAAATAATAAACAGGTATCAGGCATGTGTAAGCCATCTGAACCCTAATTATAATTATTGCTGAGCGTAATCATTTACAAATTTTTACTCTTAACGCTAAGTTTAAATCACTGGGTTGGTGGAGGTTGGCAATTATGTTGGCACTACCCGCTTTTAAGAATTAAAGCTTACATAATTTTTTGGTTGCTGAATTGTATTCCTCTGACCAAAAGGGCCTAGAAGCTGCAAGTTAATATCTTTTCACCAATGAAAATTCTTTAAAAACAATGAAATATTGTGACCCGGTCGTTATTATTATTATTATTATTATTATTATTATTATTATTATTATTATTATTAGACTGTTTTTATGTGGTACGTAAGATGAATACAGAAAAACTAACAAATAGAGGTGAAGTTTGCTCTTGGAAAATGGCTTATTTTACATAGTCATTTTGCAGAACACACCAATCACTACCTTTCTTTACAATGTGTTTTTCGATTGTGCGATAAAATGAATTTCAGAAACATAGACAAAGGCTAAAGCTCACCACGGCAAATTTCTTAAAGTAAACTTTAGTATTCGCCTAGTCTAACTTAATCGGACCCTAACGAAGTGAAACATACATTTAACAAGGATCTCGTGAAACTTAAACCTAAATTATGGATTACATTTTAAGATTGTAAGGTCTCTATCATTGCTTTAACGTTGTAACAAAAATACGGTGAAATGATATACAGTTGCAAACTCTAAAAAATAAACGACGAACTGCCAAAAATGATGCATAGATTAGCCCTAGAGTGTGGGGAAAAAAAAAAAAAAAAAACACGGGAACATGCCGATGTTGAACATTAGTAATGCAACATCTTAAATGTAAACTTCACACTGTTCTCATTGTGCTTTGATAACATCTCCAATCACTTTCCTGTTATTTTTTAAACTTTAAACTTACGGTTGCGGTGCGTAACTATATTCAAGTTTCAATACATTGATATTTCGAAAATGAATAATAATCACTTGATTAAATTTTGCATTTAGCAACAAAATATTTTAACTTATATGCAGAATATATATACTTTGAAATGTCAATCCAGACTTGCTTTAAAGGAAGTGTGCGCAGTTGTTTTTAGTTTACAAATACCCATATTCCATCTATATTAACAACTGCCTATCGTCTGTTAACAAAACACAGTCGTTCATTATCATGCTTCATTTGTTTCATTTAATTACATCGCAGACGCTAGAGGAAGCGGTCAACATTCTTTACCGGGGTTTCGAACCCACGTCTTATGTACCACCCTTCTTTAATCTCTGATCAAACAAAACGGCGTGACGTCGACTTCTTTTGAACGTGATCCATGACACACAGGGTCCATCACAAAAAGTTTCTTTACAAAATGGTAAAATAGTGGCAAGTAAACTTCAAAGAAAGCCAGTAACCTTGAAGAAGCGAAACCAGTTTTCTAAAGAATTATTATTAGTACACCTCTTTTTCACAGAAAGAAACAGAAACGAAGAGATTTTAAAAGAAAAAAAGAAAACAGCTCTAAGCTATCCTTTTAGAATTCAGGCACCTCAAATCCTTTTTTCTCCGTCTCTTTCTTCAGCGCTTGGGAGTAGGATACAATGATAATTCTTTATTCTGCCTTTTATAAAGAAAAAAAGTAACTATCCTTTACCAAAACGCGATGGTTTCATTTTACCAAAGGATGAAAAAAGAAGGCACACCCACTCACACCGCTTCATCTTAGGTTTCATAAAAGCAGAATTCATGAGAATGTAATTTTTATTCCGTGGAGGTCTACTGAAATCTATCCTTTCAAGGCCTCCTGTAACTTTGAAATGGAAACGATTCCGGAACATTCTCATACAATAACAACCTGGCGCGACTTAAATCTGATTTATTGTATGGTTACCCTTACAGACTCCTTCCTTTTTTTTATTCTTATTGTTGTATTTCAAATTCCAAAACTAGCTAGTAGTTTCAACTTATCGCATAACCTAACTGGGGCACGGATAAAAATTTGACAAACGGCTACGATGTAGCAGATGACGTTAAAACTAGAAAAGCTTTTTATATATTGGAATAATAAAAAACACTCGTCTGTTTATAAAGCGCTCTTTTTGCAGGTAATCCTGGATTACGTGCATACGCTCCTATATCAACTGCAATGAAAGCTCTGCATGGGAAGGGATATATACTTTTTTAAACAAATGTGCTACAAAGCCGAAATGGGTACGCATTAAAACCCTGACGATAATCCTACCCCCTTTCCACCTCTCAACCCTTTCGAGGTAGGGACAAGGTACTTCTATAATCTGCCATGGGACTCAAGTTGTGTCGAAATACGAGAAAAAGCAGTCACAACCCTCCCTCCCCAAAGTTCACGCAACAGTGCTTTTATTTGTGGCGACACTGCCTCTTAAGTCCAGTCTTGCCAACTGCCATACTAACCGAAATAGTTGCTATAGTTGATATAGTTATCATTATTATTATTATTATTATTATTATTATTATTATTATTATATTTGTCTTTTTATTCACTGTTTCATTCCTAATTCTGTACACATATTTTGTGGTTAAACACAAATAGCATAACAAAATCTTTATATCTCCCCCTTCGATCTGAAATTAAATATATCTTAATGAATGCAACTCGCAAGTGACTTGTCTTGTGCGAATTGATACGTACAGGGAAAAGAAAAAAGAGGGGGGGGGGGAAAAGTATTTCGAACGCGCATTATACACGTTTAAGCACAGACACCCTTCTTCATTCCACGAAAATGTCTTCTTCCCCTTCCCAAATAAAATTTTGAGGTTAGGAACGAGAAAAAAGTCGCATGGTAATAGAGTGGATGGGGAAGTATTTCGAAGCCCAGCTCTGTGATGTGGCGCACTGTCCTGGTGGAAGAACACATCTTTTGCTTGACAATCTTGGTCACTTCTACTACAGTAACGTTGCGTAATAACAGCCAGTCGATGTTTTACCGTTTTCCAAACAGTCAATCATGAGGATACCCTGTAAGGCCCCCCCCCCACCCACTCACAAAAAAGATTACCATTATTTTTCTTGGCGACGTTTTTTTTCTTCTTCTTCTTCTTGTTCTCCCTTGGTAAACTAAAATGTTCATCAAACGATTAATTTGACTGCCTTTTGGTCTCCAAAGTGTAGTGGTGAATCCAAGTTTCGTCCAATCACAAAACGACGTCAGAAATCATTCGGATTAAGCTGCAACTTAACCAAACACGATTTTGAGTGATTTGGTGTGGAGTCAACAAAGGCGGCACCCATCACACACTCAGCTTCTTCATATGCAGAACTTCATGTACCATCTCAGCAACCTCGCGAATCTTAATGTGACCGTCTTCTATCACGATATCATGAGTTTTATCGCCAATTTCTTCAGAAGAAACCCCCCAATCAAACATCCGGAACGTGCAGTATCTGCAGTGCTCGTCGGCCAGTTTAAACTCATTATCCAGTAATAGTCTTGGGTGCTGATACAGAGCCCCAAAGAACTTCTTTCAGCTCAGTTTGTATCTGGGCCGCAGGTACAATTTTTTTTCA
Source organism: Metallyticus violacea (assembly GCA_030762175.1). Lineage (NCBI taxonomy): Eukaryota > Metazoa > Arthropoda > Insecta > Mantodea > Metallyticidae > Metallyticus > Metallyticus violacea. The sequence goes on from CM060841.1 coordinate 88,632,449, forward strand.
CTGCACGATACTCGTCTTTATCCATTTTTATGATACCGACCACTTAAGTTGAGTTTCATCGTTTCAAAATTTGAACAAAGCCGTTACAAGCATCGCGCTTACCAAGTCATACCGATAAACAAAATTCCCCACCATTTCGTTGAAATTTACCAAACTTAATTAAATGTTTATGCTTAATTCTTAAAACCTATTCTTTATTATAGAATAAAAAGTATTCATATATATTATAAAATTATTATTCTTCAAAGTATCGCTTGATAAGATTGGGATCAAAAAGTTATTCCCAAGATCTTGAACTTTTTAAATATTTATTTCCGTTATAATTAAGATAATATCTAAATATAAAACTGATGCTCAATTATTAAAATGTGTACAGTACAAAAGTATGGAAAAATTTGTTTCTGAATTTTAAACACATTTTGTCCATTATAACATTAAACAATTGTCCCCCCCCCCCTTCTATGTGCAAGAGGCAAACAATGTTCTTGAATACGCCTTGAAAACAGATTATGACAAGATGGATGCCGACTTAGGAGCAAAGCGAATCAGAGTGCAAACCTCTCAACAAAGTTTGGCCGTTTTCATACAGACCCCGCCGATTTTTATGCTTTGATTTGTGGTCAATGATGAAACATGATGCACTACTACACACCTGAAACAAAACAGCAGTGTAAAAGATGGAAGCATCAGGACTCTCCACCGTCAAAGAAAACAAGTGAGTGAAATCGGAAATATCATGGCGTCGGTTTTCTGGGATGTACCGCTAATCCATCAACATCTCTCGCTGGAGCGTATTATGCAAACCTTTTGAAGACAAATACGCGCGTAGGAAAGAAGAATGTAATCAAGACAATGTCGTTGCAATGGTGCAAATCAATGAACATTTGCTGGACATCCCTACCTTGTCTCCACCAGACTTCCAACTGAGATAATTCCCCAAGTTGTAAGTCAACATTTAAGCCGTTTTCGGGAGCTAACAGATCAGTGACTATGGATAGATAAATCACATGATCGTGAAACCAAAAATAAAGCGAGGGAAGGAAACATGAGCAATCTCCACTCACAAAGAAATGGTGTGTGCTCAAGATTTAGAGAACCCATGTCATTATCAGTTAATTACAAGATGCAATCAATTAGAAATACTTCACGGAAAGTTGAGTTGCTTCAAGCCACACCAGGCTGTCCCCAAATCTTCCAGGGAGAAAACTATGGTAGAGCTTGTACCACCCTTTTCCAGGAATCTGTACAGCATATATGAACATTGAACTTGCAGCAAGTGTTTTAAGATGCAACGGTTATACTTTAAATTTTATTACTGGTTTTTAATTTTTAAACTTTCAAATGTGGAATGAAACGACAATGCTTTATTCTCTTAATTAATTGTAACTTCTAAATAATGTTAATTATTAACGTTTATGGAAAAGTAAACCGGCATAAGAGCATTTTTATGAATATAACATTCCTTGTTTAGAGATTAGACTTTCGGCCTGTTTATGTAAACGACCTGTTATTGATGCAACCTTTTGGACGGTAAGAGTGGTCCAAATTTTTAAAAAAATAAATAAAAACATAAATTACAAATTTACTTATTCAATCAACATTTGTTTATGTAAGTGTATAAAACATATAACAACAACTAGAAACGTAGAAATAGATACAACACAAGTTCGTCAAGCAGGAACTGCGTAAATTACGAATTTTTTAGGATATTACAGAGCGCTAGGGCAGAGAAATTGATGCTGCTAGAGCTTTTGAAATTTTCAGTTGCAGGTATCCCCCACTCCTAATGGTCGCTGTTTTTCAGAAACTATTTTTATTTTATTTAAATGGAATACACCGAGTTTCGTTGTGAAAGAACAAATATTGGTGCCGTTAGAGCTATTTTTAAAATGTTTGCTTAAGGTTAACCCCTATCCCCAATGGTAGAATTTGGCTGGTTAACGAACTCGATGAATCGTTTGTTAATTGATCATTATTTGCAGAGTTTCGTCGAGTAAAAATATAAATTGCGGCATCTAGAGCGTTGACACAAACAAATACACATAAATTTTTTCATTGTTATTTTGGTGACTAGTAAGCATGGAGTATTGAAGATTTTTTTAATAATATTTCCATGGCTACAATCGCAATAGCTTCATTGCTTCGGAATTCGCTAATATTCTGTTTCGAACCTCTTGCGTTCTTTCTCAAAGGCACAAGACAAGTAAGGGTGATAAATGTAAATATTGAATCTCGAAGGTAATACAATGCGTGAAAACAGATTAAATAAACAACAGGGTGGAAAGGGCGGGGGAGGAAAACAATAAAGAGATACAAATCAATAACTGAAAAATAAAATAAAAAACAATAAGTAGAAAGGGGCGTATTAACATGTATGATTTAAACTAGATGGTGTACGTGCTTTATGCATATAGGTGATTTATATTTCTGAGTAAACTTTCAGAGCTATTAGTTGGTATCGTATCAATAAGTGTTATATCAGACGTATCATAAAACTCCTTAGAGAGAGATAGGGAATATTGGGCAACCGGCAAGGGAGAATTGATTTTAACAGAATGTCTATGATTGTTCATACGCGGCGAAACAACAGTAGAAGTTAAACCATATAAAATGTTTTGCAAAGCTTACAGGATAACATATACGAGGGTAGGTACATAAGTTTCCGGCCTTGCCGATAAGGATTATCGCCTTCATAAAACCCTTATCTGGTGTCATACCTTATCTGTTAAGTAAATAATTGCAGCTGTAACTTCCGCTCCGCTGTGTTCATTTGTTCAGAAATTGTTGTATAAAGAAGGCTATCTGTAGAAGAGTGTAACATGTTCATAATGGAGTATCGAGCTGTTATTCAGTTCTTCACAAAAGAAGGACTTACTCCAAATGAAATTATACAGCGATTGGGCGGTGTATATGGCGAAGCACCCCCCTCATGTTCTACCGTAAAAGAATGGGCCAACATTTTTCGAATGGGTCGATAAAGCTTTGAAAACGAAAAGCGTGCAGGTCGGCCCTTGGAGGTACTCACTCCTGAAAACTTCACTCTAGTGGAAGGAGAAATTATGGAAGACCGGCGGCTCAAAGTTACAGAAATAGTAGCAAGATTGGGCCTTTCTAAAACAACAGTCCTTCGAATTATTCATGAACATTTAAACACGAATAAGGTTAGTGCATGTGGGTACCTAGACTTCTTTCCTCAGTCCAAAAGAAGCAACGAGTCATCTGTTGTCAGGCATTTTTGGAGCTCTGTCGTGGCAACGAGAGACAAGTTCTGCAAATCATTGTTACAGGAGATGAAACTATGGTCCTCTACTATGACTCCTTGTCCAAAAGAGAATCAATGGCACCGCCTCTAAAGGCTAAGGTCACTCAGTCAACCAAGAAGATTGTGGCCACAATATTTTGGTTCTGTGAAGAAATACTCTTCATTGACTTTAAGGAGAGGAACACCACAGTAAATGGGGAGTACTATGCTGGTCTACTGCACAGACTACATGCTTCCTTCAAAGAAAAAAGGCGAGGACTGCAGAAGGACCTTCGAGGAAGTGTGACGAAAAGTGATGGATGCTGTTTATGCCCATTTTGCAGACAAAACTTCTTACTATTAGTTTTGGGGAGGGAGATTGAAATGTTAATTCAAAGATGTGAGAAGTGTATTGCAATAAAGATAACTATATTGAAAATTGAAATACATTTTTTGTCTTTATCATACCTAGAAAATGGTTAGGCCGGAAACTTATGGACCCACCCTCGTATATGACGCTCCTAGAAACGTAGGTAGCAAATGAAGAAATGTTAAATTCTCTGGACAAATTAGGGTTGTAGAACCAATCACTTATGACAATAAGAGCACATGTTTTGCATTTGGGCGTTGGCAAGGATATGAGCCTGCGACCGGGCGAGATAGGTTGCCGCGAAATATACTTTTATGTTCTGGATTGTTCTAAAAATAAAATGGGGTACAGTATTAGAAAAACCATTTAAATATTAATGCATTAATAAAGAATCGTGACAATATTTTAAAACAGACATAGCATTTTCATTTTCAAGCACATAAATGATAACAGTGTTGATGAATTTCATTTTAGTTTTTGATTTGCTTGACAATTATTGCTGGTGTGGAGCCGCGCATATAGAGGAACACTTTTGTCAACCATCTCCCCTTTCGACGTTGACAGTCGTTTCTTGAGGAAGCCAGTTCATTAGCAGTATGTCTGAAGTGTCCCAAAAGACGATCATCTGTTTACCTGAAGATGGAGAAACGTGAAATTGCTTGAACCGGGGACTTCCCGATTGTTTCCATTGCACTGTGTAAAGTCCCGTGGAACTCAATATGCGCCAAACTTGAAATCATGTTCAAATCATCGTGAATAATAGCGTGCGGGGTTGCGCGGCCGAGGTTTGTCTGACCACCCAGTTCATCAAATATTATGCCCATATCAGTCATGCACTGATAATGAAAGTTGGTTTTATTACTATACTACCCCAAATAAAGCTCAGAACTGTGTGGGTAAATGAGAATGACCCAAGACAAGATTTTCGTTATCGGAAGCGAATGTTCACTGTTTTCTTCAACTATGAAGCACCATTAGCGGTTGACTGTATTCCAGAAGGAATGACAATGAATGGAGAATACTATGACACTTACATTTTGTATACTTTATTTGAAGAGCTGAGGCGGCGGCGTCCAAAGTCAGGAACTTCAAGGCTGTTGCTTTTGCACGACAATGTGTCTCCTCAGGGCACAGCTGCAAATTTGAGACAATTGGAAGTCGTAAAAGTCCAGTTGTTTGACCATCCATCATACAGCCCTGACCTTGCACTGTGAGACTTCTGGTTACTTCCTCGAGTGAAATCTTGTATTGCTGGAAAATCTTTTAAGTGCATGTAGACCTTGCTCAAGCTATAAATTCAGCTCTGTTGACAATGTCTCAGTTCGAGTACCGCAGTGCTTTTGGCTCGTGGTTGCAACGTCTACAACAGTGTGTGGAGAGAGACGAGAGTACTTTGGAGGTTTGTGAGGAGAAGTTTTGAGATTTAGTCCTTAGCTTGGACTTTTAAGGTGACATTTGCAAAACTTTTTTAATGTCGCTTGCAAATTTAGTTCATTGCTGCGTCACAGCTCATGCGCAAATTGCAAATGCTAGTAACGTGCTCTTTTTGTATTAGATAAAAGTTTGTGGCACATCTAAAGTATCGAGACACCCGCATAGTAATTTGCAGCCCTAGAAAGGTGGCGGACTACTTGTGTGGTTAAACCACTTACCGCAGGCCTGGTCGGTTTAAGGGAATTAGATTCCCACTAGACCCAACAAAAGGGTTACTGCAGTGTGATTGATTCGCTTTTTTTATTTTCTTTTTCCAGCCCGATTTTCTCGGACCGGTTTTCCCTCTTTTTCTCAAAAGAAATGGAACTCGCTGTGCTTGCTCTCTCTTTTCTGACGGAAAAAAAAAAGAGGCCCTTGTTGCATCTATTTTACATCTGAAGCGTAATTAAGCTATGGTTTATTATGTGGAGGCCGCCATGTTGATTTAATGACCCCTTTGTGCAGCAAGCTTGGGAAACATGCTGGGGAGCGTAATGGACTGCCACACCACGAGAACTGAATTACCAAATATATAAACAGTGGTGCGCGTAACACCGGAGGCAAGTTATTGGTTGATAAAACTACTAGAAAATTCTGAGAAATTTCTTTTAAAAAATAATACCTTTCTTATATAACAAGTGTATAATGTTTTAAGATCATGGCGCAAGTGTGGTAAGGTTTTGTTTTGTGTAATGAGACATCAATAACTTGGCGTAATGATTTTGTATCAACCGTTTCAAGACAGTTTGCGTTCGTTTATTAACTGGCATAATGGAAGTAGAAGAAAGTATGAATCTCTATCCCTGAGATAATTATAAAGGAAAAACAACACAGTTGAACTCTTTCAATAATAAAAAAAATAATAAATGATTTCTGCAAAGCAAAAAGTAACAATGAGGGGAAGTCGGACACGTAGAAACTGCATAAACTAAGCGAATTCCTCAGCAAGTAGAATTTATGAACGTTATTACACAGCTCTACAGCAGAGACGTTATATATTGAGTTTACAGAAACTGGGAGGAAGCAGTGACTCGTGTGTCTATTACCAGGAACCTACAATTCAACACTCACCTTCTCTTGTAGAGGACGGGCCAAGCCAGTGTAATTAACCGCCTCAAGCCTTTGATAATATAGCGATAGAGTTCTTTGTCTTACCGCACCAATAATATTTTAGCTTCAGCCAATAGGAGTCTAGGATTAACAACAGACAAAAGTACAGCCGCGGGAGAGTTTATCAGTTATTGTTGGGGTATAGAGTAATGGGTCATATCAAAAGTTTGCCGCCTTTTTTGAAACTGTTTGGATATACGATGAGCTTGCAGTAATAGATTAATATTTCACAGTTGCTATCTTCACGTTAATGCCTTTGTCAAAAATAAAACATATGCATTGGTAAAATTCATTTTTTCCTTTTATGTTTTGAAACAACTGAGAGAAAATTAAACGCTAGAGCGCTTTTTCAACTTCGTTTTTCAGGTAAATCGCTACCACTAATGGTCCAATTTCCCTAATTTTCAGAAACTATTTTTCTTCTTTTCTTTAAATGGTATATGCCGATTTTTATTGCAGAAAAAGCAAAACTTGCGGCCGCTAGATTGTTTTTTAAATATTGGGGTTCAGATAAATCCCCACTCCCTGATTTTCAAAAATTATTTTTCTTATTTTATTTTAAAGGCATATACAAAGTTTCCACGAAAAATAACAATTGCGACCACTAAGTGGTTTTTAAATTTTTGCTTTAGGTTAATCCCCACCACCATTGGTAAATTATGCTAGTTAACGAACTCTATAATATATGCCCTATACCTTTTCATAAAATGAATTTATAATCATTATTTTATTACTTTTAAATTATTAATATATCACTAAACTGATTTAGTATTTTAGCAGGAATATTTATCATTCCAATATCTTTATGAATCTTCCCCTCCCGAAATAATTCCTAAAGAAACTTTATTAATAATAAACCATATATAAACAATTTTCTTTGTCATTTTTGGTGCCTAGTAAGTAGGATCGATGGAGATTAAAGAAAGTTTTCAAAAAGTTTTTCATGGATACAAGCGCTTCTTTGGAATTCACTAAAAGAAATAAAGAAAAAGTGTCTTTCAGCTGGAAAGTATTTAAACTTTTATGTACCATTAACTTGGTGAGTAATGTAAAATTTAGAGAGTATTTTGAACGTTTATGCCTTTATTGCTTTGGTGCCTGTACTCGAAACTTAAAATTGTGTTAAAAGAAGGTAAATGTCGGCATTTCATTTTTTCCCGCTTTCTTCACATTTTTTGAAAGCACCCGGTAGAGTTGCAATCATTGTTTACTATTGACGCTAAGTTTAAGTATGTTGGCACTACCCGCTTTTGTAAATTAAAGCTTGCGATTAATTTCTGGTTGCACAGGTTACAGCAGTGATACAAAGTTTGATGCTCCATTATTCTGACCAAATGAACCTAAAAGTTTAAAGTTCACACTTTTTCACTACTAGAAAATCTTGAAAACAATGAACACTGCTCCATCAAATTATGATTAATTGTAATACTAGAATAAATCGCGTTATTATTGCGTAATAATAATAATAATAATAATAATAATAATAATAATAAATCCGGTTATATTAGGCTGTTCTAATACGATAAAATGCTATCAATAAAATGAATACAAAAAATTAGCAACTCGAGGTGGTATTTGTGCAGTATAATTTGCTATTGAATAATTGCTTATTTGCAGAACATCACACGTATGTCTTTCCCCTACTAGAGTATCGAGTAATAGTATTATATGGTGAAGCTGCAGTAAAGCTCGGAAAATACAATATACGGTATACAGATATCTGTCTTTTACATCAATTAGAACACTAAGCTATGCTTGCCAGTGTCTTAACCTAACTTTTTCTTACAAATTAGAAACGTTGTGATTAAAAACACACTTTATATTTTCTCAGCTATGCGTAAGTAGGGAATAAGGTAATAAAAAGTAATATTAATGCTTAAAAATGCTTGGCCGTCATTCAGAAAATGACCGATAAACAATCAAAACCCAAAAACAGGTTAAAAATACTATTTATCCACTTCAATTAATGTGATGTTCTGCATAGTTATTTTTTACATCAGTATCAAATGCAGGAGCTTGAGGTATATTTTTAAAAGTGAATTTTCATTTACGATTCGACATTTAAAGCTGATTGGTAAACACAACTCAGCTGCAGTGGTAAAGCATTAACTAATGGATTCATTGAGAACTACGACCATCCCGGAGCAGGATTTTAGGAGGAAGAACATCAAAGGTGCCGACACAAGCCGTCCTTACTGTAGATGCTGTGATAAATACCCCAATTATTTAAAACATAATGTTATCTACATGGAACCAAACTGTTAATAGTACAGAAGATGCTGGAAACATCCTATGCTTAAGTATTAACGTTCTTCCAAATAAAGCAACATTTATGACAATTTTAAAAACAATTATTCACATTAGAAAGATGTCAGAAATTCTGTTAGAATAAATCAGCACATAATGGTATTTCATTTTGGTTTATTATAAAATACTGTTATATAACATCCACGGCGTCTATTTATAGTACAGATTTGACATCTTCATTTTTCCAATTTACGTAAGAGATCATGTTGAGAAATTGAACTTTTATGAAACATTATTCCCAGGGGAAAAAACTTCTGCATATCTAGTAATGTTTTCCCAAAAATCATTTTTAATTCTAAAATTACTACCATGGCTGAATGCTGCAATATAAATTTATACATATACTTTATTTGAAAATGCTAGGAATAAAAGAAATTATGACATAAATATTGTCGTTATATGAAGTAACGATATTAAATTGGGTGAAAAATCCAAGTATGATTCATTGTGCCGTCAACTGCTCTTTTAAAAATATTGTTACATGCAAATATTCCAAAAGCAATGGAGATAATTATAATTACTACTATTAGTACCTAAATCCCCTTATATTTTTCCCCCCTTCAGTTTTCCTTGTGTTCATGGTGCTCTCCCCTTATTAACTTCTACTATGCTCATTTTACACAAGTTAATTTTCTATACCTTGACACACCTTGCAAATGTTTGTTTCTCTCCTGCTAACTTAAGATCGCTTATTATTCCCCACCAGGGCGGCTGTATGCATCACTTTCTTACGTTCATCCACTATTTTTCAGAGTGGCCAACTGCTATATAATTATTACTATAGAGAAGAACAAGAGCATTTCCTTGGGCGAAATTACTCAAGCGAGATCTGCGAACGAAACTCTTTAACTTAAATTGGGGTTACATTTTAAAGATTGTGGAAGGTTTGCACACATCTGCTCCTAATGCCCTGAGCTAACATTTTATATAAGTTTTGCAACCTTCCGTTCACTTTTTTATATTATTGTGCAACTACCTTTAAAAGTATTGATAATATAGACAATTTGCATAAACAAATGAAATAGTTACGCATACTAGTGCATATTAAAACATGCTAACGATAATTCAACATGTAGCAATTAATTTACCTATTCTTTTTCCACTGAACGATTTATATTGCATACATATTTTCCTTCGTTACATAAGAGTTAATGCTGTGTGTGTGATTGAGATAACAATGAGAAACCTAGATACCAACGTCATAAAGGGGGGGGGGGAATCATTACATGAGGTTAAACCCTGTGTAAAGGGATTTTACGATAGTCCATTGTAACACTGAAATATATGCTATAAAAACGTTCTAAAACACTAAAGCAGAGATCTAGATTGGGTTTTATCCTGTCTTCAAAACTGTAGTTTAAATAATTTCAGTTTCTCGTGCAATACGTGTCAGTACTGAGCTATTTGCTATGTTGTACTTTTTCAACCTTATTTGGTGACTTTTTGGAGACATTTTACTGCAAGTTCAGTGACTTGGAGCAACGAGTAAACTCAACGGTCACGACACTAGCCACGATTGGTAATACAATACATTTGTTAATTAATACATCATACACGAACAGCGTTAAATTATCAAAGTTATTATTAAACAATTTTAATTCGTACATTACAACAACTTGAAGAAGCGAAAGAAAACTGCAACATTTCGCAAGCGAATTTGTTTAGAGCCACAACGCTTGGCACGTAAGCAGATCTCGAATTTTTAACATCTTACTTGATATTTTAAGTATTTTAGGCGTTTTAAAATGTTAGTATTTTCAAAACATTTTTCTAATTTAACCTGTGTATTTATCCCCTAATTCTACGATATATTGCGCGTGTTCCTCAATAGTGCCACGATTTATTACAGCGACACTTTGACAGCTAGATTTTGCAACATTTTCTTAAAAACATGAGAAAGTAGCAAGGAGTGGAATAAAAACAAACCCATTTCCTATCTACCTTGCTGACTTTGTCCGAAAAAATGTACTCTTGGCAACACTGCTCGAAACTAAAAACCATGAAATTTTACTGCAGCTGTTTCTGCTTTATTACAATAAACGTTAAGATTTAAGACGATTAGTACGAACAGTGTGTGAGTATCAAAGTTTACCTTTTTACTACTTAAAATCCATAAGTAATATTATCAAGTTACTCCGAATAACAGAAACATTCGTTGCACTGTTAAATAAATAAGCCTGGCACTATTGTCCCTTGAATCGCTTTTGAACTAAAACAGTCGAGAATGTAACTGGAAACTTTCCCGTCTCTCTCTCTCAGTACTACCAAATGAGTAAAGGCTTTTTGTTTCTCGTGTGAATTATTTTCATGTACTCCGCACTTCTTTATTTTTCCGGAAACGCTGCACTCCGCTATTGTTGACGACTTCCTCCAGCCCAGCGATGCACTCTTCGGATTGGTCACGGGAAAAGTTCAGAGTAACAACTGCGCCCATTTTGCACAGAACTTTTTTTTTCAACAATATAACACTCTCCTCTGGAGTATTTGTGCGAGAAATGTCGTTATTACATATTTAATGCTTTTTAAAGGCTAGTAATACTGTTTCAATACATCTCGGTACTTGAGATTTAAAAATTGGAACATTTCCTGAACTACAGAGCAGAAAAACCTTCTTGAAAACTACCCAACTTTCACTTTTGTTGCACCTACAGGTGGATATGTGGCCTTGATGCACCCAGCACAAAAACCCTTCCCATCCGGGCTAAGATCCCCATTTTATTTTCTTTCGTCAGCTTTTGGAAATACAAGAAAGGGGTGAAATTCAACCCGGAAATAAAATAAAAAATAATATACGTGCAGGCGGCTTAAAAACACACAGACCTCGACAATTTTTTTGTTCTCTGTTTTCTATAGGATTCCTCGGTCTTTTCCCACATCCACGTCTGTCTTCCTTCCCACCCTTTTCCTCAGTAATGGTCGCGTTGAATTTCACTTCCTACAGCGGTGCGGAGTAATCCCAAAATATGGAGCGCTTTCAAAAGGGTTGTAACCGAAGAAATAGTTAGGGTGCCCCAAAGGGTTGTTTTTATTCAGCACCCCATCCTAAGTACATATCCCCTTGTAAAGGTTTACGTTTAATATTAAAAAAAACTGCTTAACAATTTCGCCCACTTCCTAGGTAAAGCCGTGCTATCAAAAGGAATTCTGCCGTCGGCCTTTAAAAAAAAAATACTCAACTAAAAGACATCTTACAATGGCAGTAAGGGCGAGATTTCTATAGGGATCGTGCAGGTCAGAAAAAAAAGGCTAGGGGTGAATGACGTTCAGCCTAACCCCCTTCCACATGATCTCTTTTGTTCCGGGGTACACAGTTCCATCATCGAAAATCGACAGGCAAGCCTTCGATTACAATTATACTCACATACATTTGCCTGTTAAATAAGCGATACCTCAAAACAGATCAACAAAATGCCACACACTCACGTAAGATGAGAATATTTATCTCCATTCTCCTCGTTTTATTGACACAACCACTGCACACCTAAACAAAACAAACAGGCAAGACGCGGGAAGCATTTGCCGCAATTGGCAACATTGTTGGTTAATCAACATCGGAAGTACCAACAGTTATGCAGTATAGCCAACCGCTGCCATTATTAAAACAATTGTTTACTGTTTAGTTAACGTAATTTATTGTGCTGCCTGTTTATTGCAGACATTGTTAGACGTATTTTGTTTTTCTATGTGACCCTGTTGCTATTTGAAGTTAACGCTGCGCCTAAATACACTGAAGAGGAAACAAAATTCGTAGTATTTTTAAAGCAAGCATTTGTACATATCCGACATGCCTCTCATATAACTATTGTTGTTTTTATTATTAGTCGTGTATTCTGCGCGCTGCAACCGTTTTCTATCTCACCCTTTTCAGCGCTCAAGTGTTTTGGGGTAAAGGATTGGCATGCGGAAAAAAAGAAAAAACAGAGACTTCCTTTTGCTTGCGTTAGAACAAGAAGAAAAGAAAAGGAAAAAAAAACCGTTAACATAAAAGGACTGCTCGGTAAAAAAAAGAGGGGGGGAGGGGAGAGCATCAAGAGTGGAGACTGGAGCTTTTGATATAAAATCTGGGAAATTGTAAAATAGGAACTTGGATTTCTGAGATGGCGTGTTGTATATGGAGGTGTGAGACCTTTAAGCATTACTACCTCTATAACGGTTTCTTGCTTGCGGATGAAACGCAAGACATCTTCGCGCCGTGCATCCATTTTTAAAGCGGAGAGAGGGAACTTCAGCGGTTTGCCTCCATTAAATGTAAAGGATTTCTCACCATGTGAAATGTTGCTCTAAATTTTCTAGCTAGTAAACTATCGTCAGGAATCCTAACCTATTTTACAAAATATACTTCAGCATGCTTTATAACTACTGTTTAAGCGATATAATATATAATTATCCTATATGTTGCTATTGAATACGACAGAAATATAAGGTGATCAGACGTGCCAGGTTAGAAGGGACTTTGTTTTTTTATTTGGTCTGTCCAGTCTTTTCTCTCCCGCTCTTTCTTCAGGGTAAAACATTATGCCAAAATGTTCTTTTTTGTGCTAATGTCTTGTCGTTAACAATAGTTCGCATAATATGCTGCTTAATATAAGTTTCTGAAAAAATTAAAAGATTACTGACAACTGACGAAGCAAATTACGTTATTTATACACCTGCAACAATGTGGAGGCTTCGCTTGGGGAAGTACAGTAAACGATAACCGACAATTGAACTGCCCCGCTCTACGTTCTCTATGATAAGATGGTGCCAACGGAATAATCTTAATCACTCTGCTTTATATGTGCCGCCAACATTATTCAACAACTGCAAACGCACATGTTCAGTCGAAAGAAATCTATTACAGTTGTGACTCTGGTAAAAGACAGTATTGTGTTCTGAATTTGTCAAATACGAGCATACAGTTTACTTTTGTGCTAAAGGCTTGAAAATAAAATGTTACCTACGAAAAGCAAGTGTGTTCTTAATAGTGACCTACAAAAAGAATATTCTTACAACAGTTTCTGACTGTTCGATGCGATAAGTGCACATGTATTTTCAGTGTAAGCCGTGGGGAGCGATCGGATATATCACAGCATATAAACAATGAAAAACATATAAAAATGTGCGCGCAAGTGGATCTTGTAGCACCGTATAGACATTTTTAAAAGTGAAGGTATTTGTGAAAAATATGAAATTAATAGTTGTTGAAGCAGCATTCGCTTACCAGCTCAACTCATGTACTTCTAAACTTACCCAATGTACTTTTGAACCAAAATTTACGTGCGGCCGTAGTAAAGCCAAGGGAATTGTTTTAACCCCAGCATTTGCCATTTATGAACTAGAATCTCACGTACAGAAAGATAACTTTATTTCAGTTACGACAGATACAGGGAACCATAAGGATGTAAAAATATTGCCATTGCTTGTTAGGTACTTTACTTCTAATGAGGAGATTCAAGTTAAACTGTTGGATGTTAAATCTTTGCATGGAGAAACTTCAGAAACAATTGAGTGTGAGTTTGAATAATGCTGACTTAAGAGAAAAACACTCGCTCTTTGTGCAGATAATACGATCTTTAGTTTTGGAGATTACCTAGAAAGGGCATCAACAACGTCTTCACTAAACTGAAAGGGCGTAACTTACATATGTTGACTGTTCTGCTTATATAAGTCACAATACTATCCAGATGGCTACTGAAGGCATTCTTTCTAAAATATATTCTTATTTCTATGTGTATAGTGTAAGGGTTGAAAGTGCTCAAGAATTTTGTGAATTTATAGGCCAGGAGTGCAAACAAGTTTTAAACCCTTGTGAGTGCAAATCCTGCGGTTGACAATGTTTGTTCCTCTGAAATCGTATTTTGAACCTCAAAATAAATTAAAACTCTTTACCATAAGCATGGCTGTATTTCTTCACAATCAAATCTCAGCTTTTCACTTTGCAGTTCAAAGCGTAGAGGGTCAAACACAGTTTTTTGAGGTAAGTTGCAAATAGAGAGTTTATCACCAGAAATTGCAAAATTTAAACAGTATTTCCATACTTTTTATCAAACTGCAGCTAAATATTTAAATAAATGGATTATTGAGAGTTTGCGGAACTGCAGTTGGTAACACTTAAGGAAAAACAAAAGACTGAGGACTTCATGGCTCCTGCATCTCTAATGTGATGAATATGTGTACATTAAACAATAAAAAACACACAAAATATTGGAACAAAGGAAGCTGGAAAGAACATCACCTAGCGACTGTTGGGTACAAATTATTTCACGTTTTATTGTTAAAAATGTGCCTTATTCCAATTTTCTTAAAATATTTTTCTTATTTACCTGAAATTTATGCCCCAACTGAACGAGTATTTTCTTAAATGAATGGTTCGTGGACAAGTGACAAGAACGCTCTTTCAGTACAAACTTTGAAAGCTATGTTCATTAACATGATGAACTTTAACTACACTTGTGTAAACTTTTACTAAACGCTGTTTAGTAAAATTAAACGCTATGTGATAAAAGGACTTACTAAAAACCATTCATTATTAAAATATCAATGAATGCTACAGTAATAATTATAAAGGACTGTTTGGCTGGAGTGAATGCAATACTACTGCTACATCATGAAAGTTACACAGTAATTATTTATTTATTATTAGTTTCAAAACCTAACAATTTATAACTAAACAATTTCACCGTCCTCTTTTGCCGTTTTTTCATTGAGATAAATATTTAAATACCTCGTTTTCTTGTTTTTAAAATGTGGTCACCTTAGCTTTATTTCACAAATTTCATATGCTATACAGGTATGTTCATTACATAAACCTTAATTGTGTACAAAAAACATTACAGTGTATCTACGAGGGCTGATTTATAAATCTGGTAAATTTCAGCGAAATGGCGGGAAATTTTGTACGTGGCATGACTGTTAGTAAGCGTGATTCTTGTAACAGTTTTGTTCAAATTTTCAACAGATACCACACGCAGTTCTATGTTGACAGCTCTCTTAAGTGGTCGGTGTAACATTTCGTAGAGATGAATAAAAATTCGTATAGTGATAAAAGTGAACTGCGGCTCTGAAACAAATTGAGCTGAAGGAAGTTAATGGGGACTCTACACCAACTCTCAAAACCATTTAGTACTGCATAAATGAATGTAAACGTGGCCGTACAAACACTGCAGATACTGCATGCTCCAGAAGTGCTATTGAGGTTTCTTCTGAGGAAATGGTTGATAAAATACAAGGTATCGTTACAGAAGACTTCTGCATTAATATTCGTGAGGTTGCTGAGAGGGTAGACATTTCACATGAACGGAACATAATATCCTGTATGAAGTATATTCATTATGGAAGATCTCAAAATAAACTTTTAAAAACAAGTCTAGATGAACAGTTCTTTAGTGACAAAGCTAATGGGGTTTTAAAAATTTAAAGAGGGAAAGAGTTGAACATTTCAAGAATGAATCTCTGGAAGAATTCTTGCCTACTTGGAAAAACTGTTTCATTATGAACATCACCATTCAAATAGTTATCGTGTTTGAAATTTGGTATATCTCTACCCGCTTAAAGAAGTCTTGTTATTAACACTTCAGCTGGGTGAAGATGCGCTTTTTGAAGCAGTCCATGTTCTAAAATAGGTTTCTCCAAATCTGAACAATGAAAATATGGCCGTTGAAAAGTTGTACTTTATATATATAACTGATTCCATTTAACGTATTAAAGGGTTTATCTGTGTACACCTGAGAGAAACAGACTTAGTGCTTTTGTGCAATATAATTTGAAATTATCATGCTCAGAGATCTTTTTTAGTTCATCCAGGGTATAAATTTCTTTAAAAGAAGCAGTCCTAATGTGGGTTCACCTGAAACAAATCATGATGTTAATTACTAGTTAGAATCATAGGTTTAAATGATCAATCTGGCATTCCAGTATTAAACATGTATTTCAACACATATATTATTATTTATATCGGAGAGTTTGGTCATATGTGGCCGGTATTTTTTCATTTCTGATTTGGCAACGCCAGCCACGGTTGATTTACGCTTGCGCAGTGAAGTAATTCACTGTTAATGACCGCAGAAGTTTTTGTGCAAGTAATTTTCTTGCAGTCCAATGTCCTTCGCTGTGACTAGCGCATTGACCTTGCCAAATATGAATGAATTTGATTCTCTCTGGAACATGAAATATCCCTTACATACTATCAGATTTGCGATAAGCAAAATTATGAGTTTACTGCAACCTCAGAGGACCTCCAGAGCACAAAGTTGCATTCAATTCCGTCTCAGTAGGCAGTAAACCTCCCCCCTCCTTTTGTTGAAACACGTGCTCGTAATTCTGATTTCAGCAGAGTGGGACTGGCTGGCTTGCATTTTGGTTTGTAAAGAAGTTTTGCACATTACCGCTGAACGTAACTCAAAACTCCTGTGTTGCTTATTTCACAAAACAGAATATTAGAAATCTTTTAAAGACAAAAGATCTTACTCTGAGAAGATAAATGCCAGGTTGCTTTAAGACACCAAGAACTCCGAGGTTGTTTGTGCCATCATTAATTAATTTTATTCATCCCTACAGACTTACATCTGTAGTATTCAGTCCATAACCTAAAATATTTAGAGTATTTATGCGAATCTAATGCGCTATTGAATATAATGCGCACCCCAAATTTGAAATTTAAAATTATAAAACATCATTTTGGCATATTGTTGTGCGACGTCTTAGGGATAAGCCCTCCCGTTGCAAAAACGATCAGGACACAGAATTTATAAGTGGACTATTGTTACATCTTGAAGCACGTAGGGTAAAATTCATCACATGCTGTTGCCAGGACAGTTGACGTTGGTCAAATAACAAAAAGTTATTTCTTATGTGTCACTAGTCACAGGTTTCCCGTTCTTCCTACATGTACGAATTCCAAAACTTTTTCTTCAATGTCAGGATGTCTTACTTTGCGAGGACCAGCTTTAGTCGCTAATAATGTCGATTTCTGTTGCGAACGTTGCTCTCAGCTACAATGAACTCTCTTCCTGCATTTTTGTTATCATTTTTCAGCTTAAAGAATTGCTTTACACTTGAAAGTAGCACCATAAAATGCTCTTCTCTGTTTGTCCTCCATTTCGTGACTATCTACTATGAAAACGCTCTATGCAATAATAGGCCAACAATAAACGTAACGAAGTCGATAATTGCAGCAACGCATTATGACGTAATAAACGTTACCAGCGACTACGGCACGGATTTGCACTCGAATCTAATGCGCACCACATTCTTGAATGCATCTGGACAAAAGGTGCGCATTAAATTAGCATATATACTGTATATGACATAATGTTTTTTAAAACTTCAGTATTAATTCCATTCAGTGAATTTACCAAATGGACGGTTTCAAGGTGGGATGCATAATCTCCTCCTGGCTACCCAAGATATTAAACTTGCATTATATCCACTGATGATACTGACCGCAATTGTGATAGCGAAAGCAAGGCACAAAAGCTGATTTTTTAAAGTAGTGTTTAACTCCCGTTTTTACTACTGAGGCACCACACTGATGATAAAACTATACACTGAGAAACGCTGTTTTTCTTATTTTTTTTTAAAGAAGAGAAGCGTTCCAGGACTAAGTTTAGGGTAACTACCTCCCCGCCATTTGCCATTTATGAGGGCTGAGGAAAACCTGAAGAAACGTCAGTCAGGTAGGATGATCCTTGTGGGAATCGAATCCCAGACCTCCCGCTAACAAGCTCGCACCTTAATGACCTTGGCCTCTGTGGCGGCATAAAGTTTGTAATGTGGTGGAATGCATTTTTTAAAGTTATTTTCTATTTGTTGTCGCTTTGACTGCGCTGGTTTATACATTACAATAAGGAAGGAATCAATGAAATAAAATGAATTAGTGGTGGCGCAAATGAGCTTGCAGTCCTTGGGGCCTTAAAACTAACTGGCATTCGACTTCTCAGATTTAAAAAAAAAAAAAAAAAAAAAAAAAAAAGACAGCTTGACCTGGCTGGGATCCGAACCCGGGACTTATTATTTTAGTTGAATTGTTTCAAAATGTTCTTTATCCTTAATTTTTGTTACACACACACACACACATTCCTCGTGAAATTATACAAGGCTTATTGCTTACGCCCCTATTTTACTACTCTGCATATATCGTAATATATAAAGTTGCGTATCGCTATTTTTGTAATTTTACCACAAAAGTATAGCATTATTATCGTGAAACTGGGTCTTGATGTGCACAACAATAGAAACAAGAACGGACACGCTGGTTTTGGTAAAACCAGGCCAAGTACAGCCCGGAGCTGCTGTGGTTCATATTAACTCTCCTGACAAGATATTATCTGCTGCCCTCTTATCTTTTAATGAACTGGTAGCCGTTTTTACTGTAGTCACAGCCAGTTCGATACAAAACCGCTCGATTCTGGTGATACAACTTTCATTCCATTTACGAAAAAAGCTATTTAGATGGTAAATAAAAGACAATCGCGCGATGTTATCTCCTTGTAATAAACTACATGCAGACGATGTGATTTCCACTACAAAGTTACACAAAATCTATTACCTCGTTCTTTATCATTTTATTTAGTTTTTTTCTTTCTTTTATACTTATTATTTTTGCCATTTTCGGATTTATCTCCGACTTTTATTTTACTTTTAATGCCTCTGTTTATTAACAACAACGTGAAGTGAATTAAAAACAGAAAACAGCATGCACGGAAGCACTAAAGAGGGAAATAAGAGAGGCCGAACGCATGCTGTAGAGGGAATAAAAGATGTCCCATGATGCACTTGAGACAGCTTCAATTGAAATATATCTGCGCTTAGAACAGCTGCGAGCTACTGCCTATAGTGCGTGGATCTCAAACCTGCGCGCCTTGTGTCATTCAGTTACAACAGAACTTAACAGTATTGCTTTGAAAAATACTTTAATCTCTTCCTGAACACCGACACACTTGTCCCATTGCTTCACAAGTCCCCGAATTCCAGCAGTATAAAACTCTTTGGGCTGCTGTCGGAACCAGGGGGTAACTTTCCTTTCTACAGGTTCATCGTCGGGAAAACGTTCACAGGTGCAAGGTCAGGGCTATGCGGAAAATGCTCGAGGACTCTCATTTGTCTTGTTTGCATTTTTGTTAACCACTGAGGCATACAGGCTATGGACACTGATGATATAAGAGATGAAATTATAAATTGAGAAAGGTTTTTATAAGGAAGGAAGCGTTCCAGGCCTACATTTTAGGGTACCTCCCCGGCATTTGCCATTTATGAGAACTGAGGAAAACCTGGGGGGAACCCTCAATCAGAGAGGACGGTCCCGGCGGGATTCGAACCCCAGACCTCACGCTCACGAGTCCGCGCCTTAATGATCTTGGCCACCCGTGGTGGTTGGACGTATGGTGGACGAGTGTCTAGTAAAAACAGGTATGCGAAATTGGAAAATGGAGCAATATTTTTTTGCACTTTCTATAGGACAATGCTAGACCACATACAGTTGCTCTTATAATGCAGACCATACAAAAAAGTCAGGTGCAGCGTCCTGCCTCATCCTCCCTATCATGTAGTCCTTTATTTCGAAAGGTGAAAGTGCGACAAAAAATGAAAATAACGAGGGAAATTCTCAGTACAAAGAAATAGGAATTCTAAAAATAAAAAAATAAAAATGAATTAATCAATAAAAGTAACGGTGGTGGGAATAAGACGGGGGAGAAGATGAAGAAAGGTATAGAAAAAAGATCGCTGCTGGGACTCGAAGCAGCAGCGGGGAGAGAAAAACAATTAGAACACGTAAAACAAAACAAGCACGAAAAGGCTCTGAAATAGTAGCAAATTACAATAAACATTTTAAAAAAAGGTTACAAAGATATAAGAATAACGATTGCTGAAGCTCTCGATATCAGCATAGCAACAAGCGCTTCTTAGATATCCAAGCACTGTGCACGCTGCAAGAAGCGACTACTTTAAATAAAACTAAATTTCCTTCTCAGCACGTCTCCTCCCTCCTCCCCTTAACACGATTAGTTGAGTACGAGAGAACTCTGATTGCTACAATCTCTCTCATTTCCTTTCCTACCGTACTCAATAACCAACAGTACCAACATTATAGACGCGATTTTCCCATGCTGTACTTATTCTGAGAAACTTTAAACCCACTGTAAAGACATTAGACAATCATGTGGGGGGGGGGGTTACAAAATTGTATGGGAACCACGTCGTTTCTAAATCGCCAAATGTCAAGAGCTAAAGTTCAACATTAAGGAATAGATGTGGGTAACTAAAGTGCAAATACAAGGAACCCGGTGCTTTACGAACACCGTGTAATTAATGAGGGTATTAATTAGTAGAGCAATGAACTGATACTAGTGTGCCATGCGGACGCTAGACGGCGGTTGTAGGCAGAGTGTATAGCAAAAGAACAGTGTGTTGTCAGGTGGAGAAATTATCATCATCATATCATCGTGATTTTCTGCTTTTGAACCATTTCTGTGTACTGACGTACGAATTTATCAGTAGCAGGGTGCTGCTTTGACACGATTCTTAGGCCTGTATCTTCTGATACAGCCCAGTCCCGTCAGAGTAAATTTGGCTGCTCTTGCAACTGTTTCATAGCAAAGGTAAACGCTTGATTTATGCTCCGAGATAGCAAATACAGTCAAAGCTCAGATCGGATAGTGGGCAGTATCTAGGGCGGGGAGAGAAGTGTGTCGTTGATTGGATAACAACTCAGAAGGAGCGCGAGCCGGCAAGTATTGCCAACATGCTAAATATTATTTTTGAGACTTCCTTTAGCTACAACAAATTTTAAAATTTACGTTTACTGGTATAATTATTTAGCTACCTGTGTTGTAGTCTGTATCTACAAAAATAAAAAATTCTGGACTGTTATCGTATTTGTTTCATTGTTTTTGCATTTAACTCCGACTATATTGAAGTGTACTGTTTGTACTCTCGGATTTCCGATGCATAAGATGCATAATACATTTACATAAAATAACGTACAAACAGTGAAATTTAAGCAGATAGGACAATATACTTTTTATTTTTATTTATTTTTTCTTTCTTTTTTCCGGCTGTTCTTTACAATCTCAGGTCATCAGCGTCCCATTCAATTCAGGGCGTGAAACAGCCGGCAAATTTTGTTCAGAGGCCTCTTCTTTCAGGCTTGAGGTTCTTTACTGTGCCGTAAATGTACGACACGGGACTCACGGCTTTACTTCCCTTCCGAAGGAAGCCATGCTTAGGATTTTTACGTCCGAAAAAATTCATAGATCCTGGCAGGGATTGAACCCTCGATCTTGAGTTTAGGAGGCAAGTATGGACCTACTTGTCTGATATGTTGTAGTTGATGTTGAAATATAGAAGTTTTTGCTTTATCAGCCTTCTGCTGTATAATAAGTAGTCTAAAACAGCACGTAAATACAATTGTGTATATCAATATATTTTTATAATCAAATTAAGTAGTAGATACTGAACATTAGTTTCAAATAACTCTTTATGTGGAGGTAGAGTTGCACCAACTTTTTATGTCACGAGCCGCCACTGACATGCACCATCTCTTTTCACATACGTTCCCAGGAAGTTTGCCTCGATTGATTGTTGTTGAACTACAAAGTTAAATAAAACATTTAATATGCTGCTATATAATTAAAGTTAAATAGCAAGTTAATTGCAACACAGCTATATATATTTAAATATGACACCGCCACGGATGGCAGAGGTCGTCGAAGCGCGGACCCGTAGGCGGCAGGTCTGGGGCTCGATTCCCATCAAAACCGTCCTTCCTGAGTGTTTTTTTTTCCTCAGTCTTCATAAACGGCAAATGCCAGGGGGGTACCCCAAACTTAGACGTAGAACGTTTCCTTCCTTAAATATATATATACCTGTACCTTTACCAAATTATCATTTCATCTCGTGTATCATCAGTGTCCACCGCCTGTAGTGCCTTAGTAAAAACGGGCGTTAAACACTACTCAAAATTAAATATGGCAACACTTATTTATTTCAACATAAAATATGAAGTAACAATCAAGCAAACTTTCCAGTAGTTGCCTCGTAAACCCAAGATCGCAGGTTCAATGCGCACCAGGGTCGATGGCTTCCTTCGGAAGGTAGTTAAGGCAGGAAGAGTCCCCTGTCGTACATTTACGGTACGACAAAGAACCTCAAGTCTGAAATAAGAGGCCTCCGAGCAAAATTTATCGGCCGTTTTACGCTCTTAATTGGGACGCTGATGACTTGAGATGTTAAAGAGCGTCCGTGACTCTCCAGCAGCGATAGTCAATTATTTCGTCAGTGATCAGCTGTTGCTGAAGTACAACTTTCGTCTGAATTCGTGAAGTATTTGCTTTGTGTTAATTAAATGCGAAGAAAATGAACATTACTCAAGGATAGATCTCATCCTGCAGATTCCGGACTTGTGTCATCGACAAGTCTGCTAACACGAACACCACAAGAATGATTTTTTTTAATTATACGTGTTGCGATATTTATATTAAAGTATTTCTCTCAGCAATGCAAGTATGAGTTTTAGTTCTAATTACTTGCTATAAGGGATAGATTAATCTCGACACCACAGAACTGAATGACTAGCTGTTTAAGAATAAAAACTGTAAGAATTTCGGAAGCAGAACTTGGATTACGGGCATGCATCTATTAATCAAATTTGTACAAGCGTCGATCGTTTTTTGTGTTGTTCTAAGGAATACTCCTACTTAGATAACTATTTTTAACGTCAGGTTTGATTGTTTCTCCATTTTACGTTTTAAAAGGGTATAACTCTTACCATACTCTCCTTTGTGGTGGGGATTCCTACTTTTGTTTTATTTTATATCAATACAGGACCACGAAATGTTTAATTTTATAGTTACTGGCTAGGTAAGAAAGTACAACACGCTCAAACTGTTACAACTATAGGTATATTATAAACACTAGGTATTGTACATTCCGGCCATTTATTGGACGGGGTGCAGGACAAGTAGTGGGGTAACTGGCCACGTGTGTCTGAGAGCTGCAAGTCCGGATATGTCACGGGTCACCATGGGAACTGGAGGGGAATTTAACAGCTGTTGCCTCCACTCACCTGTTTTATAACAAAGAGAATATATTCTGGAAATCTTCAACATTTAATTTATGTACTTTGGAAGAATGGTTTAAAAAAAACGAAAATTGGAAACTATTGTTTCAAAAACAATCTCATTTTCTTTTTAACATAGTTCACAGGTGTCATGACCTGTTTCGCTCTCATTTTACCTTTATCTCGGGCGTTCTTGGTTACTTTGGCCTTTAGTCTTTATGACTTTAATTTAATTTAAGAATTATGGCTATTAATTGCAAAAGTTAAAATGTTAAGTTGTTCGGAATTTAATGGAAGTTTTGTATATTATTATTAGTTTTAAATTTTTATGAAACATAGATAATGCATATACAGGTAGCAGCTTGCAGTTGGGTTACTAGTTTCAGTGTTGCCACTTCCGGTTCGCACCTGTGACAGGTGTACAAGTTGAGACATGTTCAGTATCGTGTATAACGAAATGGAGGTAACACGGGATGAACAATGTCTGCTTTCTTCTCGATAAACCTTCAGCTGAGGTCTATGGAGAGTTTGCGCTTCCCTATAGCACAGCTCGAAGATGGTTTAAAACAGCTAACCACAAACATCGAAAATAAAAAGTAAAAGTGGTTGTTTCTGCTGGGAAAGTTGTGGCCATCACATTTTTGGATATTCAAGGAATGCACGGCCGCATATCGCAAATGTTGTTGCCGATTCTCTCAAAAATCAACGTGAAACGTGTCCCTCACTCTCCCTAAAACTCAGATTTAGACCCGTGTGACTTTCTCCTTTACCCCAAATTGAAATTGGAAAGCATTTTCCCTCGTCAGAAGAAGTGGTAAAGGCTGCGGGAGTCATTCTGAAGAATTTATCAAAAAATGGTTGCTAGCAGTCGTTTAAGACTGGCAGAAACGCTGGGACTACTTTGAGAAAGATCATCAAAATTATGATCATTGTATATTGAACAGCTGGCATATTGTCATGGTTCATGGAAAACACGTCAAGTACACGTGTGCTGGAGTGACAGATTCCGAGACCCCGCTACATTATTTCCCGTGCCTCGGTGGTATCATCCGAGAAAAATTATGAATTACAATGGAAGAAATGCTTGTTTTGGTGGAAATACGCCGTGGTTCCACATACCAAACATTTTTACATATAGTAACAAAAGACTCACTGGGTGACATGCAGCTTTAGCATGAGAAGAAATATACGTCACTGTCCCAGAGACGAAGCTTTGAGCCCGAGAACACAAGCAAGGCTAACTGTAAATACACGAAATCTTCCCCGCCAAAGCCGAGCTCAAACAGTCATGATGACCACCATCAATGAAGACACTTTGCAGAAACTGGTGTCGCACGGAATTATCTTTTTCCATGATAAAAGTTAACCTCCCACTGTTCATCAATTTGGCTGGAAACGCTTCAACACCTCCCTAATGCCAAAATCTATCGCCATAGGATTTTCACATTCTTGGTGGTCTGAAGAAAGAAATTTGTGGACATCGAGTGAAAGTGGGTGACTGGGTAAAACTGTAGATTCGTCAGTAGGCTGGGAGCTTCTAAAAGAATGAAATTAGCCATCTTGTCTCTCAATGAGATTAAAGTGCAATTACACTTTTTGCACTTGACCCCCCCCCCTCAAAACTAAAGTTGGAGCTAATTTTAGACCAGTTATTGTTCTTGTTGTTGTCTTGAAATGCACAAAGTCGCATGTCTTCAGTTTCTCAAAGTTTTCCCAAGAAAGCAAGCACTAGGTAAATTTAGAGCAATGGAGTACATACATCATCTTGGGAAAATCTCACGGCGTATTAACTCCAGTACGTTGAATAAGGGGAACAAGAATAAACACGATAAAGAAGGAACGAAAACAACATGAAACAAAGAAAAATAGCAAGGAAGGAAAGACAGGTGTAATTATGCCAGAAATAACAAGCATCTCTACTTCAGCCCTCCCCCCTCCCTTTTTCTCCTTTCGAAAATTGAGTTGACACCGCCGCCCTAGAGTTTTAAAATCTTGCCAAGAATCCTGCACTTATGACAAGTTCCTTTACACCCAGCCAGCAAGAAAAAATGACGCGGGTTTCGCTTTTCCTTTGTTTTGGCGAACGGGAAACAGTTCACAATCGGAGCCAAGGAGATGGACTAAAATAAACGCTTTGCTAAGAAAAATGGACAGTTGTGCGCCTGCGCGGATGAAAGAAATAACGAGAATGGAACACTCATATGAAAAGAAAAAGAAAAAAGTAAAAAAACATACAATTAATGAAACTTGACTACAAATTGGTTGCCTTAGATCTGAATACTGGGAGTGGGAGAAAAAAAGAAATAGTGCCGAGCGCTGTCTATCAGGACTGCCAACTCTTGAATTTTTAAAACGGAGAAAGAAGTTTGTTGGCAGATAATCAATCAATGTGAAACAGAGATTAAAGAAATGCACGTACCGTTAGGTTAACTTTGCCCACAGACCATGGTACGCAATTAGTAATGCCAACTGAAAAAATTTTCTTTCGCACCCATGGGCTACAAACATCAACAGGCTCTTTTCTTCACAAGTTGGAAATTACTATCTCATTCACAGAGCCTGCATTGTTCTCTTGAAAGTGGCCAGCGGTTTAGAAAATAAAAAAAGCAAGAATGAAGAAAAAAGTTCTTCGTTTCTACTCGATAATGATGAAACAAAGATAACTATGGGGTGACGTAAATGACCGAATATTAATAGTAAACTGCGGCATATTTTCTTTAAAAATGATCAAAATAGTAAATGTTACTTTTGAAGTAAGTGATGATATAATTTAAATCTGTCAAGTTTTCCTAAAATACGAATTTTCAAATTTCTTATATTACAACCCCAAAATCTATCAACATTGTTTACAGTTGACAGTTTATTTGTCAAAATCTTTCATTGCAAAACTTGATATAAAATGTTATATTTTTGGAAATATGGCTCCATAATTATTGAAGGAGATACTCTGCTATGATTTAAAAAGGTCTGTTGACGAAATCTGACATATAAGGTCTCTGAATATATGTAAATACATAATATTTTTGTAAACATGACTATAAAACGAAAAAAAAAAAAGTTACTTAAACGTGTTGGCATTTAATACCTCTGAAGAAAAATATGTTAATGAAGAAATATGTTACGTTCTAATGACAAAAAACTGACATACGTATAAATATGAAAATGTAACAAAAGCTACTTTAAAATGCTGATAGTTAATGGTTTAGCAGAAAAGTTATTGATTCGATCAAAATCTAGGAAGATTTAACAGTACAAACTTATAAGAAATCTCTGAAATATAAAATGCATTGCTTTTATTAATATTACACGAAATATAGTAAACGTTCTAAAAAGTGTTGATAGTTTTGAGAAAAATAGTTACTTTGAAGTAAATCTGCCAAGTTCTAATACATATGATGTCTGTGTCACAAAAAGTGATTTACAATTTTGACTCTAATATGAGTAAAGGTCACTTAAAAAAAATTAGCAGTTCATACTTTTGTAGGAAAAAAGAGTTGCTTTGGTCAAAATCTATCAAGATCTCCTCGCAAAACTAGACACACTAGTCTCTGACGTATAAAACGTGCTAAACATTTAGTAATATGATTCCGAAATTAATAAACGTCACTTAAAATTGTTAGTGGTTGATAGTTTTTGGGGAAAAAAAGTTACTTTGAACAAAATCTGTCAACTTCCAATACAAATGAGGTCTCTGGCATACAAAAAGCGTTATAAATTATAATTTTAACTCTAAAATAATAACGATCACTTTAAATGTTAACAGTTGATAGTTTTGAAGAAGAAAATGCTGTTTCGACCAAAGTTTGTCAAGATCTACTCCGGAAAGCTGGTATACGACCTCTCTCACACACAAAATAAGTTTCGGAAATATGACTTAATGAATAAAAGTTAACTTAAAATGACAGCAGTTGATAGATTTGAAGAAGATATTGCTTTGATCAAAATCTGTCAAGATCAATAGGCAAAACTTGAAATATATATTTGATGTATAAAACGGGGAATTTACAAAATGAACTAAAGCTATGTAAAAATGTTCATAGTTTATGGCTTTCAAGAATATTCTGCATTGATGAAAATCTGTCAAAATCGCTGGGAAAAATTGACATGTTAGGTCTCTAAAATACCAAATATATTATTTTTTAAAAAAGAAAACTCTTAAATGATAAAATTTTTGGAAATTGATAAGCTTTTAAGAAGAACGTTGTTTTGATAATGTATAAAACGGGGAATTTACAAAATGAACTAAAGCTATGTAAAAATGTTCATAGTTTATGGCTTTCAAGAATATTCTGCATTGATGAAAATCTGTCAAAATCGCTGGGAAAAATTGACATGTTAGGTCTCTAAAATACCAAATATATTATTTTTTTTAAAAAAAACTCTTAAATGATAAAATTTTTGGAAATTGATAAGCTTTTAAGAAGAACGTTGTTTTGATAATAATCTGTAAAAATCTCCCAGCAAAACTTGGAGTATAAAATAGGTTATATTTCCACAAATTTGTCAAAAATTATCTAAAAAAGTAGTTTTTGCCTGCGTTATGAGGATTGCTTTACCAAGACAATGTCTGTGCGCATAGAGCTTTGAAACCAATGGAAACTGTGCAAGAAACGAGAGTAAAGTTAATAATTCACCTACCGTACAGTCTATATCTGGCTCCCTTTTCCTTGTTTTTCAATTGTCAATGGAAATGTCATCATCAGTTTAGCAAGAAGCTGTAGTCCTCTACAAAGAGGAGGTTGGTGTTATCTCTTCTAAAGAAGTACGGCATGGCTCCGAAAAAATGCAACTGTGTATAAAGTGGGGAGGCTACTTAGTAAAATCCCAAAAATCAAACAAAGCCCGTAAATTTAAGCGAATTCCAAACGTTTACTGATAAATTAATATAATGTAAATGTTGGTATGGATACACCTAACGGGTGGTAGATAATTCATTACTAATTAATTATTAACCCAATAAATATTTATATTTAAAACCAATTTTCGCATCAAAACCAAAATGAAATATCCTGAAACTTTTCACTTTTATTAAACACATATGTATATATCCCCAAAATTAGTAACTTTTGATGATCAGCGAACTAATATTATTTTTGTAAAATTATTATTAAACACCTTAATATTCAACTTTGGACAAACAAGGAAAAAAAAAATGAGACCGGTAAAACTTTATTTAATGACGCCATTAAATTAAAAGTTTCATTTTCAAACTCGTAAAACACTTTTCCAGATGTAAAAATAATTTTATACACTTTTTACTCTATAATTTTTTCAATACAACCACCTTTAGAGCGCTTTTTAAATCTCGGATTTCAGGTATACCCCCGCTCCTAATGGTCCAATTTCCCTGATTTTCAGAATTTTTTAATTTACTTTATTTAAATGGTATATATCGAGTTTTGTTGCGAGAAAACAAAAAAGCTATTATTAAGTTTTGGGTTTCAGGTAACCCCCCCCCCCCGTAATAGTCTATTTGGCTTATTTTCAGAAACTGTCAACTGTCTTTATGGGATATAGTGTGTTTATTTGAGGAAAACAAAAACTGCGGCCGCTATTTTCAAAATTTTGCTTCAGGTTAACCCCCACTCCTAATGTCTTAATTTTGCTGGTTAACGAACTCGATAAATCGTTTGTTCGTTGATTATTATATGCTGAGATTCGTTGAAATAAAAAGTGCGGCCGCTAGATCGTTAAGAGAAAAACACACATACACTCCCGTCATTTTTGCTATTTTGATCAATGGATATTTGAAGAATTCAAAAATCTTTTCGTGGGTACAACCTCAGTCGTTAAATTCCTTCAGAATTCTTTAACAGCTAAGCTCGTATCGACAAGTCGCTGTAACAGAAGGGTTCCAAGGCAGTTGTCCGGTAATAACAAGTATGCGTGCCGTAGACCGCAATGTTCACGAAGAACATCGAAATATGACACATCAGTACTGGGTGTATCGTTATGAACCAGAGAGTAACAGATAATTGATCTACAGTGGAATAACCTAAGATACAGCCTTATCATGGAAATGCCATGTTATTTTTTCGGTAATGCCGCCCGGGATTCCCCACAAAACGAGTAACGCTCGCCCCCAGATCCAGAGAATACAAAATGAACTGAGGTGCTGAAATGTGCGCATATGTACTTTCATTTGTTTGAACCTTTAAAACAATGATTGTGGGTTCAGACGTTTGCAAATTACAAAAAGTGGTGAAGGTAGTACAAAGGTCAGCTGTTGCGAAGCAGATAATTCCTGATAATTAATAGTGACATCCTCTTGTCATTGGCAATAACAAAAAATACCAAATCGATACGTGAGAATTTCAATTTGGAGATGTAAACTACAGTTTCTTGTAAAAATTATTCGAATTTTTATAGTTAAATATTTGCTAAAGTAGCCAAAATCAGGCAAAAAGCGTTTAAACCGGTTGTTATAGTATATAATATTTAATATAAAATTAATGAACGAATTACCTACATATACTGTAACAAATTTTTAAAGTAGGCTCTAAAAGTTTTATTTTTATAAAAAGGACGAATTTGACTCTTTTGACATGCACCAGTGTAAATTAATATACCTCTAGTAACAGTCGCAAGGTGGAAGGAGGAAACAAGTGAAGTACGACATCGTATCATATTGTATCATCCGTGTGTTTGTTTTTTTTAAACGTTGGCGATATTGGTTTCGAATCAGAAATTGTTTTCACAGAAACGAGCATATAGGGTATATTACTACAACAATCCTGGTGGGAGGGGGGACGGGTGACTGCCACTGATCTAGAAGAGAAACATTTCGCAATCGTGCGCATCTGTTGCCATGAAATTAGTGAAGGATATTAAAGATATCTAAGCCACGGCCTCCTGGAAACTTGTACTATTCTGATACTCTATTACGTTTAATTAATTACAAGGCATCCTGGTTAGGTTTTAAAATCTTGAACTTTTTTACCAGTTTCTTTGTTTAACATTTCGAGGGTTCATACATTTGTGTTTGTTTTTGTGTGCTTTCACTTTAGAAGATAAAATTTCTATTTAATTATTTGTAAAGAATATGTAAGTTGGTGATTGGGTTTTTGTATGTGCATAGGTAATGTTCATACAACTCAAACTATACGTTAAAAGATGCATGATTATTAACCAGTGGCGGCTCGTGACTCCTGTATAAGAGTGGACCAGGGGCATAGCTACATGATATCCAAATGGCGTTGGGGAAGGTCTCTTTTATGAAGACTTGTACTTCTCCCCGACATTTTCTCATAACTGCAGTGGGAAGTTTGTGCTATAAACTTCTGATTGATATGGAACTCTTCTAATTCAACTGTTAAAGTACGTCTTAAGCTTTCTGCAGTCAATTCAGAAACAACAATTGAATTATGAATTTTTCAAACGGTTTACCCCCATTATCGTAATATGAAAACAAATTGTGACATGTAAATTGTTACTTTTCGTCGGCCTGTACAGAAACTAAATTTGCCCTGCCTATTTTTTTCTAATCTCATTCCTACAGACAAGACAGTTTCTCCCTTCACACGCTGTCAGGCAAGATTTTTTTTTTCAAACCATAAAAGAACCATATAATGTTGAACTGTCTTGCTCAGTAAACTTCCATAGCTTTCGGTTGCTGAGGTCCAAATCGTTTCACTTCCAACTTGGCAGTTAAACTCAGTTACAGAAATGGAGTCTTCAATAAAACGTTCACTTTGACCATTGCCAAAAAACAAATACTTGTTTGTAACTGAACAGTTAACACTGTGAAAGTCAACTTTCCACTGACAAACAGGTAGGAAGTCACCCACTTTCAAACAAAGTGCGAAAACAACCCCTCGTCAGTTATGTGTGGTGTCAGTACATCTGGTTCCTAAGAAAAGAGAGAATACCGAGCGTTGGCCAACGGCCGTCATCCTGCTGCCCCAAGAGAACGCAGAAATAAGCAGGAAAAAAGCTAACCCGTCTTGGAGGAAAACAAATATAAGTCCTTGTAAATCTTTGCTGGTCTATGAAGGTATAAGTTTAAAGCGTAATATTTTTCGGGTTGGTCCGTGAGCGTCCCTCGCTAACGGAGGACCCGCATGCTACCGCTACTATAAAAGAGAGGAAATTCGCTTATTACATAAGATACAATTAGGAACTAGTCGGTTTTACATCGCTATTTTCATGCATTTTTTGTTTTAAAAGTTGACCAGAAGAAGATAGAATGGTAGTTGCTTTGAGGGGAGGACCGAGCCCATTCGGGACTTATTGACGAGCCACTCATGATATTAACGTAACATTATGTTTTACATATATACTTATAAAACCAACAATAAAACATAAAACCAACACCTGTTTGGGATTCGAACCCAGGAGCTTACGTAGAAGAGCAATGCCCTCTTAACCGCTCGGCCACCTTGTTTTCATTCCAGATGCTTATAAATGTGGTCATTACGTTATCCACTAGCTGCTTACGAGCGTTCCCGAATTTCTGGATGGACACGTAGAATCATTTTTTTTTTCAAATAGTGTACAACATCTTTAAAAGGTGTGGGATTAACCTAAAGATAGAATTTCTATAATCTCAGTTACATATTATCTGCCGACGAACGTCTCTTTCCGTTTTTATAAGAAAGTGCACACAAAAAGCAGTTTTTGGAATAGTAAACCCTTTTGGAACACCTAAATAAACCGCTATTTTATCCATTTTCGTTAGTTTATTGTTTTTCTCTGAGAAATAAACAAGAACACTTGAACAACATAACGGTCGCTATGGAAACAAATGTGATCGAACAGCGCAGCCTTGCACTAATCAGGAGGCATTGGAATGCAGTTTCAAACGATGGAAAATGTGAAATGGGCAGCGACAGAGAGATGAATATGAGTCAACAAATGTTCTGAAGACTTCCTTCAGAAAAAGAAGAGCAAGAAGAGATAAAGTGAAGCAAACATATGGCCATCAATCATTGGCCGCATGCAAACTAGAGCCGACGGTCTCACTGTCTGTATTTTCAGATGAACTCCCGTGTCAGTTCGGGAGGATGCAACACTGGCCTAACTCCACCAGACTTCCCCAATTCTTACATTGTAATCTTTGTGTCTCTATTGCTAGCTGCAAACGCAATTTACGGGTAGTAACACGCAAGAACAAATGACGGAAAGGTGTTCCATTAAACCGGGCAAACAAGAGAGAAAAGAAAAACAAGACTGTACTTAATTAAGACTAAAATAAAATAAAACCATCTTTGGAAAAAGTTGAATGAACAAATAATTAAATGGCACAATGAGAAAATAATATCATTCCATTTATTGTTTTATTTCCTTTCTTCTACTACAGGTTTATTATCACGCGAACCCATTAGTTGAACCTCGCCCAAGGTTGTTAAGAGTCGTGATTAGTGACCACATTTGTATGTATAAACGGACTGATGTATAGTAAAAAATATTGTAATTAGCGTTTTAGTGCAAAAACCAAGTTATTTCTCAACATAACCTCCTTTGAGCTCAATACAACTGGTCCAATTCTTATATTCTATCAGATAAAAAAAAGTATTTTGAACTATGCATTACACACGTTTACAGCAGAGATAAACTCTTCATTCGACGAAAATTTCTTCCTCCAAAGCCAATCTTTGAGGTTAGCAAAGAGAAAAAAGGCACATGGGGCCATATCTTGGGAATAGGGTGATTGGGGAACTATTTCGAAGTCCAGCTGGTGCACTTTTGCTATCGCAACAGCCTGATGGAGGAACACTTTTTAGCGCCAATCTTGGTCGCTTTTGCTTCAATAACGTTGTCAAATAACATTGATTAACCCTTTTCCAAATAGTCAATCATGTCGATACTGTAAGTCCCAAAAAAAGGCTGCCATTAATTTTTTAGCTGCGAAACTGTTTTAGCTTTTTTTTCGGTGCATTTTCACTTTCGCCAATCCACTGTTTTGACTGCCGTTTTGTCTCCGGGTGTAGTGTGGATCCAAGTTTCGTCCACAGACACAAAGCGACGCCAGAAGACATTCGGATTATATTGCAACATTTCCAAACACGATTTTAAAATGTTCTTCCTTGAGCAATTTTGCTCTGGAGTCAACAGACACGGCACCCATCACACACTCAGCTTCTTCATATACAGAACTTCATGTACCATCTCAGCAACCTCACGAATCTTAATGTGAGCGTCTTCTATCACATACCTTGAGTTTATCGACACTTTCTTCAGAAAAAAACTCAACGGAGCTTCTGGAACGTGTAGCATGTGCAGTACGGCCACGTTTATATTAATTGATGTAGTTTTTGAGTGCTGGTGTAGAATTACATGAACTGCCTTCAACCCAGTTTGTATCTACTATTTTAAATGAAAATGTTATCACTACGCGATACTCGTCTCTATCATTTCTACCTAATATGTTGTTACATCAATCACTTAAGATACCTGCCCACAAAGAATTTCGCGTTGAATGTTTGAAAATTTTAATAAAACCGTTACAAGAATTAAGTTTATCAAACGTCATGTTCTTAGGGAAATTTCACGCCATTCCGTTGAAATTCACCGGATTTGCATTAATATTCCAAATGAACACATTCCTAAAACAATATATAATTCCCAAATCAACAACCGACAGTTGTAAATTCCACACGTAATTCCACACAAAAACATATTTTATAAAGGAAAAAAAAAAAAAAAACACATGCAAACATATTTTTTGATAATTTTGACATAGTTTTCCGCTAATGTTTTTCAAACTTTACAAATCTCCTCTACTGCTACAAAGAAATTTATTTATTTGTTTGTTTTATTTACGGACGCTCTCTAACATCTCAGGTCATCATCGTCCCATTCAATTCAGGGCGTGAAACGGCCGGTAAATTTTACTTAGAGGCCTCTTCTTTCAGGCTTGAGGTTCTTTATCGTGTCGTAAATCTACGATACGGGACCCACAGCTTTAGTTCCCTTCTGAAGAAAGCCATACTTAGGCTTTTTACGCCCGAAAAAATCCATCAGCCATGGCCGGGATTGAACCCGCGATTTAGGCTACGCTAGTTGAGACATTAGTTGTATGATACAGATCTTGTAGAAGAAAGTTTTGTTTCTACTAACCGCTGCCGCGACATAGGAGAGGAGCTATTTGATTTTTGCGCAAGGCCGTAACTCTCAGTTGCATACTACGGAACCGATCGCGAAGGGAGCCAAGCCATACTTCTTTAAAAATAGCAACCAATCTCCTCTGCGTTGGAATAAAAAACTGATGATACCTTAGATCTGGACTGTACGGTTGGTGCTTCACCAGCGTCAACATCGATGCCTACAGAAATGTTGTGGGCACAGGCAGTGTCCTCGCTATTCTAACTTTCGTCTTCTTTCTGCTAGTGTTCTGAAGACCCTGGGGTGGAATGGTTGCGATACCCAGTGTGCTGAGAAGAAACTGATGACTGCTTCTTTAATTCCCGAATGTATTGGTAAAACTGTTTCGTAGATATCGTAGTTCCCAATGTCGAAATGACGAACCATTTCCAGGCACCATTCTCCTTTTATTCTTCTATGAGGTGGGAACAAACGAAAAAGAGATTTCTTACACAGGATTTCTGACACCTGCGGCGAATAAATGTTTACAGTCTTTTATCTCTCTGTAAGTCATTCACGTATCGCTCTTCACTATGGCTTCTACTCAAGCGATGCTTTCATCTGTGACTACTCTTGCTGCAGTTTTCTCCCTCATCTAACCTCTGCAAAGCACTTATAAACTTTTGTACGCGAAGAAGCAGAGACTGTAACAACTCTCTGTAATTTTTCTAGGCCGACCTTATAAATGTAAAAAATTAATCGCATGATAATGCTCTCCAGACACTTTCCAAACGGCCAGCACACAACCACAATTAATAATTTGCTGCAGCTGCAATGGGTGCAGCGATCTAACTTACTAATCAAGAGACACTCTTTCCAGTGATGCCAACAAGAAACGTATACCTTTCATAGTTTCTTGAAATCCCCAAAATTAAATAGTGATCTCGTAAAAAAGATATGCAGTTATTAGCAGGTTTACAAAATTTACATAACTATTCTACCAAATTAATTCTCTTTTCTCATCTAATAATATAATGATTTACCTAGGGTGATCTTGATTTATAAGAAATGTGTGGGAGTGCGTTTAGAAACGTTCGTCACGCAGGAGCTGCGTAAACTAAGCGAATTCCTCAGCAAATTGAATTTGTGAATATAATTTACATCGCGCTAGAGCAGAAAATATAGTAAAAAACAAGTAATGCTAAAGATATACGAATGTTTCATTTAAAAAAAAAAAAAAAAAAAAAAACTTTCAGGCTTAAAAGTATATGCTTTCTCCGTATCATTGTTATTTTATTTATGTGTTGTATTGTTAGCTTAACGTTTCCAATTGCACTTAGTTGTATAACAACTTAAACGGAATATGATTAACATTTAAGCTATAAAGTTAATTTTAGGTGTACGGTTGCTTGTTTTTCTGTGTTCCGAAACCGTTGTGCTCTCTCGGCCTGCACTCTACACTACCAAGGTTGATACAGTACATATGTACACTACCGCTTAACGTTGGTACATCGCTCCATTATTCCCTGGAATTACGGGTTTTCCGCTGACGTACTGAAGCCATAGGACGGCCTCTGTCTGTAAGGTTCGATTATTCGTCAATGCGCATGCTAGACTATTACCTCCATACTTTTTAACATGACACCAACGAGTTTATCGTTTGGCGCCAATACGCAGTTTTATGTAAATGTTACCACACCTCCCCTTGGGCCACTTTGATCGACGTCCTTGGCGTTAAAAAATTCTACTTTCAGATATACCCCCCAATCCTAATAGTCTGATTTCCTTCATTTTCAGAAACTATTTTTCTTAATATATTTCAATGATATTACGGAGTTGTTGCAAAAACAAAACAAATATTTTTTTTAAAAAAAATGGTGTTAAGGTAAATCCTCACCCATAATAATCTGATTTCGCCGATTTTCAAAAATTATTTTCTTTGTTTTATTTCAATGGCATATTCCGAGTTTAGTCGATAAACAAAAATGCGACGCTAGAGTGATTTTTAAATAATTACCATCCACAATTGTGCGATTATGCTTGTTAACTACTTCGATCAATCGTTTGCTAATTAACGTTATACGACGAGTTTCGTTGAGAAAAAACAAAATTTGCGGCCGCTAGAGCGTCGACAGACACACAAACATACGATATGTCCGAGGTCGTTAACGCGTGAACTCGTGAGGTCTAGGATTCAATTCCTATCAGTACTGTCCTCCCTGATTAAAGTTTTCTTCCAGGTTTTCCCCAATCTTCATAAACAGCAAAATCCGGGGAGGTATCCTTAACTTAGGACTAGAACGCTTCAATCCTTAAAAAAAAAAAAAAAAAAAAAAAAAGAGCTTATTTCATCTCGTGCATCAGTGCCCACCGCCTGTGGTGCCTCAGTAGTAAAAATGGACGTTAAACAATAACCCAATAAATATTCCATTGCCATTTTTGGTGCCTAGCAGGTAGGGTCGATCGAGATTTGAAGAAAATTTTACAAAATATTTTCATGAGTATATCGAAATAGCCACACCACATTCCTTCAGAATTCGCTAAAAACTGAAAGGGTCATTGACACAATAGCTCCCAACAATGGCTAACCGGGGGAGGGGAAGATTAAAAAAAAGGAAATAAACAACAAGGAAGAATAGAAAAGAAAAAAGGAGGGCTGAATGAAGGAGGTGTTTTCTTGCCGAAAGCTGATAACGGCATGCGTGGAGTAAGGTCCTTGTTGCATCCACGACGCCGAGGGGAAACAAGAATTCGTTTTCCATTAAGAACAAGAAAGCCAAGAATTTGTTTGCGCGCGGTCTTAAAGAGTCACCTGAATTCCACATGTAAACTGGCCCTTGCGCATGCGCCCTGGTTGTCAGGAATGCTCCTCTTTTTCTCTCTCTTTCTCACACAAAAGCGAATTGGGTAAAGAATATTTTTTTTAAAGTACACACACGTACACAAAAATAGCCGCTACCTTTATTTTCATTATTTTTTTTATTTCGTATTTCCAGAGGGACAGCCCAGTGGCGGCTGGTGTAATTTTGTATTTTCGTAGACTTTGCAAGATCGCGAGAAATGAATTCAAGTTAGTCTTTTAATTTAAAAAAAGTTATAACAGATGAGCTACTCTTAACTAAATATCTATTTTTAAAACAACCCACTTCTAGTTGTTTTACCTTCAAATTATTAATTTACCCAAAGTAGAGTGTCATGTGGAAGGGGGAAAACCGAATGGCTTGCAAGATTCCCTGAATTGAGCCCCTTAGATTTCTCTCTATAGGTGCACCTAAAATCAGCCATTTTAAAAACACAGCCCTATACAATTACAGAACTGCAATAAAAGATAACCACAGCTAGCAGGAATATTCCTAAATGTGTGTTTAAGAATATTAGACGAAATTTTCAAATTAGGCTATTTTTATATGAAACGAAATGAACACTTCGAGCACTTGAATAATGATGAACAGCTATTATTTTTTAAACCAATTACCATTTTATATCAATTATTATTTAATACGCATAAACGGTTGTTTAATAAAAAAAGTGTAGGGTTCGCATTTAAAAGAATTGAGATGACCTTGAAAGGCTTTTCTAATAAAATCATTTTTCTCACTTAAATGAAGAAACATTTGCTATAAACTGTCTTCTCGAAAACGTATAAACAGCTGGAAAGTTTATGTATATAATTCTCATATTGCAACACATATACAGGTAGTATGGCTTGAAGGTGCTTGTGTATGGCTTTACCGATATATGTGAAACGGTCCCCACTGAAATATAAATATAATATGTTGCAAACTTAACTGTCAAATATTTCATGTATTGTAATTAATAATGTAGATATTATAGAACGATAAGTCTATAAGTTTCCTATCCATTTTCTAGGTATGATATAGACTATATTTCACTTTTCCATATAGTTACCCTGTATTACAATACGCTTCTCACATCTCTGAATTAACATTTCAACCCCCCCCCCCAATAGTCAGAAGTCTTGTTTACAAAATAGGCATAAACAGCATCCATCTCACTTGAATTTCCTTCCTCGAAGGTTCTTCTTGAGTTTTGGGAAGAGTAAATAATCACTGGGAGCTAGAACTGGGCTATAGGGTGGATGGTCGATCTCCTTAAAACCACATTTCTTCACAGCTTCCTTTCTTTGCTACATGTTCTGTGTGCACAGTCGCACTGTCGTGAAGAAGGCGCACACTAACACTCAGCTTTCCTTGCCTTTTCTCTTTGACGGAAGCACGTAGTCTGGGCAGTAGGCTAGCATAGTACTCCCCATTTACTGTGATGTTCCTCTTCTTGAAGTCATTTCACAGTCCCAAAAGATTGTGGTATCCATGATCGTCTTGGTTAACTGAGTGACCTTGCCTTTAGAGGCGGTGCTTCGCCAGGTTTACGCCATTCCATTGATTCTCTTTTGACAAGGGATCATATTACAGGACCATAGTTTCATCTCCTGTAACAATAGTTTGCAGAACTTCTCTCCCATTGCCATGACGAGCTCTTTAAATGCCTGACAACAGATGACTCGTTGCTGCTTGTGGACTGAGGAAAAAAGGCTAGGGACTGAATTTGCACTAAGCTTATTCATGTTCACGACCCCGAGTGGCCGTTGTATAATTAGCCTTTAAACTAGCCAATGTTAAGAAGAGTTTTAACACTTTCAAAAATAGCGAATGGAACGCGTGGCAGGTGCACGTAAACCGGCCAATGGTAAATGTATTTTTAAACTTTTAAAAGTAAATGTGAAACGTGTGACCCCATGACGTCGTTAAGCCAACGATTACTTGATTTGAATTTAATATATAATAAGTTTGCTCGGCTGAGGCAGGTAGTACTCATTTGACCTTCGCAGTTCACAGAATCACCTCATCTTTAAGTTTCACACGCGGCGAGAGGCACTTGCTATTCCGATTCCGAAGCAAGCACTCGGTTGTAAGATATACTCTGCGACATATGCAGTACGCAGTTCCACTCTCGGCAGCTAAGTACCGTGCGCAAAACACCAGAGGACGCAAAAGAATTTGAACATCATAATGTATCTCTATATGTATAATATAGAACTCCTCTCCCAATCCTATTGAGTACGAATCAAAATGGCAGAATTCACCCTGAGAAATTGTTATCATCATTGAAGTGTAGGCAACAACATCGAAGCGATCATTTATCAACCGATCAAAATTGGGAGCGTACTAAACCGCCCCATCATTGGCGCGCCAACGTGGGGTACATTCTAAACTGTTTTACGTGTTTATTTAAACTGCATAGCGTTCCCTTTCCTCTTCTAGATCAAACATACTCTAAGCATGCGGACATCATACAAGATCCATGCTAAAAGGGTTTCTATCCCTGAGTAATAAACGTACAAATTTTCCATTATTCTTGTAGGATACAAGTTTTGGTTTAATAATTGAACACACAAAAAATTGATATGAACTGCGCAAGAAATGAATTAGGGGCCGCCACTGACATGAAGTTGACACCAATGACGGGAGATTTCAGTTCCGCATTTCATTTTGTACCTAGAGCCATGAAAGGAAATGGCATCCCTGAAGCATTATTCTTTTGTATCATAAAAATACCACGAGAAATTGCACCATGCCAAGACGCCTGCTTATCTAACAGTACATCTCTGGCATTCTCATCACGTTTCGGCTTTAAAATGCAACTGTGTAAGATGTACTACTTGACTTTGACTAAGGTAGTCAATAGATGTATGCAAGCGCCACTTTCATTTTTGTTGTAATTGTAAAACGTAGGTGTGTTGAAGTCCATACATTCTGCTCCCATTATTCGCAAATAATTATTGTTTTATTAATTAGCTATATAATATCGCATTACAACTCAAAATTACTCCAGTGCACAGTACCTTTGCGGTCAGTAGGGCCAGTTTTTGTTTTGTCTTTTTTTTTTTGTCTATTTTGGCACCTATTGCCTATTTTGAGGTTTAAAACGTTTTTTTGCCTGTATGGTATCATTAAGGATTTTTTCTGCGATTATTTACGCATTAAAAAAAAAAAAAGGAATTTCAACATATCGAAGTGAAAATAGTTATACAAATTAAATATTCACAAATTACATATTCACCTCATACAAAGTCGGTCCTGGTGGTCTAGTGGTTACCATACTTGCCTCCTAAACCCAAGATCGCGGGTTCGAACCCGGCCAGGACCGATGGATTTTTCCGGGCGTAAAAATCCTAAGTATGGCTTCCTTCGGTAGGGAAGTAAAGCCGTGGGTCCCGTGCCGTACATTTACGGCACGAAAAAGAACCTCAAGCCTGAAGGAGAGGCCTCTGAGCAAAATTTGTCGGCCGTTTCACGCCCTGAGTTGAATGGGAATGAGCTGTTAAAGAGCGTCCATAAATAAATACATAAAAAAAAACTTATACAAATATCTCTTCAGACTCTTGTTATACATTTATTTCATTTCAAACAGTCAAAAACTTTCTCCTTAATCCATTCACTTTAAATAGCAGAACCTTCATAACTGAAAGGAACGCACGGTTACCTCGGGCCTACGAATACCAGGAAACAGAGAAGATGAGGGAAGTACTGTAGTTCTGAATAGTTCTGGCAAATGAGCCTCTATTAACATTTTTCTAACTAAATACCAGTTTTGGGCAAACATAACTTGGACTTTTGGGTAAGATTTTGTGTGTGTGTTACATATAATATTGGATAAAATCATGTATATAATTTGGTATATGTATGTATAAACAAATAGAATCAATGGGAAGTATTAAAAATATCTTACACAACTCTAACATTTTTATAATGCACATTTATTTTAAAGATAAGCAAGTAGATGTAAAAAAGCGTAGAATTATGTGATTTTCTCCGAATTGCCACATCAGGAAAATAAAGGAGCTGCGTAAACTAGGCGAATCTCTCAGCGAGTTGAATCTATGAAGGTTATTACAGAACGGTACAACAGATAATGCACTAAAAACAAATAACGCTAACTGAAGATATACATATGCATTTAATAAAAACAACTTTCAGACTTAAAAGTGTATGCTTTTTCCGTATCATTATTTAGGTATTTAGGTTAACGTTTACAAAGGCACTTAGCTGTATAACAACTAAAACGGAATGAG
Source organism: Metallyticus violacea (assembly GCA_030762175.1). Taxonomy (NCBI): domain Eukaryota; kingdom Metazoa; phylum Arthropoda; class Insecta; order Mantodea; family Metallyticidae; genus Metallyticus; species Metallyticus violacea. Next base: position 88,674,099 of record CM060841.1, read on the forward strand.
TTTAACATTTAAGCTACGTAGTTAATGTTATAATAAGTACGGTAGCTTCTTTTCTGTGTTCCGTAACCGCTGTGCTCTCGCGCCTGCATTTATTGTACACTTTACACTACCAAGATCCCTCACACTCTTTCAGATGACATCGAGTTTATCGCTTGGTGCGAATAACCAATTGTTAATGCTAACAATAACAATTCTGCCCTCATGCCACATCTCCCCCGCCCCGGGCCACCTTAATTGGCTAACAAAATTTCGGTTTTCAGGTATACCCCACCCTAATGGTCCGATATCACTGATTTTTAGAAACTGTTTTTCTGATTTTATTTTTTTAATACAGAGGTTTGTTTAAAAAACATTTAAGTTTGGGCTTCAAGTAACTCCCCCATTCATAATAGTCTGATTTTGCTGATTTCCTTGTTTTATTTCAATGGTTTATACCACGTTACATTGAGAAAAGTAGAAGTTATTTTAAATTTTCGCTTTGGTTAACCCTCATCGCCATTGCTGGTTAACGAACTCGATGAATCGTTTGTTAATTGATCGTTATATGAGGATTTCTTTGAGAAAAAAAATTGGCGGCTGTTAGAGCGTTAACAGACATTTATAAACATTTTTCATCGTCATTTTTGGTATTCAATAAGTAGGATCGATGGAAATTTGAAGATATTTAAAAAAAAAAATCTTTTCACAGGTATACCGCAATTCCTTCGGAATTAGCTAAAACTAAACCCTTTATCGAAAGAGACGCCATTTTGTTCAGTATCGATAGATGCATTAAGTTGTGTGACGATGTTTTATTTATTTTTGTAAAATGGCAGTAAGAGCTTTTCGATTTATGACTTTAATGCTACAAATTAAATGTATCAAACGTGCCATGCATACAGGTTGTGCAATGAAAGGCTTTTTCTCCTAGATTCACTAACGAAATAAAGCCCACTGAGCACATTTAAGTCACTAAGGCATTATGTTTCAGTGCCCGTAAGCGATACTGGATCGTTACGGTTAAGCGATCGCTGGATCTGCTTGCTTGTGTCGATTTCCAAACTTATGTCAACTAGAAACCGGAACAAGAAACATATTTCAAGAATGAAACACTTGCATTCCTTTGTTTCGACAGCTTGCTGCCAGACATAGAGTAATTAAAAAGCGTTGCATGAAGAAGCGTCATTGTGTCGCATGGTTTATATAACTCCGTACGCCTGTCACTTTTTTTGCTACAAAACAACAAAGCTGCTCGCCTGTTGACGGGCATGAAGCTAAAATAACTACAGTAAAATGCCAAGCCGGCCTCCATTTTGTTTCCTAAAACGATGCAACAATGTTGCACCTCCACTTTCACATTTAGAGCAGTGACTCGTTGCTGAAGTGCGTTCAGAAATCTCAGCCGCGTCTGTAATTGGGTCAACTACTTACTGTACACGTTGTTTGCATGCAGGTGCGGGACCACGCTAATGAGTAAATGTGAGCGGCCATGATTGTTCTACACCGGAAATGCTGCACTACCCTAAATTGGCCCGATGCCGTTCTATTGGCAGCTAACTCTGAGTGACAAATGCCTTGTCTAGTTAAACTCTTTTATGTTATGTCTCGCCTTGCGCAACTTTTATTATTAATAACAGTTTACTTTATCTCTTTCCTGCATTCTCCCCACTTTTTTGTTTAAGTTTGATGTACCATTGCTTTCTCCACTTTTGCTTTATTGTATGTTGTGCAGAAACGGAACGGTGGCGATACCAGACGGCGAAAAGTATAAACCTAAGATTCATAAGAATGTGTTAATTAGTTTCCGTTTCAAACTGGATTACTTTTAAGCATTGTTACAATTCCTTTATGCCTCGATAAATAAAAACATGAAATTTAAAAACAGAAAAACATACAATGGACAAAGTTGATGAACCATGAATCAACTGCAGTAGTGTAACAAACACTGGCCTGAAAATTTCAACTTTGTAATCATTGATAAAATGAATAAAGTGAACTAATTTGAAATTGATATGCCAAACTCAAAAGTATTTAGTTTATTGCCATCACGTAAGGAAATTTTAGTAAATTCAAATTAACGACATAATCCAATTTCATGTGACTAACAATTTTTTTTTTCACGCACTATTTCTAAATAGAACAAAGATGAAATAAAACCGAAAAATGTGTTGGAAAAAAGTTCGATACGCAGGAGGTACCCAAACTAAGGGAATTTTCCAGCAAGTAGAATTTGTATAGCGTATTGCAGCGCGCTAGAGCTGAAAAGTACATTATATGTCTATAAAATATGTACAAAGTTGATTGTTTTCAACATTCCCCTCTTTGTAGTGCGGACTTGCATGCAAACAGTATATACAACTTATTGAATTAAAACTTACCACATGCAATAAAATATCAATATTTTTATAACTTTAATTTATAACATTAAATAAATTAAATGCAGTGTCCACTCAAAACTGCAAATTCTATGACATAAAACGGCTATGTTTTCGAGTATTACTTATTTATAACAAGCACAATATAACACGCGAGGGCAAACAGTTTTGTAATATACAATCGAACATTCCATAGATTTTCAGTCCCTACTCAATTAATAATAAGTAACGATTTCGCGGTTTTGAAATTTATGGTAATAAAAATAAGTACCGCTAACGTTTACTGATAGAATAATATGATGTGATGTAGGTAGTAATACGCCTCAGTAATGATACATTATGTACTAATAATTAATTATCCTAACAAATATGAGTTTTAGCACAAAAAGCAAATAAAATGTCTTGAAATTTAAATATAAGAGATCTCAAACTCATTTCTTGTACTGGAAAACGAATAATTTTCACTATTATTAAATACATATGCATATCTCAAAAAAATAATAAATTTTGATGATTAGCCAAAGAATCGAATTTATAATTTATTATATCACCTTAATACTCAAATTTATTTGGACAAAACAAAAAGGTAGAGCTCTACTTAATGATGCTATTACATTACAACTTTCAATTTAAAAATCGCAAATCACTTTTACAGATGACAATTCCATACGCTTATATAATTTTTTCGATACAACCGCTGCTAGGGCGCTTTTTAAATGTCGGTTTTCAGATATGCCCCCCACTTAATAACCTATTTACCTGATTTTCAGACACTACTTTTCTTATTTTATTTCATTGGCATTTACTGAGTTTCGTTGGGGAAAAAAGCTAGAGTATTAACATATATTTTCATAATTTTTGTTTCCTAGAAAATAGCGCAGATTTGAACAAAATTTCCAAAAAAAAAAAAAAAAAAAAAAAAAAGAAATTGTTCAGGGGTACAACCCCGGAATTCGCTAATTATCATAAACTTTAATTCACCAAAGAGGGTAATGCCCACATGATCACCAACCGCCATAACCGGTGACTAGCTTTAGCGTCAATAGTAAATATTTCGGAATGTTCACATTTGATATTAATTAGTAAGTTTTGAAGACAATTCTGCAATTCGTATTTGTCGTTTCCTCTTATTGCTTGTTTCTCTCTTGTGAATATGGCTGATCTACTATAGTCTCCTAGAAGATTACACTTAATTCCAAAAAAAACATCGAAGAAATAAAAGTATCTAAAATGTATATATCGCATTAATATGGTAAACAATCAGTGCGTGTCCGGAAGAATCTAACCGTCGTTTTGGATTTAGGGTGATGTCACCATTAGAAAAATATATACATTTTGGAGGCAATAATTTCATCAGCTTATCAGTTTTAACGCTGAATATAAAATCACTAGATGTGTTGCAACTTTCAAATTTAAAATTATTGAGAAATTCTCGTCAGCAATTGGCATATCTATTTCATATATCTGCAGGAACTGACACAACCAATACGCCTTTAAAAGGCGACATTAATAAACAATGTATTCAAATTTGTTAAATAACGAAACATTTAGTAAACCTTCAAAAGTATTTCTTACTTTCCCGCCTGATCTTTAAGAGCAACAGAGAAATAGAAGGGGGAAGGGAGAACTCAACATTTCTGTGAAAATACTTTACGCACACTATACACAGGAAGGAAGGCTATCTCATTAGCTATCTAAATATCATGGCCTCTTTAAAATCTCTGTCGAAATTCCCCTACCAGTGCAGGGAAAGCAACTGATTGGCTCTGAAAGCTATACGCTAATGAAACGATCCATTACTTTAGCCAAAATGTGCTATTTTTAAACATCCTCATAAAACGCGACATTTCTCTTTTGTCACGCGATCGCGCTGTAAAGCAAGATTTTTAATGAATGTGAAACAATGGAAGGCTTATCGTTTTCATTTCATGAACTAATCTCGCGCCATCTATATGCAGTCGCATAAACTAACGTGCATCATTGTTGCATATCTGAGAAGTGAACTAATATTCCGTTTCTCTTTTGTAAAACTGGACACTAGTTATAAATGAAGTTATGCTTTTCTGCACAAGTATACATTTTAATGTTTCTGCATTTAGCAGGAACAGTGTAAACAACGTAGAATATCTGTAAGTTTTATATTCGTGGAAATACAAACGGAACTGATTCAGTCAATATATAGCATTTATATGTGTAAACAAATGCAAGAGATGTGTAAATGCGGAAAAATTATTTACATGTAATTATCGCAGTTTTTTTTTATGAAATAACACAACAAAACTTTAGTAAATGTGTATTGGAAGATTAATAATGGCATACGCAGTGCAGCCAACACATTTTCTTAATGAGAGACAGGAAGTATGTTTGCATTCCGTTTCCCTTTTCCAAAACTGGACGCTAGTTAAAAATGAAGTTATGCTTTTCTACGCAAGTATACATTTTAGTATTTCTGTATTTAAACAACGTAGAATGTCGGTAAATTTTACACATTGAAACACAAACGGAACGCGTTATAATTGGCAAAACTGATTCAATACATCATTTTAAATGTGATAAACAACTACGAGAATTATGTAAATGGGGAAAAATTCATGTTGTTTTAATTTATACACGTATTTGCCATAGTTTTTCACTAAGAAATAACACAACACTTTTAGTAAATATGTAAAATAGTATTGGAGGATTAATAATGGCACACGCAGTGCAGCCAACATGTTTTCTTAATGAGAAGCAGGAAGTATGTAATGCTTTTCTTTGCTGGCGCTGATGATATAAATACCAAGTGCGTCACATTTATGCAAATGTGCAAGTAAACATGCTGTTTTATTTTTGACGTTCGAGGAATTTTCCATGCGAAACAACACCTTTAAGAAAGTGAACTTCTGACCTTATTTCACAACATAACGATGATGGTAGTTAACCTTGCTTATCACCTCCATTTTGTATTCAGCAAAATACACAAAATGATATGATTTAGCTAACTCTGCCTTTGCACCTGAATGGAAGGTTAAAAGCTAAGCTTTACGTAACACATTTTAACTTCTCCTACGTGTAATGTCTTAAGGAACGTTGCTTGTTTTATGTGACAATTAACGTAAAGACAAGGCTACCAACATTCACGTTGCAAATAAAACTGAATTACTTTATATATGTTTACGTATCTTACTGACGCAGTTAGCAGTGCTTGGCGAAATCGATTTCTAGGAAAGTACAAAGTCAGTATTTATGGAGTGAATCATTTTCCTCCCGGTGAAGTAACAGCATTGTAATTATATACTATATTATATACGTTATGTTTTGCGAAACTTATTTCTTTATGCGCAATTTGACTCAATGTCACAACACAGTAATTAACACGTGTTAAGTGTACAGGTCTATTTTCAGTCGTTCTTTGTGCACAGTTTCTCTCTCACACTTGCTGTGCTTTTGTTTTCTCCAAATGCATTTTGGGACCAACAGTCATATATCACCCGCACATGCAGCAACATGAGATGCATTCGTTGTCACATAACAAATGCTTGCCAACGAGTGGGAAAACTTAACCACCAAACAGTCACTTTTACTTCTCCCATGGAAAAAAGAACGCAAGCTAATTTTAGGCGTCTACGGACTCTTTACCATTTTCATTATCGTCTTCAAAGTGTTAAAACATTTATACCGGTAAACCAAAACACACTTTAGGAACAGATTTCAGATAGCAAATCTATTTTGTTAATGTGTCATTTATTATCGCTCTGGTTGTATTTGTCTCCTCGTGACGCCTGTAGATTGCACATTAATACTGTTGGTGCACGAATGGAATGAAATTAAATTAACTCATGTTGGCGCAAATGAGCTCGGAGACCTTTGCGCCTTAAAGGTTTTCAGAGTAAGTGAAATTTTCCAAAAAAAAAAAAAAAAAAAAAAAAAAAAAAAAAAAAAAAAAAAAAAAACAGATAACGGAGGGGGTCACAAACTATTAAAACTTATATACATATCAGAATTTTTCCATGTTCCATGCTTTTCCTCAGGTCTCTAAATGTAAATATTTTTTTCAGATACTTAATACCTTTGCAGACCTCCCCATTTTTAATTCTTTAAGAGTCCTTTGTATGCTGCTTAATCTACTTCTGAGGTGGCCTACTCACAAGATGAACTACGTAGAAACGAGGCAGGAACTTGAAACTTCAACCTACATACGATCCAGGACGTGATGGTCATTGGGAAGAACACTATCTGTCAATCGTCAAAATTAAATACTTATTCTAAATAAATTAAACTTTATATATTTGCGTATCCGTAAAACCTACCAAAGAAAAGAAATCGCCGAAGAAGAAAACACGATAAAGAAAAGAAAGCAAAGAAACAAAATCAGATTATATTTAGACGAAAGCGAAAGAAGATAAAGATATACTAAACGCTAGAAAGCACCGTCAGAATAAGGAGGTAGAGAAGTTTAAGAAGGCAAGAACCTGGAGGCATGCCGACCGCTGTAGAATGTGAAGTATTCAGGAAAAGGGCAGTTATTTAAAACCGGCGGTGAAAAGAATGGACCCCGAGGTGTTGCGTCCGGCCACCATTGACAAATGAGCTCTATTTGTGAAGTTGTAGACCCACCCCCCGTGTATGTGTGTACAGGTGAATGGGCATGTCTCACTGCTAGCTCATGGAGCCGACGGAAATATAACATTCGTTATAGGTGACCGATGAAAAACGTCTTTACATTCATTTTAGAGATGAAAGAAAACTCTTCTTGATATTCCTGGTTAGCCGGCCTGAAACATGCGTAAATATACGCAAAAAGGAGGCAGGAAAAATTTAATTCTAATTGCATTAAATTTTTGTTAGAATGATTTACAAATATAACAATTAGTAACGTGTTTGGTATTGTTTTCTACATGTTATTATAGAAGATACGATCTCACGTAGCCTACTCCATGGCAAATATTTCATTAGCTATATTTAAAAGACCAACTCAAACTATGATAAATATCTCTTTCTGTTACAATTTTTCCAAAAGCGTAACAGCGAACAACAACAACAACAATAATAATAATAATAATAATAATAATAATAATAATAATAATTGACGGCAGCTCATGAAATATAGGGGGGGGGGGGAGACACGAACGGTACGATTCGCGGTCAGCTATACGCATTATACAAGATAAATAAATTATTGCATTTAGTACATCCTAAAACGCCTGTACGGAACCTACAGTCTCGCTTTTAGTGCACATTCATTTTAACGCCCGTTTTAATATTAGGCATCACAAGCGGTGGACAATGATGGTACATGACATGAAATGATAAATTGGGAAAGGATTTTTTTTTTAAGGAAGGAAGGGTTTATGAACCAAGTTTTAGAATACCTCTCCAACATTTGCCATTTTATGAGGACTGAGGAAAATCTGGAAAACACCTCAGTCAAGGACAATGATCCTAGTGGGAATAGAACAGCAGACCTCGGCCATCAGTGGCGGTATGTACATTCATTGAAACGTAGTTTACGTGCTGCCGGAAAGTTGACCTCAATTGCTGTATCGCCTTCCAATATCATCTATTTTGTTTTATGCTAACGAAATGATGTTATAGTTAATAGGATGAAATCTCAAATACCCTACAAGTTCTATATACAATTTTACAATTCCTTGAATGGTATGCACATGTAAAGAGCAAATAAAGTACAAAGAAGAGATTTTGTGAAAGATACAAACAACGAAGGGGGAAAAAAAAAAGACTAGCGAGTTTAAAAAGCTAAAAAAGAAGTCCCATTTTAATTATTTGTTTTCGTTTTCAATTCTCCACCCATAAAATTTATATTTATAAAAGTAACATTAATAATTAAATGAGAATAATTATTCTCTAAAATCTCAATTTGCAGTATTGTCTGAAATAAGAAAATTATTGCATTTTTAAACAAGTATTATATCTGTCCAACATTTTTAAATTTCAATTATTAAAACCATAAACAAATATAATACCAAACAGTGCCACAAATTATCAACACAATATAATTAAAAGCATAATTCAATTTAAAAATGGAAATATTTATAAACTCTTTATTTATTACGTTTAGCCAGGCTTTAGACAGGATAGGTTTCCATGGAGACACGAACTCTGGCTCAAGGTCGATGTTCACTTTTTATTTGCCTTCCCAAATTAGCACACATCTCTAAATGGTTCCAATTTCCGGCAATTTCCTGTCCATGTGAGCCTGCAACACTTCGTTACTCTCGCTATTTTAAAAAGGACAAATAACAATAATAAAAAAGACAAACACTTTTACGACTTCCTTGAGACTGGAGGAAAAAAAAAAGCCGACACCAAGTTTACTGAACATTTAAGTAAATTGGAAGATTAAGGAGTAGATCGCCAAGAGCAACGGCCCTCTCAGTCTGCTATAGGTGTCGCTTACATCGCTGCCAACTTCAGACGGCTCAAGTTCCTGCACATGTCTGCAGGTTTTAGGGTTTTCACGGTATTGTCGTGATAAAGATAAACGCACATTAAATCTTCTTTTTCCAGAACTCAGTTCCGCAGCTTTACCCTATAACAATAAAGACCTTAAGCTAACTAACGCACACTCTGGGACGTATTTTGTTTATTAATAAAAAAACGTTTGTTGCCAGGATTTTCCTCATGGAATGACTGACGCTGGTCCTTTTAGGGGGTGTTTACCCTTCTTTTCGCCAGTCCATTGATTCTCCTTTTGAAAATGTATCACAATAGAAGACCATAATCTCGTTCGCATGTGATGAAATATTCCAATTCTGCCTTCTCGTTACCACGCCAAAGTTACAAAAACTTCTGACAACATTCCACGCGCACTTGCATTTAAACTGCTGATAGAATTTGACACAGGTATCTTGGACTGGTCTTATACATATCAAATGTTGATGAAGAATGCAAAGCAACAGTTGTTTTAGAAACCCCCAAACCTTGCAGCCATTCCTTTTGCGTTCAGACACCTGTCAATCCGAACTTCCTCCTCGACAAGAGGTATTTTCTTGTGTCAACATATTCATCGGCCTACCCTCACCTGGGTCGTCTTCAAAGCTGTCTGTACAAAGGAAACACTTTTGGCTATTTCTTCACAATGAAATATTAAGGGAAACTTCTCTATACTCACTGTCAAGGCGTTATACAAGGCGTTAAATAAGTCATAAAATTTTTGACAGCATACCCTTATTCAATCTCACAATTTTGATGATATTTTTCAAAATAACTCCCGTTGGATGCAATGTATCTGTCCCAGCGTTTCTGCCAATTTTCAAAGACATAGAGACAAGGCTTCAGAAACGATTCTGAAGCCTTCGCCACTGCTTCTGATGACTGAAAATGCCTCCCACGAGGTTTTTCTTCAATCGGGGAAAAGGAAAAAGTCGCATGGAGCTAAATCTGGAAGGGAAAAGCCTATTTTTAAGTCTGAAAGTTAAGTTTTTTATTAAATACATATACCTTAGTTACCGTTTTTGGTGTATTCTCTGCCCTCTGTAATAACCTTTACAAATTTTACTTGCTGAGGAATTCGCTTAGTTTACGCAGCTATGTAACTGACTTTTAATTGTTAATATTCAAGATACTCAACTTGCTGCTTTCATTTCTGATTCTTTAGTCTGCAGGACACGCTTCAGATTTTTTGTCCCATGAAATTGCAACGTCCATGAAGAGACATGCTAAGCCTACTCCATATTTTCCCAGAAGGAACGAGCACGACTGGTCGAATATATCAGCAGGTATCAAAATTTGATCAAGGGAGATTTTTGGCATACTGAGAGTGCGGGATGTCATTACAAAATATTTGGTGCTCGTGTTTGCGTAGGACGAACACACAGACGTGAAGGATCGCAACGACCCCGTCCAAACGATCGAACGAGAAGACAAGAGATCATTTCTGCATGGGTATTATGAACAAGATCAATGTGTTGCGGTTTTAAAGCACAAACTGTTTGTTTGACCCCGTATAGAAAACAAATATTTCGTTACTATGAAACGCTACAACCGTGGACAGGTTACTTCCATGCCACTCGATTTGGATCCCAGCGGTTGGATTTGAAATTTCTAGGCACACTTTCTTCAGGTATTTATTTTTGTCTAATTTCATTGATTACATAACTTGTAAAATGGTCCTCAGCATACATCACACTTAATTTAAACGCGTCAAAACGTTTAGCAATTCACTCCTTTCCTTAAGAAGGCTTGTTCTCTCAATCAACTAGAAAAGTTCAAAGAAAATCCGTTAGAACACTTAAAAACACAATACGTACTTCTTACGTATTTTTTACCTTCCCACCTCCCCGATCCCGGTCAACCCTTGCTTCTCCACACCCTTTTTCCAGTACTTTTTTCGCCAACTGCCTTCCCCCTTGGCAATTTCTGCACATGCGCAAAGCCATCTCCACTATCTGTCGCTTACACGGAGCTTATATGCAAACTTAAAGCGCTATTTCTTCCAATTGTTTGGACATTTTTTTAAAAGTTATGCTTTTCTAAATGATCACTGTTTCTGAAGCCTTGTGTTAATACTAAGGGTGTACTTTAATGAATAGCAGTCGTGATTTATATATATATATTTATTTAAAAACTAATGGTGCCAGCCACAACTCACATGTAGAGCATTTTTGGAAGATTATTAAACCGCTATAGAAATTGTTGAAAATGCATAAGGCATAATTCAACACGTCGTTCCATGTTACTGGCCGCTGTGTTGTCAATACCATTAAGCTCCTGTGTAATGATCATAGCGTGGGGCGTAAATCTGTCTTTTAAGTAACCTCATAGGAAGAAGTCCGGGTTGTCAAATCAGAAGATTTCCGTAGCCACAGGTTCTTGAAGATGATGCGCTCGTCAAGGAAACTTTCAATTATCGTCATGAATTAGTTTGATGTATGACATATAGCGCCATCTTGTTGAAACAGTTACATCGTTCAGTTTCTCAACAAACTGATGAAAATCAGGCGGTACTCTGCAGTTGGTCAGGTCCCAGTGTTCTCTGTACACCAAACCCTAACTTTAACTTGGTACATGAATGACATGTGGATTTTGGATGTTCCATTAGCCTGAGTTCTGTGAGTTCACAAACAGAGGCATGCTTTATCTGTGAACCATGTTATGGATATATGCCAGGATTGTGCACAATGAACGCCGTGTTGTGTTATGCCTTATGCAGGAGGGAAGACATTTTCATTATTTTCTATATATTTAGGTTAATGTCTCCTAAAGATACTCTACATTTGAGCTGAGGCTAGCATAAATCGTTTTAAAATAAACAAAGAAAGAAATATATTAGTTCTATATACACCACTCTTAGGTTAATTTAGCCTGAGCGGTCGCATTACTGTTGAAACACAGTAAAGCCTCTCTAACCCAGAAACCTATTCTTCTCCTCGTTTGGCGCTACAGCTCAGAGTGAGACTTAGCCTGCCGCAGCGACTTCTGCATCCTCTAAATCATTGATCAGAGGACAGAGGACAGGTAATGCCGGTACCGCGACGCTCGAGATCGAAGAACGATACCTCCCATCAGGAGCTTCCTGTGCGTGGACCACGTTCCAGAGCTCTCCCTAGAAACATTCCTAGCCAGCAACGCTAACCACTTGAACAACGAGGCGGTCCTCAGACACCTATCATTCATTAAAAAGTGTCCACTCTAATGAGGAAAACGATTTAAACAACCATTGCTGGCTGAAAACAATAGTTTTGTATTTCTTTCGATTACTCTTGCAGAAGTGACTGCAATATTCTTGCTCTGACAAAACTGAATATGTTTAAATTAACTACTTTGCACACCTCTTTCTATACTGCAGGTGTACAAGAGATCAATCTTTATGCCAGGACTATCATTAGCTTTAAAGAAACCTTTGAACTATGAGGGGTGTTCAACAATGAATTATCATAACTCTTACATGCTAAACTTCAACTTTACATTATTACATTAGCTTAATTTGTAATGTGCACGTGGTGGTTGGGCTCCCGCCTATGAGGGGAGTGCATATTACGACATGTTCAGCCCCGTCTACAGCAAGTTGGAGGTGACACGCGCTGCTCTGTCTCAACAAATCTTCAGCTGAGGTCTGTGATATCTACAGCACAGCTCGAAGAATACTTTCAGAAATTCTGAAAATTTCACTGGGTGCCACCAAAGTTGCATGTGAGACGTGTTTGGCACGGCGAGTTCTAAGAATGTGAAAGTGGTTGCTTCTGCTGGGAAAGTTATGGTCATCTCATTTTTCCATATTCAAGGAATGTTTTACCTGTACACACAACTGTAACTGAGCAATACTCGAGACGCTGCCCCACCTTTACATTGCAAATGTTACTGAATATCTTACAAAAATCAACGTTAAGCGTGTCCCTCACCCTCCCTACAGTCCCGATTTAGTTCAGTGTCAATTCTTCCTTTACCCCAAATTGAAGAGACACTTCCGTAGAAGCCATCTTTCGTCATCAGAAGATCGTTCATTATTGAACATCCCTCATAACTCAAAAAAATCAATCAATCAATCAGAACGTTTTGCAAGAAACTAAAATTGTATACATTACGAGAGTTAGTGGAACTTGATGTTTTTCATTTCGGTTTTGGGAAAGATCTTGCACGATATCGCAAAAGCTGTTTCAAGAAAATCACCAATGACGACTGTGACAATTACGCTAGTCGACAGTTTAGTGCGGAATTTTTGAAGATGTTTTGGAAGTTTGTCTGTTTGTTCACCAGAGACATGATCCAATGCCTTCCGAAAAGTCTCCTGCCAGAGATGGAGAAGTAGTGACTTCGTACTGGATGACGCGTGTTGAGCAGTTGTGACAGTTCCTTTGAAGCTCGGGGCATGACCAAAGCACTCCCGGCTAGGAATCACTGTGTACCCCCTCCAATGATTCGGTGTGAGTGACCGCGCGTGACGTCAGAGTCTGTACAGCCAATAATACATTGTGATTAGCATACGCTACGATGATGTGCGCTCTGGAAAGCTTTCCCACGAAATTAAACACACAACTGTGTCGTCGTCAAGAACATTTCTCAAATAATAATAAAAATAATAGTAATAAAATTACAAAAACAGGCAAGGGCTAACTCTGGGGACCGACAACTGTGCTTTATTGGAAGCAATTGAAGGTTGAAAAGCATTTGTGGAGAATGAGAGAACCATTACAGTAAATTTAGAACAAGAGACGAGCGAGCGAGATGCAGAGGGCTTTGGAAATGACGGCGAGCGGAGAGGACATGGAGTGACTTGAAGATGCTGAGTTGGGAGGGGGAGGGAGGGAGGAGGAAAGATGATACAGTTGGTAATAAAAAAAATCTCCTTTCTCCACTTAAAGTGGAAAATTGGCAATTTAGCTTTCCCTTCAACCTCCCCCTTCCGCCTTCCTTCAGTTTTATTCGTCCCGTCTTGTTTCGTTCCCCGTCCGCTGCAAGCGCGCAGAAGCGACACAAGCAACGCTCTAGCGTGACTACAGTGATGCTACAATATTTCCCACAATCAGCTTTAAATTCCCTACACGCGTTATGCTTTCAAATAATAACATTTAATTTCTAAAAAAACCACTAACGGATAGATACATGCCCAAAAAGCGCATCTTTCAAATTCGTTAGTAATTATTATATTAATTTTTGTTTCTAAACTTTTTAAATTCACTAAATAATTTGGAAACACTACTAATTTGGAAACTTTTTCTGAAATCAGTGGTTTTACATCTTCTTTTATTTATTTATCACTTGTTCCCATCGCACCTCTATTGTACAGTATGTTACATTTGTCTGTTAGAGCATAGACATTTAAAAATTAACTTCTAACATTTTGAAAAAAAAATTGTAGACCGTCTTATTTTAATTTTTGAAACCGCGGAACATAAAAAATTACATACGTACGAAACAAACCTTAATACGTATATAAACATTTTTATTCAGAAATTCTCAATCTGAAATTCCAAACGCCAGGGTAAATACAAAACCTGTATAAAAGTGCATATTTTCAGAAAACTCCAAATAAAAATGAATGAAAAGTTAATTTAATTTTTGTTCTAAACTGTTCTATTAGATTTTCGTTATTTTACTTTCTACAATAAACAACGCCATCTGGCGTCAAACAGCATTGTTAAAATACATTCATTTTTTCTTTCTTTTTTTCTTAAAAAAAACTATTGCAATTAAATGCCGGAGCTGAAATTAAATTTTAGGTCATGATTGAATATTGCATATGAAAGATGTTGAATAAAGAAGAATGGTAACATTTTAACAGGCATTATTTCTTGCCCTAAAAGTTAACTTTAGCGTATTTTGATAACTTAATGTGTAATGTACATTAGTTTCGTTGTTCTGGGGTTCCGACTGTGATCGGTGTACAAGTTAAGACATGTTCAGACCGCTTACGCAGACGAACAATATGCAGCTCAGGAATGGTGTAAAATGTTTAAAGAGTGAAGGCAATCGATTTCAAAGTAAGCTTGATCCGAGGCTCCAATCTGTGCCTCAAGAAGAAAACATTAAAAACTTCGTTCAGTTCCGGCCAGGATCGATGAACTTTTTCGGGAGTAAAAATCCTAAGTATGGCTTACTTCGGAAGGGAAGTAAAGCCGTGGATCCCGTGCCGTACATTTACGGCACGATAAAGAACCTCAAGCCTGAAAGAGAGGTCTCTGAGCAAAATTTGTCGGCCGTTTCACGCCCTGAATTGAATGGGACGGTGATGACCTGAGATGTTAAAGAGCGTCAGGGAAGGGGGGGGGGGGTTCTAGCATGTCTCTGAGGACTGTGACATGCCAATTATTTCATCGATTTTGAAATTTATATGTTATTACAGTAAAAACTGTAACACATTTTCGTGAAGGTAGCAACTGTGAAAATTGATCTAATATATTGTTTTCTTCCCTATAGTGTTTTTATAAAACATATGCATCCTTATAAACATTCCGGCTTAATTTATCCTTTTATTTTGAAATAATTGGGAGAAAAACGACATTTTTTTTTTTTTTTTTTTTTGTAAATTTCAGTTTTTAGATATATCTACTACCATTGATCCAGTTTTCCTAATTTTCTGAAAAAAAAAAATCTTATTTTATTTGAATGGTATATACAGAATTTTGTTGTACAAAAAAAAAAAAAAAAAAACAAACAAATATTGGTGCCGTGAGAGCGATTTTTAAATTTCCTTGATTTTCAGAAACTATTTTCCTATTTTATTAAATGGTATTTACCGCGTTTCGTTGCTAAAAAAATATTGGCCGCTAGAACGATTTTAAAATGTTGGGTTTCCACTTCTAACAGGCTGATTTCACATATTTTCGGAAATTATTTCTATTAATTTATTTTAATATCATACGCCTAGTTTCGTAGAGAAAATACATAAATTTCGACTGCTAGATGTTAATACACACACTCAATGCAAGTTTTTTTCACTGGCATTTTCGGTGCCTAGTAGATAGGATCGATGGGGATTTGTAAAAAAAAAAAAAGAAAGAAAAGAAAAAGAAAGAAAGAAGGAAGGAAGGAAGGAAGGAAGGAAGGAAGGAAAAAAAAAGGAAAAAAAAAAAGAAAGAAAAAAATTAGAATCTTTTCACGGGTAAAACCGAAAAGGGAGATACTAGTATAATTATTTATATTTTTACCGAGTATAAAATGGCACGACATTTAAAACTGATAATAATAAGCACTAACCTGAGTTAAAAATGGTGCCCCTCAACGGCAATGTATTGCCGGCATCTGCGTAAAAATGTTCTGTATTTTTATGTACCTTTTCTTTCATAAGAACACATTTCTTGCCATTGAGAGAGCCTCTCGTCTAACTTATAACAAATTGGCCAACAGTTCAAACTGAATGCCTTCTTCTTGCTTCTCTGCAAGAGTCTGTTTTCACACATGTATCGTACATAAAAATCCGTTCTTCAAAACTGTATTTATGTAGTAGCATAGCTAATGAAAACAACACTTATACACTGCATACACAATGAAAGTACCGAGTAACACTGGAGCTCATAACTACTTGCTGTCTAGCCGCCCTCAAACTACAAGTTGACACCTGCACGTGCATTATACGTCCATGACGCAGTCGCGCCCTTCTGGCCCATAACTCTATTTTATGTAGAAATGTATAATTTATGTTTCTTTAAACCTCTGTGACGAATTTGAAGAAACATCTTCACTGAAATCGTCGCCTAACAACTCTAAAAACCACTCCAAAATTCAGCAACAATGAGACATCTCGACAGAACACTGATAACAAAAGCTAGGTGTCATGGGAACCTCGTTAAATTACACATGTACACCCGCCGCACGTTTTTCGCTTTGTTGCGCCAAAGCAAGGTCTTAGGTTACAAAAGAGATCAATAACTAGGGCGGTGGCGGGTTTTGAACCGGATGCCGCGGATCTCAAGGTGACCACAACATTGGGAAACGTTGGAGTCAAAATAAAAACCTTAATCGAATACTTGTACGGAGATATTTGCATATTATGTTATGCCTAATGTATAAATTTCTCCGCCAGAGCGCACGTAAATGCGGTTTCATATCAATTCCTAAATCTTCGATTACAAGAAATCTTTAGAATTCCTTACAGGTGTTGTTTTTCTCAGCAGGCCGTGGTTTTACGGTATCGAACGAGATCGAACGCAGGTCGATTCTCCGCCGTCTTTTGTTTCCACACGACACTCGTGGTTTTTCAACCTGTTTTCATTTGCGGAAAGCCAAACACTTCGAAAAACGCAAGGGAAAATGATGTTCGGTTAATGTTACGTGTCTTGCAAATGCGTCAAGAACAACTGCTAGCTATTTCCTCTAAAAATAAATGTAATTTAAATAACAATAACAGTACAGATATTAAAATAAAGTACTGGTCTTAAATAGGAACGACCTACACAATTTGTTCTGAAGTTTGAGATGAAAATGTAAGCACAGAACTAAGTTTTCTAAGAAATGATATCTGTTGCCAGATCAGGAGTGTATGGCAAATGAGTCAGTTAAATATCTGAAGTTGTTAAACATGTCACTGCCTGTTCCGCAACGTAAGACGTTGTTACTCCCTCGCAATAACTTAAGAGAAATTGTTTGGTGAGATAGAATGTTCCGCGCTTGTACAGAAGATATCATAAAAAAAAAAAACTGCTTACATTTGAAAACTAAGCGAAGGACAATTGAAGAGTGCAAGTTTTTGTATGCCATTTTGGTTTATGTAATTGGCTATTTTAAGACATTCAAATAGTTAACTAGAATGCAGTTATGATGTTCCGACAGTGGATCGAGCGCAGAGTTATCGTGTGTGAGCAGCCCTGCCACTCAGCAGTGCATCAGGAATGAATGACACAAGCCTATCTTCTTTTGGGAAGATCAACTTGTTATGTAAATAATACAAGAGTCATTTGAAAAGTTCTCTGAATGCTCCACAGATTTAGCTATCAAAATCTGCCTAATTCCATAGAAATACTTGTGTAATAATACGTGGATTGTTCAAGAATCGCTGTAGCTACAGCTGTTTGTTGCAGTGGAGTGTAAAGGTGTAGTAGATATGGGTGAAGTGAAGTTGGTGGTGAAACTTGTAATAATGTGAGTATAAAGGATAAATAAATGTAATAAAGAAGTGTAAAGTGTAGTGGAGTAGCGAAAGGGAACTTTTTATAGGACATAAAACGTATTGTGTATATAAAATGAGAGGAGGAAATGGGGTATGGTGAAAGAGTGAGGAATAGGAAGATAAAGAGGAAGTAAAACACAATTCATAAAAATTGTTATATTAATTATTATAATTATAAATAATATTATAATTAGCATTGTTAATGATGTCAAAGTAATAAATTGGTAGGGAAAATGTTGCATTGACAAACGTCAATTAGATTCGCAAACAAAGAAACGATTCGCAAAGTGTTGTAAAAAGTTGGCTAATATAAGATATAAATGTTTAATTTATATGAATCTATTTATAAAGATGACATAATATATAGTTTTATACAAATAGATACATATAAGTAGTAAAGTAAAAGTATATAAGAAATGTACTGGTCACCAGTACAGTTTTTCAGCAATTAGGAAGTAATTGAAGGAAATGTAATTTTGTTATTTTTATTACTTTTGTAAATTTCTAATTGTATGAGTATCCTCTGGAAAATAATAATGTAATTTTGTAATTTAGAAATAAGGTGTAAGAGTTTGCAATACACGTCCCGGTGTAGGTACGGGATGGAGTTTAATAAAGTGCAGAAGGGAAAAATGACAAATATCGAACATCGTGTGGTAATTATGTAAGTACTTGGTAAAGAATGTAACAAACACTCTATGGGAGTCTGCAACATCATTTTCAACCGTTTCCCAGTGAAAGCTTCGAAGATGACCCCACGCAACGGACGAGCAAAAGAGAAAGTCGATAAGGATAAGGTGGTTCTGGAGGATCCCCGATTAAAGAATTTGGAAATTGCTGAAGTTTGTGATCATTTCAAGGGAACGCGTTCTTCACATTTTGAGGGAAGAATTGTGATCGGCAAGATGTGCCGATTGAGGATCAACAGCGAATCTCTCAGCAAAGTTTGGTTTCCTTTTCAGAGAGATCCAGCCAGCTTTATGCGTCGATATGTGACCAGTGATGAAACATGGGTACACCTGAAACAAAAGAGCAGTCTAAACAAGGAAGCATCTCGACTCTCCACCGCGAAGTGAGTGAAATCTTCGAGAAGATCATGTCAGTTCTACAAGTGTTCTGCTAATTAACTATCTTTCATCGCTGATAACTTTTGGACCTACTGAGAACAAGAAAATGCCGGGTTTATTACAGAAGAAAAGCATATTGTTCGTTGCAACAGCGAAAATCAACCAATTGGGCTGCGATTTGCTACCTAGTCCGCCTTATTCCCCTTTCATCTATTCCCTAAATTGAGAAAATTTCTTCTTTTGATGAAGAGCTTAAATCATCAGTTGAGGCGTATTTTGCGAACCTTTCGTGATAGGATAAAGGTTTTGCAGCATCGCTGAACAGAGTACATTTGTGTAAAGCGGGACTATGATGAAAAATAATAAAAATCATTTCATTAAAATTATGCCGTCATTTTGTGCTTCATTCCGACAACCTTTAGATATGACCAGTGTCGATTACATTTTTTGAACATTTGTTTCCCCCAATTCAATTATCTAGTAATATGAGTCAAATTATGATAAAGTTGCACAAATACAATATACGCTTTTCAGAGAAAGGTGTCATTTACGGTAATTATAAAGCAAAACTATGCTCGCCAGTTTTTAACCTAATTTTTGTATATACTTGTAAAATATGTGGCCTTTCTTAGCTAAACATAAACTATGGATTTAAAAAAATAATAATAACAATAATAATAATTAAAAATGCGTAACCGTCATTCAGAAACCGGTAATAAACAACCAAAATTGAAATTAAAGTAAAGAAACATGATTTATTCCCTTAAATAAATGCGGCGTTCTACATAATTATCTTTTATTTCAGACATAAAGACTAAACTTTCATATCCGTTTTTCAGGGGGGGGGGGATTTTTCATTAGACCTAATGTTCGTTAAACTTATGTTAGCGGAGGAGATAGCAGTGATATCAGGTAGATTCATGGAGCGAATTTTACGACAAGGTGCCGGCCGACACTTTTATTTGTTATAGCTGATGAAAACTTCCAGATCATTGTTGTGAACGCGTATCAGTGAAAACAGGCCGGAAAAGGGGTGTAAGACATTCCTAAAGCTAGCTGAGAAAATTTATATTTACTATTATTTGGTTTATTTATGCATGTTTTTCAACATCTCAAGTCATCAGCGTCCCATTCAATTCGGGGCGTGAAACGGCCGACAAATTTTGCTCAGAGGTTTCTTCTTTCAGGCTTGAGGTTCTTCATCGTGTCGTAAATGTACGACACGGGACCCACGGCTTTACAATATTTCCGAAGTCAGCCATACTTAAGAATCTTTCTGCCCGAAAAAAATCCAACGACCCAGGCCGGAATTTAAGGCTCGACTTGGGTCTACGAGAGAACTTCTATAAGCACATTGTTACATTTATCAATCTTTGCTGAATTCGGTAGCAATATTGATTTTTGTTTTGTTTGTTGATATGCTTCATTAGGTTCACATCTGGGATATCAGCACCTCCATATTCAATGGGATTATGTTTTTCAACACAAGCATCACTGTGATTGGATTATTTGTACCTCTGATGCCAACTCCATCACTCTCTTATCACCTGTTCACCTTCAGCGGACCGCCACGGATGGCCGAGATCGTTAAGGCGCGGACTTGTGAGCGGTAGGTCAGGAGTTTGAATCCCGCCAGGACCATCCTCCCAGGTTTTCCTCATTCCCCATAAATGGCAAATGCCGGGGAGGTGCCATAAACTAGGCCTGGAACGTTTCCTTCCTTACCTTTCCAGTATATCATTTCATCTCACGTATCATCAGTGCCCACCGCCTGTGGTGCCTCAGTAGTAGAAAAGGGCGTTAAACGTCACTCAAATAAATACAAAACCTTCAGCAGAAATTGAATCAACTTTACGTAACGTCCTGCAATGACACAGGCGTGACGCATCCTGCACTCTGTATGTGCCTGTAATGCACATTCATGTTCTGTTTAAATCTAGAAATATGTTTTGGGTATTGTTTCTTGGCACCACTGCATCGCACACTCTGCCTATCTACCAGTGTTGACCTCACAACACGTTTGGTTGCAATGGCGAAAATCAACAAACTGGAGAACGATTTGCTGCCACATCCCCTTACTCCCTTGACATGGCTCCATCTATTTCGTAACTGAGAAAATCCCTTGGTTGAAAGAAATGTTCATCCGATGAAGAGGTTAAATCATCAGTTGCAGGCCTGCAGAAATCTTCCCATTGTGATGGGGTAAAGGCTCTGAAGCGCATGGGAGACATTGTTTAAAAATGAGATTAATACCAAAAACATGTGGCGTTCAGTTCAACTAAACAAGGTCGCGGGTTCTGGGTTTATGTATTTTCCTTCGGAAGGGAAGTTAAGCCGTGGGTCCCGTGTCGTAGATTCACGGTACGTAAAATAACCTCAAGCCTGAAAGAAGAAACTTCGGAGCAAAACTTATCGGCCGTTTCACGCACTGAATTGACTGGGCCACTGATGACTTGAGATGCTAAAGAGCGTCCGTAAATAAAGCAAATAAAAAAAAACTACTAAGCTATAAATTAATAAAAAAGGGGGATTGTTTTCAGCTTAACCAGAAGAAATCAAGTTATGGTTACCATAACCATGGTATTAAAATCGAAATAACTTCAGAGTCATTTTTTCCCACAGCCTTTACAGCTGTTAAAACATCTGAGTAACGTCGAAATCATCCACCAGCTTTTGCTGAATCTCGTTAGAAAATTGCAAGAGACAACCAGTAGCCATTTATTGCGTCACAGACATGTTTGTCTTTAAATTTCAACTCTCACATCCGCGAAGTGTGTTAAAGTGGAGGATATAACAATAAAATTTACATTTTAATGGTCTGCACAACCAGGAGACGGTGCCTTGTGCCACTCTTGCTGATGACCGGCGTGGCCATGTTCCTCTCATTTCAATGGCTTCTAATGTGGAATATAACCAGACTTGATTGATATAAATGACAGTCAAGACAGTTGTGAAGAGGGGGGAGGGAGGGCAGAACAAATCCACGCCATGTTGGTTCTTCACCCCCCTCCCCCTTTTCACAAGACACGAGAAAGACTTACATTAGCATACACTCACTCCACTGAGCTATACAGATTGAAAAATAAGAGCCGGGAAGGGGAAGGCAATTTAGGAATTTTACGAGATTAGTGCCAGGGGTTTCTCATGCTTGTTATGTTAGTGGTGCCCGTAACGGTCCACCAACTGCGTTCTCTTACTCTACAGGCTATGCTGCTATTCATTACAACACCAGGTGTTCACCTAAGTCTGCTACCTATATGTCCAGGAATCCTTTCAACTGCACTTCCCAGTAAGCTTGTGTCACTCAGAGCGGAAATCTACAAATACAAGGGGCACTCCAAGTTTCCGGACTTAAGTAAACTGTTTTTAATAATGTGTAAATGTACCAGAGAATCAAAAAGAAACCGAACAGGCGTAGGGAGTTTTACTACGGACTTTTTTCACAGCTCCACCTTTTGCCACCACTTTTCGAAACAGCCCCTCAGTTTTTAGTTCACTTCACACACGGGATGTGTCGCATGTCTTCAAGCTAAGCAACCTGTTGACTTTCACAAACCAGCCGGAGCAAGATCTGGAGGATGAAGAAGGAGGAATGCATTATATTTAACCAGGCTTTCCTCACCTGGAACGACCGTACATATGGTACGTGAAAACAATATTGCATCACCAGCAGTATCAAAGGTCCTACACGTTCATTTTCGTGTCAGGAAAGTTTCCTCCCGTTGGGTGCCAAACAATTTGACAGACACACAAAAGCGCACCCGAGTTGAACGGTGTGAAAAAGTGCTGCACAGATTCGACGAAAGGAGCTCAAAGCGTGTTTCTGATGTCATCACGGTGATGAAACATGGATTTACCAATTTGATCTGGAGACATCAAACGACAGTGGACAATTTGGATCTATCCAGATGATGATCCATCAACGAAAGTGAAGAGGGCCGAAGTGTTGGGAAGAAAATGATGGCCACGTTTTTTCAAAAAGTGCCTACAATTCATTTGGAAGCGCAAAGGGCGGTTACTGCTTAGTGGTACATCGCAGTCTGCCTGCTGAAAGTTTTCGACAAGCTGCAAGGACAGAACCGAGATCATGCTTCACCAACACAATCAAAACTCTGGATCAGCTATTATCATCACTGACACAAAAGCCTTCAATGCCAAAGAAGTTGTCAAGCAATGTGACATTTTAAAATTGCTTTAAAAAGGGTTAAATTTTGCTTTTGTGGACTATTCTATTTAAGATTTGTAATTTGCTTACATTATTGTATGATGCGATTAAGTTTAGAGCTGTTTTGTCTTCTTTAGACTATTATGAAAGCCAAATTTCAAGAAAAGAAAGGCACTAGTTCACAATTTTCATTACTGATTCTAGACTTCGTTATTTTTTAATTTTAAAAGATTTGTTTTAGAAAATATTTTGAAACTTTTGTTATTAAAGAAAACTTTGAAAATACAAACTGTTACTTCCATTTTTTTTTTCAAATTATATTAAGAAAAGGTAATAAGTGTCAAGAATAAATTTTATTATATACTTCATTTATATTTTATAATTAATGAACATAATTTCGAACGCTTTCTAAATTGTTTCGTTAAACACCGATTTTCAATTTTGCTTTCTTTAAAAAGGTTTATTTTAAAGAAAAGTATTTTTTCTTCTTTTTATTATGTCTTATTTGAAAAAATTGGAAAATTCGATTTTTTATGACTATAGTCAAAAAGTACGCGGTGATAACATTCTGTGCAGTTTCCTTACAATTTCTTCATCGCCATCTTTGTTTGTTTGCGATTGGTCAAGTCAGGAAGTGTCAATTATCGGGAAGGTGACATCAGCAGTTCAACAAGGAGCCTTCTTGATTGTTTATTGTTCATATGAACTATATTTGCTTAAATATAAAGTTAAAATATGTTTATTTGAAGACTTGTTTATAGAAAAATTAACAGCATATTGTACAAAGCGATCTTAATATTAAATGGGGGGGGGGGGTTAAACGAAGGATGAAAATAAATGGATCTAAGAGTAAGGCAAAATTATTCTATAAAAGCCGAGAAGAAATTAATCTTAATTATAAACTCGATGAAGTAGAAATTACCCAGGAAAACTGCTGTAAATACTTAGGGGTTCCAAACTAGCATGCAATGATCAAATTGATAAAGTTACGAGGAAAGCATGGAGGGGGTTACAATTAGTTACGAGAATACTAAAAAATGCTAGTCCAAATTCGAATGAAATGCCTTATTTATCATTAGTTTGGCCCTTAATGGCGTAGGCAGCCAACTCGTTAGTTTGCATACAGGATATATCCAATTAATATTCTTAAAAAAAAAAAATAAATAAAAATAAAGCATAGAGCAGCAAAATTCGTAAAATGCAAAAAAAGATATTAAGACATTAGATTGGTAGTCACTATCACGTCATTACACAAAGGGAGGGGCATCACAACTGGGTTAGAAACACCAACATGCTATGGTAGGAACGATCATAGTTTTAAAATCAATTGCACGCAACAGACAACGATGTAGGCAAATTCTATTTCGTAAATAAAACCATAAATAACTTGAATGAATTACCTGCAGTTGTCTTTGAGGGTTGTCCTTCTCTGACAAGATTTAAAATTGTGTGTGTAGAACCACTTCATTGATAGAAAAGTATATTAATGTAATAAGTGTTCAAATTTAGGTTTTTTCTCCTATTGTATTTAATTGACTGACTGGCTTAAGTTGTTTATATTATTATTCAAAGTTTAGGCATAAAATTATGATAAAGTTAATTTTATAAATGTAATTAATTAAGTGAACGTGTGTATTTAATTAAAGTAATGTATTTAACTAAATTGACATGTTCTTAGCTAGGTCAGTAATAATTATAGTGTATAAAATTTAGTTGACACGAATTTAGTTAAATTTACATATTCTAAATTAGGTCAAATGAATTTAATTAAGTAATATGTTTGCAATTAAGTCGATTTGTATTTAATAGTTTGACGTATGTTTTGTCACAATCTCGTTGGTTGTAGCAGTTTAAGGACGCCCTGAACGCTCATAGCCTGGAATGGATATACGACCGCGCTTAAATTCAGCAACCCTTTTTTTGTTGTCAAAAATGAAGAATCCTAAAGGGAATGTACTTCTATTGGGGTTAAACCCTTCAAAACGAAGTACTTTATCACACCATGTTTCGGTTTTATCCATTTTGTAAACACTAGTTTGTGTACACGATCGTCACAAACAAGTGACTACGCTCACCCGTCGGAAGCTTTGCAGCGCTAAAGGATGACACTAATTTGGCTATCTTCACACCTTTCTGAGTCAGGTCGAGAACTCTAGAACAGTCCTAATATTTAACACTGAAGATATTATTTTGATCTGAAACTGACAGAGGATTTTTGGCCACGAGTATGGTGTTTTTAAACAGCAGTCTCTAAAGTTAGAAATGCTCTAATATTATTATTATTAATTCACCAAGAGCGCTCTTACACGTGTCGAGAGCATCACGGTTATAAGTCGTAGGGGGTAATTCTTCTAGAGACATCGCTCCAAGGCTGTAATGACACAAACAAAGAAGGGTTCTCTGTACTTACCGGCCTTGCTGGGGTCCATGATGACTAAGCCGGGCGGTGCGGGGGGTGTGGAGCCCCCAGGGGAGGGGGAGGGTTTGTCCTGCAGCGCCGCAAGCGTCAGAATAGTCGCCATATTCTGGTGCAGCATCCCCTGCAAAATTAGACGTTTCACAGTTCAACCCCTTTCGTGACGTTGCAAGTGAACAATTTTACCAGTTTTTCTTTATAAACAAACTATTTCCATGAGTGTCTATGAATAGGAAAACTCTCCAAATTTACACCTGTGCTTGTCGAGCATGCGCATAGCTTCTTACACAAATATTACGGCCGTCGAAACCACAGAAGTTGACATGCTGCACAGTGCATGGACATGTCCGCATATTATCACAGAAATTTTGTACATATGTAAACTTGGAGAATTTTCCTATTCATGGATATTTTATGTTTTTTCTACACCAAATAGATTTTTATAATAAATATTCCAAGCTATAGTATAAAGTTTTAATAATTCTTTATTCGTTAACCTTTTTACCTTTATCAATTAATTTATGAGCGTCGTTCAATTAAGAATTACTACTGCATATTTTTGATGATATTTCTCAAAGTAGATCCCGTTGGATGCAATGCATCTGTCAGTCTTCAAAGACATGCTGGAAACAATTTTTTGACAGGTGCTTCAGAATCGTCTCCGTTGTCTTCGCCGCTGCCTCTGATGATGGGAAATACCTCTATCAGAGGTGTTTCTTCAATATAAGCATAAGGGAAAACTCACGAGAAGCTAAATCTGAGCTATAGGGAGGGTGAGAGACACACTTTACATGGTTTTTGTGAGATATTCAGCAACATTTGCGATGTGGAGCCGTGCATTATCTTGGTGCATCATCCAGCTTGTTGCACTTTTTGCTGGTGATATGGCCTTGCAGGTACGATAAACTGGCGAATCATTCCTTGAATATCGAAAAATGAGATGATCATGACTTTCCCCGCAGAAGCAACAGAAGCACTTGCTACTGGCGATGATGAAGATTTCCACACACAGCTTCGCCATTTGCTCTCAGGACGGAAATGATGTAGCCAAGTTTCATCAGCTGTGTTACCTTTGAAAGAAACTCCGCATCTTCAACTGCATTCAAACCTACACGCAGCAGTCTTGGAGCCCACCGTGCACGAACACTTCTCATATGCATATTTTCATTACCAACACTTCGGTGTCATTCAGTGAAATTGTAACAATTAATAAAAACGTTCTTTATGTTATTCCAGTAGCGGCGTTAATTTTTTCATTCTTTGGAGCACAAACTGAAATACCGGGTCTACCTTCTTTTGAAATTATTTGTCTCAACTCTTTAAACATTTTAAGCCGTTTGTTGAAACGAAAGCAGAATTTCTCACTTATATTTTGCTGTAGGAAGCACTGAACATGTCTCCACTTGCCCAGCTCTCACAAACGTGACAACAATGAAAACTACAACCTCGTAACATTTAGCTCATATTTTAGCGCAGAAATTACGCCTGTAAAAAGATTATTATAATGTTTTATTAAGTTGCGCTGGGATTTACAGATAGTCTCTAAACAAAGGCCAAATATATAATCCAAATGAAAATGTATATTTGAGTTAAGGGTTGGCAGAGTGCGGCTTCATACATGGTCATATAATGCATGTGCAGGTAGCAGATTATTAGTTTGAGGTAGGTCTTGTCAGCGAGTGTTAATTGTTCTTCGTTAGATATGCCACTAAATAAACATTATTGAATTTTATGTAAAAGTGGATTCTAATAGAGAAGTGGGAAGGCGATTCTCAAAAATAAATCCGGTTTCAGATTCAATTCACGGCGTGAAACGGCCGACAAATTTTGCTCAGAGGGCTCTTTTTTCAGGCTTGAGGTTCTTTATCGTGTCGTAAATGCGCGACACGGGATCCACGGCTTTACTTCCCTTCCGAAGGAAGCCATACTTAGGATTTTTACGCCCGAAAAAAATCCATCGGTCCTGGCCGGGTTCGAACCCGCAATCTTGGGTTTAGAAGGCAAGTATGGTTACCACTACACCACCAGGACCGACTTCTTACAAAAGGAAAATTAAATTCAGTACAGGAATTTTCAATACATATGCACGCAATGTACTGCCGCTGAGGTGCATTATTTCCAAAACAGGTTAGTGCTTGATATTATCAATTTTAACCACAATACAATTTGATATGAATACTAACTTTATGAGCCCGACTTACTGGAATCAGGCGGCCCGTAGTTGTAGAAAGTTTTTTCGACTTCAACGTTTTTATATACTCAGGTCACAACTGGCTTCCAGGAAAAAAAATTGGAGGAATACTGTGTTTTACAAACCCTTCAATTTCAGGTTTTTAGTCAAACATTCCGTTTATTATTTTCCATTCTAAGAACAGTAATTAAAACAAATTAAAACTTCTGCACTAACAGGTGAAGGTGTAATTCCTTCAAAAATATTAAGTGAGAAAGAACTCCAGCGCCGTCAACAGGATGCAGCTGTTTTTATTACAAAGGAGCGCTATCCACGGCCCCCACAAGCAAATAGCACCACGTTTATAAACAAATGAAACTCGTTCTCTATGAAGTTTTCCATAAAGAAGCAATAAGTTCGCTATTAATACTGGAAAAGTCCGTCACGAGGAGACGCATAAACAAATTCCTCAGCAAGTCGAATTTGTGAAGGGTATATAGAGCGCTAGAGCGCGTTTTATGTATCGGTTTTCAGATTATGATCTGATTTCTCTGATTTTCAGAAACTATTTCTTTTCTTATTTATTTAAATCGTATATACCGAGTTTCTTGGGAAAAAAAATAAATATTGGCACCGCTAGAGCGATTTTTAAATTTTGGATTTCAGATAAATTCCTACTACTAATAGTATGAATTCGCTGATTTTCAGAAACTGTTTTTCTTATATTACATACATGGTATATAAGGAGTTTTGTTGCGAAAAAACAAGATATTGGTACGGATAGAATGATTTTTAAATTTTGTGTTTCGGGTAAGCCCCCGCTCCTAACAATTTGATTTCACCGATTTCCAGAACTATTTTTTTATTTTATTTTAAGGGCATATACCTATTTTGTTGAGGAAAAACAAAAATTGTGGACACTAGAACATTAACGGATATATATATATATATATATATATATATATATATATATATATATATATATATATATATATATAGAAAAGCAGAAAAGGATAAAACACTAAAAAAAGTAACAGATTTGCCACATAGAATTACAGGAAGCACTAGGTGCGCATGTCCTGTCTTTTGAACTGTGGCAGGTGGACAGAGGCGTTCAGACTGAGCATAATGTCGACTTTTGTCATGCCATAATAAACCATTGTTGTTCGGTTACCTGTGTTCTGCTTCTTCCCTAAGAGAGTCGCCTACACCCAGCTTTCCGTTAATGGCACTACTCGGAATTAAATGCCATATACTTTCAATCGTATATCTTAGATTTTTCGTGTTGTATTTTGTTCGCGAGGGGAGAAAAAAAAAGGGTTGCCATGGCTTATCCCTCGTGTGTATTATATGTGTATATGGTGGGGAGAGTGGATAACCTACAGTCGCTTTAGGTTAGCCCCCACTCCTAATGGTCCAATTTTGCTCGTTTTTGAACTCTATGAATCTTTTTAATTTAGTCGTTATATGCCAAGTTTCGTTGAGAAAAAACAAAAATTGCAGTCGCTAGAGCGTGAACAGATAGATAGACATACATAATGGGCTTAGTAAGTGGGATCGATGGAGATTTGAAGAAAAGCAAAGCGTACTCCGGGCGGTCCTCCGGTTGCTGACCGGTTTCGTGTTTCGTTCTCTAATTATACCTCAGTACAACAGTCCCAAAAGTTACAAAGTATCATTGTCCTCACCTCCAGGCCATAAAAACTACTTTTTATTTTACTGGACTACAAGTTTTTTAGAATTATTATTTTCTAACAAATGCGCTGGTACTTTTTAACCACATGCCATCAGCTATTTCAATTTGTAGGGGTTTTCCTTCCTTCTCCTGCACAAGGCAAGCTGCCCTGTTGTAATTTCCGGTGCAGTGGTGCTCAAATGTCGTTCGGGAGTATGTCATTACAACGAACATATCACCAACATCGTGTCGCCGATGTGATTGCGGTCATACTCGGGTGACATGCATACACACTTATTACTTAATGACTACAACGTTGTTACCTAACGCGACAAACTTCAGTCAAGGGTATCGTATGTCAGTTTGAAGCAGTAACTGCCTATATCGTCTTTCAGAAAGTTCAAAAACTGGTCAAATGTCACAAAAGCCGAAAAAAAAAAATCAATGTCAAAAATGTATTAATTTAAGAAAACTATTTCCCTCCAGTTTCTGACAATACAAAACAACTTCAACACGCGCACGGGTCCAAGGTTTTTGTAATAAATCAGGTCTGTTAGATTTAGCACTAGACATTAGATTACGTGTTTCACAATAACTACGATAAAATAAACAATAAAAATATAAAAAATTGTAAAATAGAATACATTTTTAAAATATTAATATATATAACAACATAAAGAAATCGCATTTAGAATGCCACGGCTGAATTCAGTCAATTTATACCCTTCCTGCACTTCGAATCCCCCGTTATTAGACTTTTCAGACCTGTGCTGTCTCACTTTCATCAGAAATTTACTTAATCTCTCCTCCCCTTCCTTGCCTGCCAGCAAAGCCCAGTATGACTCTCTCTCTGTCTATTCGATCCTGTAAAGGAGTGTAAATGTATGGTGTTTAACGCCCGTTTTTGCTACAGAGGCACCACAGGCAATGGACACATGATATATGAGATGAAGTGATATGTTGGGAAGGGATTTATTTTTAAGGAAGGATTCGTTCCAGGCCTAAGTTTAGGGTACCTTCCAGGCATTTCCATTTATGAGGACTGAGAAAAACCTGGAAAAACCTCAGTAAGGGAGGACGGTCCTGGCGGTATTCGAACCCCAGACCTCCCGCTCACGAGTCCGAGACTTAACGACCTCGGCCACCCGTGGCGGTAGAGCTGTCGGTAAATTAGTTGTACAGATTATACAGGACATTGGTGGAGTCTTGGTGGGCATATGGGGGACAGAGGAAAGCTCGAAATGATAGTACTCAGTAGTTTTTGTGATATTGTGTTGGAAATCACACAAAATGCTGGAACATTCCTGGTTGATGTGAGAGAGTGTTAAAATATTGTTTCAGATGTCGCACACCTCCATGTTAAAAGTATGTTTAATATTCCAAGCATGAGCTAATTGTTAATGGGTGCACAAAGTTGGGGAAGAGTTACGGAGGAAAAGAATGGGGCTAAGAAGAGATGATTGGAGAGAGGTTTCTGGAAACAGATTAAAGTGAGCATACAGATGGGCATAATGAGGGAGAACAGTTGGTTAATATTTCATAAGGAAATAAAAGAGGGTGCTAAAAGAGAAAGATATATTAGTAAGTGCAATGAGATTGGGAATTTGGAGATTAAGGGGTTTTGGAGCTATTGATGAGCATTGATGTGGATATTCTGTTTGAATGCTCAGCAACAAGGGAATGGAGACAACAAATGGTTAAAGTTAAATAAGTTAATTGCAGATAAAAAAATGTTGGTGATGAAAGTAAATTTAGGAATCTAGAGTTAAGAACAAATGGATATGATCTGTGAGGAGAAGGGACTGGGTTATGTTTGTTTGTATGTTAGAAATATTATAATTATTTACCATTGTATTGGAAAAAGTTATTGTATTGACAAGTTCTTTGATTCTATCCATATAATTGAGCGCTGATCGAGAATTGAACACTCACTTAGAGGTCCGGCCATCTTGCAACTGCTGTTTCGCTATTATAAACATCAATTGTCACGTGTCGGATTGTCATTCAGTAACAATAGTCTTACTGAAACAAGTAGAACCTCGCATCAATTTATTTAGTGACTTACCCTCGTACATGTAAAACGTTGGTAGGAAATGCACTCAGTTCTAGGTTTCCGTGTGGTTAAAATGCCAGTAGACAGTGAGTAATGTGGTGACATAACACTAGGCATGTTGTAACAAAAAACAACAGAATGTTGAGTACAGGTGTTATAAACACTGCTATTACACTCATGGCTAAAATATTACTGTCATAATTAGCTCGGATTTCCACGTTGCGAAAAAACAAAAACACAGAAAGAGAGAGAGAGGGGGGACTAGAACTTGTTTCCAAGTAGTTAATAAAACTCCATTAAGGACCTGTTTGATTGAGAAAGTTTGAACAATCAGCTGATTTATAGTTCAAGATTATGGATTCGATCCAACCTTAAATGTTTAATGACTTAATCTAAGATATTTCTAGGGAAGCACTGCGCTCTCGTTTTAATGCGCGCATCGGATACGGGCTGTAAAAAAAATAAAGATACACCTGCTCTTATAAATTCACGCTTTGCGTTTTAAGTCCCTTCTTATCTACCCTGGGACGATAGACAACGTCCTGTCTCTCCGAATGATTCCACAGTTTATTACAATGACGGAATCGTGACTGCAAACACTATTTCAAGATCTCTTCAAATATCACTAAACATACAGTAAAAAAAATCCGCCCGCAGCAAGTGCGTAAACTAAGCGAATTCCTCATCTAATAGAGTAACTTTAAGTTAAGGCATCACTGTGTGGCATTAGGGGAACAATTCTTGTAATCCAGAAGTATCATAAAAGAGAAACACTTATTATTATTATTATTATTATTATTATTATTATTATTATTATTATTATTATTATTATCATCATCATCATCATTATTATAACCATACAAATTAATGCTACAACGTTAATTAAATGGTACGTATGACTACTGATAGACAAATATATACTGTGTGAGTATTTTTAAACATTTTTAAATGTAACCATGTTTATGAACTGAGTCCTTGATATCATCTTTACATTCAGTAAAACAGAGAGAAATAACACAAAGTTTACAATTACATTGTGAATTTAAGATGTTCATGTTTCAATAAAAAACATGCAACTATTTAAAAACAATTACAATGTACTAAGAAAATATATACAATCAACAATATATAATCGAACTTTATATCGATTTTCATTGGCTTTTAAATTTAATTTAAATGTTAATGTAGTAAAAATACGTAATTCAAAAGTTTTCTGAATGTTATTACAGAACGCTCTTACATACAAATATGATTCACACACATATTAGATTAATATTTCACATTTACTATCTTCACGACGATGCTTTTGTTAAATATAAAGCATATGCATCGTAATAAATACAGTTTTTGTCCATTTATTTTAAAATATAGATAAAATTAAACGCGTTAGCGCTTTTTGAATTTCGGTTTTCAAGTACACCCCTACTCCAAATGGTCCGATTTCCGTGATTTTCAGAAATCTAATTTTTCTTACTATATATTCTATATATCGAATTTTGTTTTGAACAAACAAATATTAGTGCCGATAGAGCGATTTTTAAAATTTGAATTTCAGGCAAGACCTCCACTCTTAATGGCCGGATTTCCCCGATTTTCAGGGAACTATTTATTTTTTTTATTTGTTAAATGATATATGACGAGTTTTGCTATGAAAAAACAAATATTGTTTGTACTAGATCGATGTTGTTGGGTTTCAGGTAAACCCCCACTCCTAATGGCTCGATTTCCCCGATTTTTTTTAAAAAAAACTATTTTTATTTTAATTAAATGGTATATACCGTTTTGTTGCGAAAAAAATATTAATGCTACTTAAGTGATTTTTAAAATTTGGATTTCATATAACCCCCCTCCTAATAGTTCAGTTTCACTGATTTTCAGAAATTATTTGTCTTATTTCAATGCATATACCTAGTTTCCTTTAATAAAATTTAAAATTGCGGCATCTAGAACGATTTTTAAATTTCGCTTTAACCCTCATTTGTTTTTCAGGTATTCTCCAACTCCTAATAGCGCGAATGTTGTGATTTTCAAAAGCCACTTTTAGAACTTTATTTTAAAGAAATATATGGAGATTCGTTAAGAAAAAACAAACATTTTGGCCGCTAGTACGATTTAATCTTTTTTTTTTTTTCCGCTTTAGGTTAACATCCCCCCTCCCTAATGGTGCAATTTTTCTGGTTAACGAACTCCAAGATTTGCGTTTTTCGTGAATTCTCCTGGTCCCGCTGGTTCTACAGGGTGCGAGATGGGGTGGTGACGCGCTCTGTAGCGGTTTTTACTCTGGCGTTTGGTGTGGAAGTCGATCTGCTGAGAAGCCTCACCTGCGTCAGGAAACATGATAAGGACCCCGTCTACCCCCGCGCAATCACCGCTTCTCCATTACCTATGGGGCGTAGGCACAAACGGCCAGCCGTGAGCAGGCTGAAGTACTTAAGTATCCTCCTCCGTTTCCCAAAAGTGCAATTCCTGTAAACTGCTCGCGGACCACTCCTCACTGTGACTGCTGTTCTTCGTTTTTCAAGACTCTAAACTCTGCAAACGTGCAGGAGCAGAATCTGAACAGCTCTCCAGGCTTTTTGTTGTCTCAAGCGACACTTATCCTCTCCAGTAATCTCCAACTTGGCATGTGAAACAGCTAGCGCACAGCTATAACTAACATGAGTGCTGCGCTCTAACTTCCGTTATGGTTACTAGTTCATCAAATCCCGAAAATTAAATAGCGTACCTCGTAAATGACAAAACAGATCTTCCAAGATGAAGTAAACCCAAAAACATGTCAAATGAAGTTAAGTAGATGACATTCGTGCTGGTGGTGTAGTGGCAACCATGCTTGTCTCGTAGGCCCAAGAGCGGGTTCGATCCCAGTCAGGGTGGATTATTTTTTTGTAGAGTAAATATTCCTAGTACTTCCTTCAGAATGAAAGTAAAGCCGCGGGTTCCGTGTCGTAGATTTGTGACAAGTAAACTAACCTCAAGGGGAAAGAAGAGGCCACTGCAAACTTTATCATACGTTTCAGGCCCTAAATTTGAATGGGACGTTGATGTTAAAGAGCGTCCGTAAAAATAAAATAAATACAAATAAAGAGAAAGTGACTGCCTTACTCTTTCGACTTACAAAATGTCCTGCGAGCTGTATCATCTTCTACCATGGCAATGCAGGACAGACAGAGTTTGATATTCCATTGCCGGCGCATCTGTCTTACAGTCCTGATTTGACAACATCTCAACTATTAAGAATAAAATAACATCCTCGATCTTGGAACCAAGGCCTCCCTTTGGGCAGCCGATTTCATCATATGGACAAATGCAAAAGATTTAAGAGGAATATTTTGAGAAAATATCAATAATTCCTTATGCACACATTAATTAGCTGAAACTTGCCAAATACCACAACACGAATGTTGTACAAGGTTCATTGTAAGCAAGAAAGATAGGTTTGGCGAATTCCAACACGCTTCACATAACTTTCCCAATATAAGCAAACAAAAAACTGTCTCTGCATGGCCTCCTTCGATCTCGCTATCAGTAATCAACCTTCTGCATTAGAGATTAGTCACGTACGCCTCGTCGTTTCTCTTTTGTTTGCTGGCACAACGGTTTCCATGGAAGTACACTGCTTTCAAGAATTTTTTTTCGCTTCTTGATGAAGATGAGATTTTAATTGCTAGCCGAGGGAAATCACTGTAAACAAATGCCAACAACCAACAATTAATTTACCTGTGACGTGTAGAAAAACGTTCTTGACGACACCGGTTCGCCACACCCAAAATTTTTACTAGAGAACCCGATGTCGACCGACAGATACCCTTGATTTATTGTTAATTGTGTTTATTGATTGCTGTTTGAAAAAAAACTTCCTCAGTGTCCACTCAACCAGTAAACAGTTATCTGATGTGGGGCACAGTCGGATGTTGTTAGCCTGCCTTCCGCAAGTTCTATGACTGTTGTGAGCATTGGACTGAAAAGGTGAGAACATAAAGAAAAACAGCAGCAAAAATGGTAATAAAGGAAAAATAATAATATGGGGAGAGTTTCAAAAGTTCGCGGCCTGACCAACACGAGCTAAAACACCCCAATGGTGCAGTATATGGTTTTACTGTCTTTAAATAAGGTTCGTTGCAAATGATAAGACCAATTATGAAATTCCTCGTGTATAGAGAGAGAGAAAGAGAGAGAGAGAAAGAGAGAGAGAGAGAGAAATAAATATATGTGAACTTGAGTACATAAAATAGTATTACCTTTATCGTCGTGACCTTCTACAGCTGCGGAGTAAGGCTTTGTTTCTGTTGTGTTTGTGACGAGTATGGGTCGAAGGCAAGGTTGTCCAGCTCCGAACAACGTCAAGTTAAAGCCTACAAAGAAGAAGGATTTTCATCTCGGGAAGTGGCAAGAAGGCTTGGCAGGTCACCATGTTTGATAAATAATTTCCTGAAGCTAGGAAATAAGTATGGAATGAAAAAGTGGCCTGGAAGACCTCAAGAACTTACGCCTGCACAAAAAGGACAAGTGGTGAGAAAGCTCATCGCTGGGACAACTCGTTCATGATTCATTGACGTTGTTCAGGCTAGTCAGACAAACAAACTGCAATACAAGAAAAAGAAGAAGCATCCCGGTATTACGGTCCAAAACAGAGATGGGTTGACTGCGCTAAGGACCACACCACCTGGGAGGAAGAATGGAATCAGCGATGAAAAGAAATTCAATTTGGACGGTCCTGATGGTTGAGCACACTACTGACATCACCTCAGAAAAGATGCACAGACAGCCAGGTGGTAAATCTCTGATGCTTTGGGGGAAGGAAAACACATCTGCAGGTCGTTTGAAAGCGATACACGACGGACTCTGCTTTTACCTGTGGCAAAGACAGAACAATGCTACATCCAAAAGGGAGTGGTTCCGGCGGCATAGTTTTATTGCCCTTTCCTGGACCTAAACCCTATGCAGGTCAATTTACTGTGATGGGAAGTATTATACAGAAACTAAATACCTCTTGTGAGTTGTCCGTGTTACAGAAGCTTGGAGAGGTTATGGACGATCATGTGATTCAGGTTATTTTGAAAAAAACGGCTCGTTAATGACAATAGAGTAATTTTGCATTGCACTGTTTTTTGTATTCGGCAGTCTCTGAAAGGAATGCATTTGTTTGTGACCATTCATATGATAAAGATATAATTTGATATTCTTAAATTCACATACATTTGATTTCAGTTTTTCTTACTATAACGAGTTTCATCATTTTGCAACGCGTGTTTTGGAGTAAAGTTTTTGACACATCAACAATCACGGACTATCGTGCTCACATATTAAGATGAAATATTCCGCAACCCACAATGAGTTCTTAGTGGGATCGTATCTGCCTCAAGATTTATGAAGAACTGTGCTGGTCAATAATTATGACACTTCATAAAATTTCACGCACTTTCATAGAAATTTACAAAACAACATTTGAACATCAGCTGTGGTTACCAGTGTTAACGAACTTTATTAACGCCAGGAAAGCCATCTGTCAGAAATCTGGACGGTTATATAAGGTAGAGTCTTTTCTGTCACGTACTCTCAAGAATCCCATTAGGGAACACAATGCAAAACTGGCATGAACTTAACTATATCACCCACCTTATAGCCCACTTTTGGTGCCTTTATAATTTGGTTTCTTGAAGGATGCACTTTCCCCATACAGTTATTTCTGTTGAGTTTTCAGCAATGAACATGATGTAAAAGAGTTTGACTAAAGATAAATAGTGCGCAAGATTTCAAACACAATATCGAGTTAAGTACTATTAAAAGTTTTTTCAACCTTGTGTCAAATAATCACGAAGAAGAAAATTGCGGAATCAAATGCGACAGAATGAGAAACCATGGTTCTCTATCACCATCCACTTATGAGGTGCATTCAAAACGTTTTGCAACCAGTCTGTTCAATGTTCACTGACGCAGCTTAAGCTACCAAAATATGCAGAAATGCAAGTCGTGCAGTCTGTTCGGTTCGCACTGTGTCAACAGCTGGTGGAATATTTCTAAAGAAAACTTTATATTCTACATTTTCACTCGATATAAGCTGCTGAAAGCGTGGAGGGGGAAAATCTACGTGGACTTGGTAGCTGTTCCAAGTGTGTTCATTTGACACCATTGCAAGATGGATCCGATCATTTGAAGAAGAGTGAGAGACTTTGAAAGACAACCCTCGATCTGGCCGGCATCGGGAAGCTGTGAACAAGAAAACAATTCAAAGAGTGAAGAACTTGATGGAGCAAAATCGACTTATTACTGTTGAAAAGCTAAGTATGGAAGTGGGTATCGGTGTTGGCAGCATTGAAAATACACTCCATGAACATTAAAAGCTGCGAAAAATCTGTGCACAATCCCTAACGAATAAAGCGAAGAGGAGAAAGGAATGTACAATGAAACTTCTGAGTGTGTTTTCACCAAATGGTCCTTAACGTTTGACAGATATATTCACTGGTGATGAAGTTGGTTTTATTTCTATACCATCTCAAATAAAGCTCAGAATTGCGTGTGGGTAAATGAGAATGACCCAGGACCAGTTGTTCTTCGACAAGATTTTCGTGCTCGGAAGTTCACTTCAACTATGAAGGACATTAGTGGTTGACAGTGTGCCAGAAGGAATGACAATGAACGGAGAATACTATGACATTTATATTTTGTATCCTTTATTTGAAGAACTGAGGCGGCGGCGTCCAAAGACAGGAACTTCAAGGCAGTTGCTTTTGCACGACAATGCGTCTCCTCACAGAACAGCTGCAAATTGGGAAAACTGAAAGTCGATAAAGTCCAGATGCTTGACCATCCACCCTATAGCCATAACCTTGCACCGTACGACCTCTAGTTGTTTCCTCGAGTGAAATCCTGTATTGCTTTGTTCACAATGTCTCAGTCCGAGTACCGCAGTGCTTTTGACAAGTGTTGCACCGTCTACAACTGTGTGTGTGGAGAGATGGAGAGTACTTTGAAGAATTGTGAGAATAAAATTTCGAATTCAGTTCTAAGCTTGGACTTTAAGGTAACACTTGCAACATTTTTGAATATCCCTCGTAAAAAAACAAAGAGTAGGTAATGTGTCGCCACATTTGTCCAGTTTGGAAGAGAGATACTTAATAGTCGCACTTTTCTGGGACTGCAGCGTGATCTATTTATTGACTTCAAAGAAAGAAACAAAGACCGCCAATGCAGCCATCTTCCTAC
This sequence comes from Metallyticus violacea, assembly GCA_030762175.1. Lineage (NCBI taxonomy): Eukaryota > Metazoa > Arthropoda > Insecta > Mantodea > Metallyticidae > Metallyticus > Metallyticus violacea. The sequence goes on from CM060841.1 coordinate 88,712,746, forward strand.
ATAAACTGCGAGCTGCAATAAAAGAAAACAGACATGAATGCTCAGCCAAGACAGTGCACTGATGCACTCTGCCCAAATGCTGTAACATTTGAATCAAGCGAATTAGGTAATCCACCCTACAGCCCTGACCGCCACAGGTGGCCGAGGTCGTTAAGACGTAAACTCGTGAGCGGGAGGTCTGGGGTTCGAATCCCGCCAGGACCGTCCTCCCTGACTGATGTTTTTTTCCAGGTTTTCCTCACTCATAAATAGCAAATGCCGGGAAGGTGCTCTAAACTTAGGCCTGGAACGTTTCCTTCATTAAAAATCCTTTCCCAATATATCATTTCATCTCATGTATCATTAATGTCCATCGCCTGTGGCGCCTCAGTAGTAAAAACGGGAGTTAAACACTACTCAAAAAACCCTAAGGCCCAGATCTAGTTCTCGGTGATTAAGTTTTCTAAAAATTGAAGCAAATTTACGAGGGAAGAAATTCAAACTCCAATAAGATGAAAAGGGGTGTTGTAGAACAAAAGATGAAATAAATGAAAACTAGATTGAAAAGTCACGTGGTTTTCTTTCTACTGGCCTCTAATCCGGAATCTACTTTAAAGCATAGAAAACCAAAGGCATTTATACGGGGGGGGGGGAAGGAACTATTTTCGTTGATACGCTGAAATGTTTATGTCTACTGCTGAAAGGGGGCTAGAAAGGCAATTTTTGTATTAACCGCGAACGCCCGAGGCCAGGTAGCGTTTTAACATTTCCAGCAAATAGATTTAATTTACATGGCCTACTTCATGTTTTTCCATTTCTGAAGGAAAGCAATATACTACGTGACCATCTCGAATCGTGGTATCGATTTATGTGTACACGGATTTCCGAATCGATTAGGTAACAATGACTTTAGTGGGCGTGTGGAGACGCAGTCGGGTTTGTCTGCATTCCAAGAAACGGTACGAAGACCGAAAAACAGGAAAAAATACAAATTATAATTAATGTCCCACCTTCTTTTTAGAAAAGACGGGTTATGTAAATTGAAGTGAATTCCCGTAAAAGTCGCGGATTTATTAAAACACGTTCTTTACCTGTGTGCTTTCCTTGAAAAAAGATTAAAATCGGTAGGAAAAACCCCGTCATCGATCAACATCCGTGCTAGGGATAACAGGTTCCAAGAAATCGTTAAAACGTCACTTCCACCTTCTATTGTTGTTCATGTGCATTTTTATAAAACATAATGAGATAATTAACATTCCTGAGAACATAAACTATAACCTTGCGTCTAGGTGGCAGTCGAAAGTGCGATTATTGGAGCAGAAGGAAAGCAGGGTAGAGATGAAGGGGAGACATGAGAAAAAGGAGAACAGGTAATAGTCGGCGATATAAAATAGGAAATAAATTAACAAATTAACAGAAATGAGGGGGAAGTGGAGAAAAGGGTGAAAGAGAAGAATAAAATCAAAGAAACGCAAAATTAGATGAAAGGACACAATAAGAAACAACTGGAAGGAAAAGAAGGAAAGGAGGAGAGAGAAATGAAAGAGAAAGAAAAAAAATGAAAGAGAATATAAGAAGAAAAAACGAAAAAGAGCTGAGCGGCAAGAGGATGAAAAAGCGAACAGAAATAGAACAGCAGATGAGACAGTGGAGAGAACAAGAAAACAGAACAAGATTACATAATGAGAGAAAGAAAGTAATAGAGACGTAAGAGAGAAAAGAAGAGTGTAGAGAAAAGATTAGAGAAGATAGAAGAGTAGAAGAAGTAAATAGGAGGGGTAAAGGATGAACGGAATTAGACAGGTAAAGTAAACAAAGATGGGGGAAGAGATATAGAGGAAAAGGAAAAGCAAAGAAATGGACGACTAGAGAAAGATAAAAGAAAAGATAAAGAGAACAGAAAATGAAATGAGAAGAGGAGAGCGAAGAGAAGATAATAAGTGGCGGAAGTGCAGATAAAAAGTAAACAGAAGACAGGAGAGAAGAGAAGGAGAAATGCGAAAACAAGGCTTAGACCAGAAAATGAAAGAAAGAAAATATAGGAAAGAGACCAGAATAAGATGGAGAAAAGATGGGGGGGGGAATAGAAGAGAACAGAAAAGATGAGGAAAGTAATGAAAGATAAAAAGAAGAAATAACAAATTGGGGGAGGGCAAAAGGTGAAGGAATAAGTGACGAGTGCAAGTTGAGAGAGAGAGAGAGAGAGAAAACAAAAGATGAAACGAGAAGAGAAAGGAAGAAGAGAACTGGAAGAGAAGATGTAATGGAAAGGGAGAAGGAGGTGGAAATGTGCAGGTAAGGGATAAAAGAAAAGGGAAGAAGAGACAGCAGAGTTGAACACGGCGACATAAAAGAGAAAGAAAGGTAACAAAATTAAAAAAGAAATTAATTTTAAAAAAAATTGTTTAATTTATGAAGGCAATGAGTTGAAGGTCCTTACTACTAAAAACTAAGCAAACGTCAGCGTTCCGCTTTTTTTGTCCATTTAACATCTTGTGAGGCATAATTAATGAATTTCGAATATCTTGAACAGTTTGCAAAGCATCATTTTAACGCTCCCCTACCTGAGAAGTGAGCAAACAGATCTGGAAACCAAACACAGAACACAATTAGTTATTTTTGCTGTTTGCAGGAGACTCACAGGTTCACCAACCTGTGATGACAAAAGCACTAAGGCGCCTCTGGCGGAGCGGCAGCAAGGAAAAGAAAAACAAAACAAGCTGAAATTAAGTTCTTGTGTGAACAAAAACACGTAGGGAATATTAACTCTAATGACCAACTTGCATGTTCAACTGCCGACTTTTTCCAACGAACCTTCAGAAATTACACATTCCACCTCGTTTTGTTTCTTTTCTTCTCTATTGCTACGATCTTCCAAAAATGGGAAGGAAACAGTCATTACCTCGGGTAGGGCGGGCCCCAACACACGTTCATTACACATGCGCCGTTTTTGCCAGTTCGCTTTTGTTTAACCAGTGTTGCCAATCATGTCGCGACGTTATATACAAAATATATTTATTTTTCATTTTCACAACATTTCTGCATGTGTCCGTAAACGACAAGTGTAGATAAAATTATAACAAAAGAAAAATGTAATTGTTGAAGTTTATTTGTTGATGCCCACACCCTATACCTTTCAGACTCCCAAATTCCAACTTGACAGTTAGGTGCACAAATGTTCAATAATTTCTTTATTCTCATTTCGTGTTCAATCAAACGATTTCTGATTCCAGCAACATGGAGCTACTGCCCAACTCGGAAAAAGAAAGATTCGCTCGCCTGAAGTTAATTATTTTTATTTTTACTGAAAGAATAAAATGCTAATGTGATAAAGCCAACATGCCCCTTAGCGGCAATACATTGTTGGCATTTGCAAAGGAAATTCCTGTATTATTTCATCCAACACTTCTTCCGTAAGAACATGGCGGTTCAGAAGACGCTTTTTGTCACTCAGTCTCTCTCTGCAGAAGAACATGGAGAACATAATCTTCATGCAAACAGACGATCCAACCCAAATCTACACTTCTATAGGCAAACCTGACGATCGTGTTGTAATAATTTTGATTCCGTCTCAACTCGGCCAAAATTTCTTTACGCGTTCACCTTAAAGAACAAGTTTCCCTGGCACATCCAAATATCACGCAGCAGCTCAATTCTACTGTCTCTCAAGAAATTTGGACTAAGGTATTGTCCGCAGAGCATATCATAAAGAATGTTTATGTTAAACAAGAGAACAGCGAAGATAATCCCATTGTTCTGTAAAACTCAACAAATGATGTGTCTATTTTTCTGCCTTCACACACTGAAAAAATTAAAACATATAATTTTACGTTACAGTTTCTTCCAAAATAAAATTCCAGGGTCCTCTACTGTAAAGTGTGGGTAACACGCGGTGCTCTGAAGTTCTGCTTTCGTCTCAACAAATCTTCAGCTGAGACCTGAGGACAGTTTGTTCTTCCTATAGTACAGCTAGAAAATTGTTTAAAATGTTTAAGGGGGGAGGCAATCAATTTAAAAAGGTGTACCCAGCACTCCAGTTTGTGCTCTAAGGGAAGAAAACATTAGCACCGCTGCTGTCATTGTGAGAAAGAATCTTCAAATAACGTTAAGAGCACTTTCAGAAATTCTGAAAATTTCACTTGGTATTACCCACACATTGGTAATAGAAAATGTTGCATATGAGACGTGTTTGTACACAGTGGGTTCCAAGACTGCTGCATGCAGTTAAAGATGCCGCGTTTCTTCCAAAGATACTGAACATCATTTCGATGCCGAGAGCAAACAGCAAAGCTTTATAATCACCAACAATAAAAGCAAAAACCGTTCTTTCTGTAGGTAAAGCTCCGGTCATCTTATTTTTCCACATTCATGGAATTGTTTACCAGCATGTCAACTGAAACTGGGCAGTACTACAGAGATGTCCAGTCCTGGCGAACGAGGGACAACACGAAAAATCTAAGATATACGATTGAAAGTATATGGCATTTACTGCCGAGTGGTGCCACCAACGGAAGGCTGGATGCAGGCGGCCCTCGTAGGGAAGAAGCGAAACACAGGCAGCCGGACAACATGGTTTATTATGACATGACAAGAACTACTTACACAGAGTTGCATATCCGTCACAGGCCGGGTTTCCCGGGTAATGCACGGTGTTTACCAGCCTTCCAAGTGGCGCTTTCCGTAGCCCTTTGTGGCATTCTCGTTCATTCCTGTCGCCGGGAAATGCTATTTCCACATATGCACGTTGTTCACTCTTTTCGCGACCTCCATTCTGTAGCTCACCAACTGAACCCCGGGACGTGCTGAGACACCCAGTTCTTCTCACATACCCCATCTGTTGGCTACATTCAAAAGTACACTCCATACACTTTCGATCGCTTATCGTAGATTTTTTGTGTTCTCCTTCGTTCGAGAGGGGGGAGGGGGGAGTTGCCATAACTTATGACTTATCCCTCGTAAATAACCTGAAATGTCCGCACATCCCAAATGTTGGAGGCATCAGAAGCAGCGGTGAAGGTTGCGAAGACGATTCTGAAGGACATTTCAAAAAAATTGTTTCTACCATGACTTTGAAGAATGACAGAAACGCTGTGACAAGTGAATTACATCCTGTGGGAACATTTTGAGAAAGTTCATCAAAATTATGAGGACGAATAAAGGCATGTTGCAATTAGAGAGGGAGACCGTTCTTTAAGTAACAGCTCTCGTACATAGAAATGACCTATTTTTCCTCGTGGTAATGCATAACACACTTAAAAAGTTGAACTGGGGTCTTATTTTCACACATTCAAACATTAAGTAGAATATGACAGGGCATTTATAAATTTCTTCGTCGCTAGAATTCGCGGTTTTTACGAAATGACAAAATTAAGCTCGCTACTAACAAGTAAAAATGTATGCATTCAGTTAATACTTAATTTATTGAAGTTTAAACCAAATCGCGATTTATTTCCCAATGGCATGACAAAACAATGGAATATCGCAGATTAGAAGTCCAGTTACTATAGTGACCTTCCGAGACTAAAACGTTACATCACAGAAGAAAAACATATGAAGTAACATTCAGGTTACCTTGGTAATTTCTTACGCCTATTACGCCGTTTTTGCCCTTGTCAAATTTCGGACATTAACTCGGAAAAGCTCAACAGTTGGCAACACATCGACCTGTTTTCACAAGAACAGAAAAGGCTGTGATCGTCTGCAAATAAAAATAACACGGCTCGACAGGCATTTCCATAAAATTCCACGTAATCACAAAACAATCTAAGAGACCTCCAAGGTTGAGAAGGTCTGCTTACCTTTTCTGGTTATTCCTCCAGGGTACCTGCCCCCCCCCCCCCCCCCCCACTACCATAGCGGAAAGCTGATGTGTTGTAATTCCAATTTATGCATTGCCTGCTACTGCACGTTCAAGACGGCAATAACGATAAACAAACTTGTAAGGTTTGAAATGTAATAAAGTACTTTACGAAAACACTGTGAAAGTTAAAACTTAAGGACACGTTCTGAATAGGATGATAAGTTGACTCAACGGCCTAGAGGTTATTTTGATATCAACTCCCCGAATGACACCTAGTTAAACTTCGTGGTCACTTTTAGCGAATTCCGAAGGAATGTTATCTGTTGCGGTTGTATCCATTAAAAGATTTTTGCAAACATTTATTCAAATCTCCCTCTATCCTACTTACCTAGGCACCGAAATATGTCTTTTTTTTTTTTTAATAGTGTTTACTACTGAGGCACCTGATAATGAGATGAAATGATAAATTGGGCAAGGTAAGGAAGGAAACGTTCCAGGCCTAAGTTTATGATACCTCCCCGGAATTTGCCATTTATGGGGACTGAGGAAAACCTCGATCAGGGAGGACGGTCCTAGCGGTAATCTAACTCCAGACCTCTCGCTCTCGAGTCCGCGCGCCTTAACGACCTCGGCCGCCCGTGGAAGTGTGTGTGCGTGTTTGAGTTGACGCTCTAGCGGTCACAAATTTGATGAAACTCGGCATATAACCATCAAGTAACAAACAATTCGACAGTTCAATAACCAGCAAAATTGGGCCAATGGGGATGGGGGTTAACCTAAAGTGAAACTTTTTTGAAACAGTTAAAAATCTCTCTTGCGGCCGCAAATTTTATTTTATTTTTATTAATTTATTTATTTTTTAATGAAACGCGGCATATGCCATTGAAATTAATATAAATAGGAAATCAGGCTGTTAGTGGAGGTTTAACTTCATAGAAACATTTGGATTTGTCAAGTATCATGGTAGTTAGAGCTGTTTGTTGCAGTGCTGTCGTGTATACGGGGACATCATGCGGTTATTAAATGTAACAGATATGACAAACACTCTAGGGGACTATTCACGCGGCCTGAAAGTTTGGAAGATCACCCACGTGGTTCTAGAGGATCGCCGATTAAAGGTGTCCGAAATGACTGAAGCTCTGGACATTTCAGGGGAACGCCCATTTCACATTTTGAAAGAAGAATTGTCTTGAAAAAATTATCGCGATTTCTGACTCAGGGTCAAAGTCGAATAGAGTGCAAATCTCTTAGCAAAGTTTGGCCAGATTTCAGAGAGATCCCGCCGACTTTATTCGTCAATTTGTGATCAACAATGAAACAGGGGTGCACTACTACACACATCTTAAACAAAACAGCTGTCTCAACAACGGAAGCATCACGACTCTCCACCGCCATGGTGTGAAGTCGGCATCGAGTTTTCTGCAATGATAATTGATTACCTTCGCACTGGAGTGCATTCTGCTAATCTTTTGGACCTACTGAAGACGCGAGAGGTTCATCAAAGAAGAAAGCATGAAGCCAATACTCGCCCTTACAGATGTGTCGTTACAAAGACGAAAATCAATGAATTCCTGCCACGTCTGCCTTATTTCTTGGTGGGAAACAGATGTGGAGGAATCTTGAGTTTCGTGATGGGATGAAGACTGGACCAAGTGCATCAGTGTCAAGGGAGTACACCGCCCCCTCCCAGGCAGCAACACTTTTAGCCCGTCATTAATGAATTGTTGCTTGATCTGTGTCTTCTGGAAATCTGGTGGCAAACAAAGTTTTCCATGCACTGCCCGATCTCAGGCCTTCTTAAGACCAAGTTTGCAATATCGACCCAAAACACCTCACTTCAGATAAAGGGAAAAGAGTCTATCTCTACTTTAATAGACCTTATAGCTTGCTCCTAGCACACGTCAAGATACCCCTTGGAAAGAATATGTTCGTCAGTAACTTGACCACGAGTGTACCCAAGTATTTTGGCACTTTGACTTCGTTCCATTGTATGTTGGCTGTGATCATGACATCGTAAAGTTTGCTTTTCAACTGAAAGCAACTGTTTATTTTTGTTGCAAGCGCAGTTAATTTGAGATTTCACTCTAAACCACACTTAACCCAACTCACTTTTCTATCGACGATAAAAATATCGTTCATTGTTATCCAGGCGGGTAAAGAAGTGGGGCATTCCCCACAAAAATGCATCTTTCTTCAATGTTCAGCTTAGCAACTAGAAAACTGAACTAGTGTCAATTAAGAGCCAAATTCGTATTAAATTTAAATAAATATAATACTTAATATTTTTATGACACAATGCATCATTTGAGTGGCATTTGGCATGAAAGTTAATTTTATTTAAAAATGTATAGCAATAAAATGAAATATTACTGTCAAAGTAGCTTAATTTGCCATTAACATATCTCCCTCTCTCGCACGCATGCACGCACACACCGAGGGTGCCGAAAAAATGTATTCACACTTTTACAGTAGATATCTATTTAATATATTTAAAAGTTGAACCGAAAAACAACAGTAATGTGTAGTATGATGTTCTGTAAAAAGATGTCACTTACATACATTATGATAACGTTGCTACGTGACAGGTAAATCAACATGAACAAATGAAACCAAGATTATCGTATGATGTTCTGTAAACAGATGTGACTAACATTACGTAATCTAGCGTTGCTACAACTAAATGGACCCAAGATTATCGTTTGAACAGCGGAAAGCATTTTTGAAGTGGTACTGGAAAACTGAGAATGTTGTTGAGGTTCAAAAACGTGTGTACAGAACAGAAACAGTTGAGTTGGAGAGTGATTGCACCGAAAAAACCTAAAATGGTTTTGTTAGCGAGAAAAGTAAGGGCAACTTTCGGGAGAGGGTGGGTGTCATCATCAATGACATTTTGGAAAGGGGTAAACAGTGACTGGTTGTTGTTACGGAACGTTATTGGATGATTTGCACAGTGAGTCGAAACAGAAGCGATCAAGATTGGCGCGCAAACCAGCATGACAGTGCGCCTGCTCACACTTCGGCCGCTGTGGTTACAAAACGAGCCGGGTTTCCAAATAGTTCCCACGTCTACTCTCTTTTCCAGATTTGACCCAATGTGTCTTTTTTCTCGTTCCTAACCTTAAAAATTGACTTGGAGGAAAAAATGTTCGTAGAATGAAGAAATTATTTGTGCACAGGTTCAAAGATTTTATTTATTTTTTTTTTTTCTGAGGAACGTAAAAAAAATTGTAATTTCGCTGGACCAAATTCATTGAGCTGAAAAGAGATTACGTTAAAAAAATTGTTTTTCCTATTTACTGTTTTTTTAACAATATTCATCAAATTGAACCCTCATGTCAATAGTGCACGACAGTCTGAACAAGTGAATAATTTCAGAAGAAAAGCAAATCTGCGAGAGATAGTAGGCTAACAATGATCGAGACGTATAAATTCAAGAATCGGTAAGTAAAGAAACATTTCCGGCGGAAGTCCAGCTAATCGAAGCTGTACTGTTTGTTCTAAAAACAGAAAATTTCACGGCTCTTACTTCGAAATGACTTCCGTTTACACGTATCTTCCACTGCACTTTCATTCTTCCGTTTCACGTGCCAAATAAGTGGAAAATAGCTTCAAACTCTGCCAAGACGCTGGCAAGGTCTCCTGTGTTAAGACATTTCTTCTGTTTTGTGTCTTTGTAGACTTTGACTACAAACAAACAAGTAACGTTTAGCATACCAAACATTCTTAAAAGATTTAATAAAAAAAATATTTTATTTATTTTCAATATAAACTAAGGAGGTTAATGAGAAAAGAGGTGGCCATGAGAAAAATGTCTACAATAACACAAAAGGAGTTCGGATGTGCTCTCAGCCGTTTTCCTGAGAACTTCATTATTGCATCCAGAAACAATTGCTTGGGAGTACTACGCCACCATTCATGAACAGAATTACATCGCGAGTTGCTCCATCAGACCGGGAAGATTTGGTAAATCTGCTGGGTACGACAAGACCAAGAACCCCGGCGATGCCAATTTTATGGTCGTAATGAGGCCGCGCATTGTTACGAGGGTAGGTCCATAAGTTCCGGCCTCGCCGAAAAGTATTATCGCCTTCACAAAACCCTTATTTGTTAAGTAAATAACTGCAGCAGTAACTTCCTCTCCGCTGTGTTCAGTTAAAAATAGTTGCATAAAAAAGGCTATGTGTAGAAGATCGCGACATGTACAAAATGGAGTACCGAGCTGTTATTAAGTTCTTCACAAAAGAAGAACTTACTCCAAATGAAATTAAACAGCGATCGGACGGAGTATATGGGGAAGCATCCCCCTCATATTCTACCGTAGCCAAACTTTTTCGAATGGGTCGATAAAGCTTTGAAGACGAAAAGTGTGCAGGTCGGCCCTTGGAGATACTCACTCCTGAAAAAATCGCTCTTGTGGAAGGAGAAATTATAGAAGACCGGCGGCTCAAGTTACAGAAACAGCTGCAAAGTTGGGCATTTCTAAAACAACAGTCCGTAGAATTATTCATAAACATTTAAACATGGATAAGGTTAGTGCAGGATGGGTGCCTAGACTTCTTTCCTCAGTCCAAAAGCAGCAACGAGTCATCTGTTGTCAGGCATTTTTGGAGCTCTGCCGTGGCAAAGAGAGAGAAATTCTGCAAATCATTGTTACAAGAGATGAAACTATGATCCTCAGCTATAATCCCTTGTCCAAAACAGAATCAATGGAGTGGCGTAAACCTTAAAAAGCACCGTTTCTCACTCAGTCAACCAAGAAGATTATGGCCATAATCTTTTGGGACTGTGAAGGAATTCCCTTCATTGACTTCAAGGAGAGGAACACCACAGTAAATGGGGAGTGCTATGCTGGCCTACTGCACAGACCACGTGCTTCCATCGAAGAGAAAAGGCGAGGAAAGCTGAGTGGTGATGTGCGCCTTCTTCACGACAACACGCCTGTGCACACAGCTCTTGTTGCAAAGGAAACTTTGAAGAAATGTGGCTCGAACATCCATCGTACAGTCCAAATCTATCTCCCAGTAACTATTTCCTCTTCTCACAATTCAAGAAGAATCTTCCAGAAAGGAAATTTTAGTGTGATGGATGCTGTTTATGCCCATTTTGCAGACAAGACTTCTGACTAGTTTTGGGAAGGGGATGATTGAAATGTTAATTCAAAGATGTGAGAAGTGTATTGCAATAAAGGGTAACTATATTGAAAAATGAAATATAGTTTTGTCTTTATCATACCTAGAAAATGCTTAGACCGGAAACTTATGGAGGTATGTGGGCTGTTAGCCAAAGAATGTGTCATAAAAATTTTTACAGATATATCTCGCGATAAGATCTTAAATTTACATTCTTTTGTTAGGTTGGTTTAGTGATTAACGTTGCTGGCTGGTGGTCGGGGGAACCCATGTTCAATTTCCGGTGCCCGGAATTTTTCTGTTAAGGAGATCTGGAATGGTGTTTAACCAACCTGGTGAGGATAACTGGGGAGTTGCCTGATGGAGAAGTGGTGTTCTTCGATATCGGTACGGCCATGTCTCCCTGCAATGCTGCCCTATGTAAATGAAATCGTAAGACGGAACTAGAGGAAGCAGAGGTCCCCGCGGCAGATCAGGTAACCCCGGGCTCTAGCGCCAATAAGGATGTTAGATTAATTCATCATTTACAAGCGGTATACTTTTCATTACTATCACTTCCGGTTCCCATCTGTAAGAGGAGGGCAAGATTGACATGCTGTTCTGAATTTCTGCTTTCGTCTCGACAAATGGTCAGTATGTTCTTGTATAAAAAATATGTTTTAATAGGGGAGGCAATCAATTTCAAAGGAAAGATGAACTCGGCGCTCCAGTTTGTGCTCTGGCGGAAGAAAACGTTAACACCGCTAAGAGAAGATCGTGGAATATCTTTAAGAACACTTTCAGAAATTTTGAAAATATCAGTTGGTTAACTTTGAAACGTGTTTGTGTTTGATGGTTCCAGCAGGTTTGCATGCATTTCAGAAAGATGCGGAGTTTCTTTCAAAGGTAATCACTGCTGATGACACTTTACGCAGACAAAGTGGTTGCTTCTGCTGGGAAAGTTTTGGTCATTTCAGTTTTCGATACTTAAGGAATGGCTTATCAACATGTTACACACAACTGTAAGTGGACAATACTACAGAGAAGTTCTGAAAACTCTGCAAGGCCCCATGTCACAAGTGTCTTCCTCGTTTTCCCTATAGTTCAGATTTAGCCCCGTTTGACTTTTTCCATCGGTAGAAGCATTGGCGAAGGCAGAGAAGGCGATTTTGAAGGACCTGTCAAAAATGGTATCCAAAGACTGTCATACCGTCCATTGGAGACTATAATTGAACCTTGAGGGGGATAAAGTACTTTGTAAAACTGAACTTCTTCTCTTTGATATAAAACCAAGTTATTTATCATTAACCCGCGCTTGGTCAAATTTGTTAATCAAAATTACATTTCTGTTCACATTGATAAAAACGAAAATGCTCTGTAAAAAGTAGAAAAAAAAAAATACATACATTTTTATTTAAAATTACTTTGACGACGTCACATAACCCTAACACTAAGAGCAATGTGAGCAATTCGATTACTTCTCATAATTTAAGGGACACTGGGAGTGAATTTTTGGCCAAAAGCTGTCAAAAAACTAAAAATCGTTACTTTGCTACAAGCCTTTGGGCGTCCACAGAGAATCAATATTTGCATGTCTCCCCCCACTCTATAGTCATTTAAAGAGTTCCGGGTGTCTTTTTAATCACAGTTTCCTAGCATACTTTCTTTATAAAACAGCGTTTCTGAAAACTTTCATTTTCACACATTTAAAATGTCCCACGCGTGACAGTTTTTGTTTAAAATTCTATTATAATTTACCAAAATGTGCAGAAGTATCAATTGCAATATTCTTTAGAACAAAAAAAAAAAAAAAAAAAAAGAAAAAAAGAAAAAAAGAAAAAAAGCTAACACCAATAATAATTTTAAAAAATATTTTCTATGAAAAAAAGCATTAATTTTAAACATTAAAATTTCTTATACATTTAAAAAATAATCGCATTCACTCATCAAATTTACTTAAAAATCATTCTAACAATTTTTATATATAGTTCAAACTTCCAATTGCAAAAATGCCAACCAATTTTCTCAACCCATGAGACGCGTGGAACATTTTGATTATGCGACATGTTTGCGTAATAAAATTTATGAAATAATTTGTAGCTCGCAAAGTATTCACCCAATTTGAACGAAATTTGGCATACACATTAACTTAACAACAGTTAAAGTTTCAGAAAAATTCATACAAAAAACTGGAACTTGAAAATTCAGTTCCAGTGTCCCTTAAACATTCTTCAAGCCTGGTTTTCCATACTTCGACTTACCGCGACGATCACTGCGTCTTCTACCTCCATCACGTGATTTCATTGGTAGAGTGCAGTATTGCAGGGGGATATGTGATCAGCACACCGCATCCCGCTGATCGTTATATTGCAGCTTACTAGATCGGAGATCGCCACCTCATCAGGCAGCTCCCCAATTGTCCTCACGAAGCTGGGTGGACGTTCCAGACCTTCCTAAATTAGTAAAAATCCTAAGCCTCCCGGCCAGCAGTCAACAACGCTAAGTGGTCCCCTTAGACATTACCGTTGATTATTATTTACTCTGAAAATGTCAGAGATCCCATCTTTAAAATTTGCAAACTCTACGTAAATAATTTTGAGAATACAAACAAACTTTCCTTATGAAGGCTCATATTATATACATTTACCCTATAGATTAGAGAGAAGAAATTTGTTTCCAATGAACTTACATCTTTAATTTTGTATTACATCCTTCACATGGTGAACAGGAGTAAAACTAGGCCGAAAAAGTCGAATGGGAATCAGGAATTGGGATTCATCTACCCTACACCCCATTCTTAGACCTCTAGCAACATTCCTGTTCCCAAATTTACACGGCGGTCAAAACTATTAACGTTAAATAAACACGTCATCAACTGATTTCCAGAATTTGATGAAGCTTTATATCGTAAAAAATAGGATGTGATCACCGAGCTTAGGATATTTATAAACTAGGCCAGTAAAGTGGAGGAGTGGACGCGCCCAAAGGGTATGCCAGCTATCTGGGCCGAATCGCCTACGGATTACACTAAATTCTAGCAAACAAACTGTGAACTTAAATATTCATTCCCACGAGAGAAAATATGGGACCACACCATAACGGAGGAATTGATTCACATTTGCATAACATTTTTACACATTGTATGCAAATGTAAAGGGTTGGCCTCTTAATGCCAGAGAGTTTTGTGTGCACCAACTTGACAAAACTTGAAACTCCCCACAGGTCTCAGTGCTTTACCGATTTAAAAGCAACTAGATCAGAAAAAATCCTCAACTCACCCCAAGTAAATCGTAAATGACATGCACGCCAACGTGTTCTTTTTGCAGAAATGTGGATTTAAAAAACTAAGGGTTTTAACAAAACAGATCAATATCATCATCAAAGCCCAAACATTACAGACTGAAGCCTAAAACAGACTGTACAGAAGTTTTGGTTCTAAAGATCAACAACAGACGTAGAAATGTATGCAGAACATTACCATTGTAGCATTTGATACAGTAGAAATGGCATTGGCATACCGTAATTACAACTGGCGCCACTAGAGAAACCCACGTTCCAAACAAACCCGTCCTGTATTTATTTTAAACGCTCTTTTGTTTCCTCGCTATTTGAGGCAATAATGTCACGTGTCCATATTGAGGGCGAGTCCAAGGTGAAAAAATATGTCGAGAAAAGCATATTGAAATTGCCTCTTGACATAAAATCAAACATAATTCAAATGTAAGCGATTTTCGTAAGTATAGGGTGACCTGAAGCCTGACAAACAATCTGTAATAGCTGAAGCCAGCATGGTAAACAGTTGTCATTTTCTGAACAATTAAACTTCCCATTAAATCGAAACACGCACTCTGCGATATACGAAGTAAGTCACTAATTAATGTGGGGCACCACGTATTTCAATTGACACTTCAGGCTATTGGCATTAGAAGATAGCATTACAATTTATGTTTACAATAGCGAATCAGCAGTTGCAAGATGGCGGCGCCTCTGAGTGTACAACCAAAGGAGCATCGCTCCTTTAAGCGATTTTTGTGGTCAAGAGATATGGAACCATAAAGAAATTCTTCCCATCTACAGCGAGAAGGGCCTGTTACGTTTCTCAGAAGCACGGACAATGTGTTACCCATCTGATTGGCACAGAGGGAAGTTTGCAACGGTAACTACAGACACTGCTATTGGCTCACACAATGTAGCCAACCTTATAGTGCACGACCGGTTAGATTTTCACAAAATGTGTGCCCCCACAACACAAAATACACAGAACGGGTCTGCAATTACAGCATCTCAATCGCTACCACGATATGCTAGCCCGAATTGTCACAGGTTGGGTTCACCATTTCCAGCCCGAGACAAAGAGTGCGTCAATGCTGTGAAAATTGCTCTCGCATGACAACGCGCGTCCTCACACTGCCAACAAGACAAATGAGATGCTGCGAAATTTCAAGTAGGAATTCATCGAGTATCCTGCATATAGCCCCAACCTTAATTTGTTCGGCCCTCTTAAACGCCACCTCTCGACTGTAGAAAGGAAAGTCACCGTCCAATTCCCACAGCAGCCCAAACAATTTTGTACTGCTGGATTTCAGGGACTTGTGAGACGACGAGACAAGCGACACAATGTACAGGGAGATGGTGTTGAGAAATAAAACATTTTTTAAATAAGTACTCATTTTTTATGCTGTATATCCATTTGTATCTAACTTAATTATTGCTTATCCTTGAATTAGTCTAGGAATGCTCAAGTCAAAGCCTACAAAATTTGAATTCCCATCTAAAGAAGTGTTTGAAAACTTCTCAGTGTAACAATTTAAACAAGAATTTTTATTGTTCGACACAATTTCCGTTAAACACAAGTAACTTGGTTCGCAATCAAGGCAGGATGTAACCTTCAGCCTATCGAATGAAATTAAACTAATCTCGGCTATATAGGGACGAGAATGGCAAGATCAGGAATGACCTGGTTTACACTAGCAGGCTGCAAGGCTAAAAACAAATCGGATAGTTCTGGTAGGAGAATCTGCCCACTTTTTGGAAGGAATGGGTACATATTCTTGCCGAATGTACCCACTGGGAACACTTGAGACAAACGCTGTTTCCTGAAAGCTTTTTTTAAAGCAATCAGGGGACCTGTTTGCGGAACACACTAATTGGTTGAACATGGGCATTTTCCTAGCCAAAGTGCGCGAAAATATAAGCAATTTATTTTCTGGTTAGAACGCAACAACTAGTGCAATTATGTTTAACATGTTTACATTAATACATCCGCAAATATCGTCCTCATTTTCAATATTTATTTATTGTTTTATTTGTTACTCTTTCTAATAGTGTATCATACTTAAGCATTTAGGGTGCATAATATATGTGCGTATAACAATGGAGACACTACTAATAACTACTGCTAGTGTAGGTGATCATAAAATTTTCTTTCTATGTATTATATTTTATGGAAGTAATTCTGATATTAATTCATTGTTTGGCAGTTGTTTAAACACAAGCGTTGCAAGTGGCAATAAGAAATGGATAATTGTTATGTGATTCAATTCTTTTTACTGGAAGAGAAAACAACAAAGAAAATTCTTGAGAGGATTTTGCCTACATTGGGCGACCTTCCTATGAAACTGTTCGACTTTGAGTAAATGAGTTCAAGAGTTTCCAGAACAAGCATCGAAGACGCACAACGTCCTGGAGCTCCAAAATCACCTGTAATGCCAGAAAATTATATAAAGTTCATAACATCGTTTTGGCTGACAGAGGGGTAGATGGTTGCAATGTAAAACAGTCAACACAACACTTTGGACTTTTCAGTACTTCAATATGCAGGACACCTAGTAGGGTTAAGCAATGCCCCAGTTGCCAAAGTGGCTAATTGTGATATTTTTCGTTGCACAACCGGTTTTTCAGTTACACGTTCCCGGTTTATGATAAGTGATTTAATTGGCAATAATTTCGGGGAAATAAAAGTTTACTAGCCAGCTATGACATAAATTAAATAATTACTTTAAAGTGTCTCGAACTGTCCCCATTTTATTAAAATAGATGCAGAGAATTGATACCGGCCATTCAAAAAAAAAAAAAAAAACCACCATCAAAATCTTAAATACAGCTTCAAACACAATAAAACAATGACATTAACTTGTCTTCTATGATTTCGTATACACCTATTCGACATTCAAATTAAAATAATTTTAGCAAAATAAACAAAAAAAGCAATTGTTTTCGTTAACGCAACAATTTTCATAAGATTTTTGCATGAAAACTTACGGCTGTCGCTTATAAAAAGCTCATGCCCAAAAAATTTGAGTACACTTTGATAGAAAATTTATGAGATGGCAACACTGCACCAAAGGAAAACTACTTGCAGAATAAGGTTGTAGCGTCAGGACAGTCGAAAACCGTTCCCAATCTAGTTTTAAACTCAAAGCATAACAACAAAAAGCAAAGAATGGTTATGGACGGAAGAGGAAAATTGTTTTTGTGTGCAAATTGCTATTTTCCTCTTTTTGTATCGCGTTCCAATGTTCTTTTCCTTCCAAGTTTTTCCATTCTCGTCGACAGGAGGTAAATTACACATTTTACGTGTGAAAAGAATATATTAATGCGAAAACAACAGAGAACTTTAACGGAAGTTAAGGAAAGTTCTTTGTGCGAAGCAGGAATTGAATTTTGAATATCATTTTCTTACCGGTTTGTATTTCGACTGCGATAAGATCTAAATATAAAATCCCCTCGTGGGCTGATAGGAAAGTAACGTCTGCAAAAGAGTTGATCGGAAAATAACACGCCACTTATTCAAGATTAAAATGGATAATCATCGTTTCGGCCGCACAGACTCAGCTTGGCGATGTTGTTACAAATTCTCTACTCGATCCGTAATGGCGAAGATGAGAGAAGCGATTTAAGGATAGCAGGAGTAGGGTTGGGGCAGAGCTAAGTCGTACCCTTAGGAAACGCGAGGTGCTCCGGGCTTCTAAGAGATAAGCCTATCAAGTCCAACGAAGAAAGAAGAAGAAAAGTTTATAGTAAAGTACGATAGAGCTCGCAACAATCTGCGTCTTTAAATCTAAATTGCACGAAAAGTCAGTAGGGCACAATCAGCCGCAATGCAGTAGGTCTAACAGAATTGATCATTACAATTGCATTTTTATTCTTAGCATCCTGAGTAAGGATTTTTTGTTGAGCAGTTATATATACACTTGCTAAACTTGCTGAGTCTTGCACTTTATTACTTTAACACAGCTGAGTAAGATATATGTTATGCCTTGCTTAGCTGCGTCTTGCTACATTACACTTTATTACTTTAACACAGTTGAATTCACCTTATTACCCAGAGGAATAGCAAAAGGTGTTAACCAGGAACTTCTAAGGAGCATTAACTCAGTAGAAAAGACGTAGGGGTGGCAATTTATGTCAGATATACAGGTTCTGACTTACAAATTCCTGATATTTGACAATTTCTGTTTCTTTTTTCTTCTGGAATATTGACATAGCAACATGTCAGTGTGTATATAATATCTATTCATTTTTGGTCGTGCTGAAGTGGGCAACAGTCAAAAGAGAGTTTGCGAGATGATGTTCAAAATGAAACGACCAAAATTCAGAGAAAACATTGGGTTAAAGGGTGTATGGAGTTCAAAAAATGAGTCCCAATGCTGGTGTATCCATTTATGAAAAATGTTGAAGCTAGTTCACTCAAAAGCAAAACTGCAATCAAAATATATACTCATCTTTCAACAATACCTGTATCTCCCATGATAATATTCTACCCTTTTCACCTGATCTGGATGTATTGTCGTTTCGTCTCTTCTCATAATTGGGTAGTAAGAAGAATTGAGTAGCTTTTTGGGTTGTTCATCAGATTTCCAACATTTTCTACAAACCCGAAAATGTTATCTAAAGTAATTTCGATCCCAACATGTTCTCCCCCCCCCCCAAAAAAAAATCCTCAGATGAACCAAAATTTTTTACTCACCCTGGGGCTGCCGATGATGGAATTCGGCTGAAGTCCTGCAAGTTTGGCCACACTGTGTCTAAAACTCTCATAAACTGCTGCGGCCTGTTGTTGTTCACTTCCATGTTGTTGTTGTTGCGACACCTGGTGAGGATGTGGCGAAGCTCGGGAGGACGGGGGTGCTGACATCTGATGAGGACTGCTGGCACTTGACTTGTTTAGTTGCTGCGGCGACAATGGGGTACGCGGGGGTGTAGGGGGTTGCGAAGGGGGACTCGGGGGGGCACGTACCGTAAGACTGAGAGGATGTTGAAGTGGATGTTGATGGTGTTTAGGAGATAACGTCTCCAGAATTTTACCTGCAAACCAAAAATAAAAATATTGTTCAGTTGTAGGCTTAACAAATAAAAATAAATATTTTACTTATACCTAGTGGCAACATTGAACAGTGCCCGTGAAGTGGGCAACACTTGTATAGCTCACTCAGCACTTTCACATGTAAAATATTTACAATGTAGAGTTACAATTATCATTTGTTCTTTTTACTATGAATTGGGAAATGGATGGTAAAATGTTCATGAAACATTTTTTTTAAATATAACAATTAGCCACCACATTCTATTGTGACGTCTTCGGAAACATTAGTTTGATACGTACACAAAAAAAAAAAAGAACAAAATTGTTTGTTATATAATCTTGAGTACACCTTTATTAAATATTTACACTTTTAATTTGAACTAAACTAACACGTACCATAAAATGATAAAAAAATGATAAAATTATAAAAAAAATACAATGTTTTTCACGAAATGTTTTGAAAATAAATAAAATCACTTATTAAACACAAGAAGCAGGGGGAAAAAATCTTGCAGACATATGTAAGTTTCATTACGGAAAGGCAGTCGCTAGGCAACGGAAAAGAGAAACAGAAGAAGGATCTGGTTTCCATACACTTTAGCTTGAACACAAGATAATGACAACCTGTTCTCTATTACGTCCAGCACCGCAACCTAGAGCAATAATGGCATATGTCTCGATATAATTTACATGTAATAGCAACATATTTCAATGTTTTGTAAGCCTATTTAGTTCCACACGCCAACTATAATATCTGAATACGAATAGTTGCATCCGAATATAAAATTACCAGGAATGAATAGCGGTATCGTAAAATTTAATAAGGAAAATAGTCCAGACTTTCAAAAACGTGATTAAAAGCATGAAAATAAACACCGTCGCGTATAAACTGTTTCAATTATGAAGTGAACCACAATATCATTTCTATATAATATGTGGTAGTCAGTAGGACGGTGTTGCATACAGCTGTTCCGAGGCAGATGTATGAATGGAGAGGGGCGTACGGTGACCTCACCCACGGAAGAGCGTAACAACAGGAGGCAAGGTACACGTGGGGGAAAGCGATAAAAACGTTAAAACAGAACGAGAAAGGGTATATCAAAACTATAGGATCAGATCGGCTGCACATGCGTGAAATACGAGAATATAACACTGTACCAAAATTAGTCGAGAGATGCAGGATGCGGGCTCCCACATCGTCTGTCTTTTGTTTCGGGGCACTCCACCCCAACACAGCTGTGGGCAAGTGTTTCCGATACACCCCGTCTAGCCAATCCGAAAAGTTAGCATTAGATTCTCTTAAACGGTTAAAACAGGCCATTGCTGTGTTTGGTTGTGTTAATGTGTGGCTAGTT
This sequence comes from Metallyticus violacea, assembly GCA_030762175.1. NCBI lineage: Eukaryota > Metazoa > Arthropoda > Insecta > Mantodea > Metallyticidae > Metallyticus > Metallyticus violacea. The sequence goes on from CM060841.1 coordinate 88,733,293, forward strand.
TTCGAGGTCGTACTTTGGTTATGATGTATATTTCCGTTAATGTCTTAATGATGGGAGATAAGACGGAACAATTTTTAGTAATTTGCGTTTCTATGGAGGATTCTTTTTCGTGGCTTCCTGATTAGCAGACAATTTAAAGATATGCTTCACAAATTAGACCTAGTTAAGAGGTAACGGTAAGAAGAAAAGTAAAAGAGCGCTATTGGGCCAGGTGTGTGTTGTTTCGCTGCCGGCAAAGTGTTTCTTATACCGTAGAACTAACTCCTAGCGTATTAACGTGGTAACTAAAGATTACATTAAACATCGACATGGTAACAGGGAAAAGGTCGAACTAAATACATATTAAACCTAGCCATGGTAACTATTTAGCGTATTGAATGCGTGGTTACCATAGAAACTGCATGCCCAAAGCACAGAACGGCAATACATTAAATGTTTCCATGATACGAAATTCGAAGGAAACATATGAACTTCTTTTAACCCTTGCTATTATAGAAACGCATTAAATGTTGCCATGGCACTAATTTCGAGAAACATAACTACTTTTAAACTTATTTTCGATTGAAATAGTGTGAATTAAAGTGCACTAAAGGTCCCTATTTTTTATTTGTTTTATTTACGGACGCTGTTTAACGTCTCAAGTCATCAGCTCCCATTCTATTCAGGGCGTGAAAAGGCCGACAAATTTTGCTCAGAGGCCTCTTTTTTCAAGCTTGAGGTTCTTTATCGTGCCGTAAATGTACGACACGGGACCCAATGCTTTACTTCCCTTCCGAATGAAGCCATACTTAGGATATTGACGCCCTTAAAAATCCATCGGTCCTGGCCGGGATCACACCCGCGATCTTGGGTTTAGGAGGCAAGTATAATTACCACTACACTACCAGGACCGACAACGTTGCCATGGTAACGGTTTCAAAAGAAACATACTAACTTTTATATCTGGTTTCTCAAGAAACAGAACGAACTAAGAGATACATTAAACGTTGTCATGGTAATAATTTCGCAGAAAACGCAAAACATTTTTGAAACTGGTTTCAAAAGAAAGAGAATGAACTAAAATACATTAAACGTTGCCATGGTAACAGTTTTAAAGGAAACATACGAACTTCTTATAAATTTTTTTTCTATAGAAAAAGAACGAACTAAAATACACTAAACATTTTCAAAATGATATAATTTTAAACCTGGTAAGGAACGAAAATACAGTGCACGTTGCCACGGTAACAGTTTTGAAGCTTGGTTACTATAGAAACATTAAAAACTACGCGGAGATGGTGGTAAGGTGTTACAATAGCAGGAGGTCAGAGGTCCCCTTGAGCTTTTCCTGTTTTTTGTCACACACTGGCTTAGGGGGAGCTGCCGTTCGCCAGTTGTACGGAAATCGCTTGCAAATCCAAAGCCCTCCCTACTTAACCTTTTACGGGGCCAGGAAGTTGACAAAACGCTAAGTCGCATAAAATCGTTCATCACCTCCTCTATGCTTTGCACTTCACGGGAATGGGGGGATGTCATATATATATGAGCCGATTTTGTCAATGCTGCTATTACATCAAACCTGTCACATATCACAACAAAATTAGGAAAATAGACTGTTCTTTATTTAAATTTCCGTTAAGCTACAAACAATAAAATCATTCCTGTAATATGAATGAACAGTAGCTCCATCTTGTCGGAAGACATCAGAACTTCATTGCTGTCACAACTTTATCCTTCCCCTCTCCCCCTACGTGTCCCAGTTGTGTGCGACGTTTAATTGCCTACTTCGCGAAGAGAGTAGGAATTGTGACGAACGGAAGGTTCCGCGTGTATTACGTACGCTCAATCTCTCGCTGCTTCCCCGGTGTATATTCCCACCAAAAACCGTTGGTGTTGAGAATTTAGCATTTCAATAATTTTTTCTTTCTACCCTTTAGGTACAAAGGGCTGTAACCGCACGATTGAGTTGCCAAAAGTGTTGTCGGGATCACATTTCAGAGGTAAATCGGGCGAACATGCCGCGTAAGGGGATATCCACCTTTTAACTGAAAATATCCGTGGAAAAGAAATTTTCCCAAGCAGAAAACATTGGTGACGTAACCGTGGTTAAAGAGGGATGTTTAAAAGAGTTAATATGCGGCCAACCCCTTATTTACAGATATCCTCCCCTCGACATAAAGAGAGCGGACGGTTTCATTGCTTCATTTAGCATTGTGGGGCAAACGACCGTGAAAAGGTGCATCACCCCTGGATTTTTTTATTTCCTCTTTCTCCCCCAAAAGCAACTTGTTCACTCACTTTTTTTTCCCGAATCCGGGAAAAGGTTGCCACAGCCGGTGTTCCTTTGTCTGCAAGGGTGTAATACGGGGAACCGTTCCTATTCAAGGAAATCAGAGATAGGTATCGTGGAATATGATCTCAATTGTCTGGAAGAGCAGGTAAAATGTGACCTCTATTGTTGGCCTTGTCGAGTTCGTCCTTCTCGACAGTAAAGGGTGAGATTTGAGAAATTATCAGAACCTGGTTTGAGATCGGGGTAAATAACTTTCCTTAAGGTTTTATATTTCTGTTATAATCTTTATGAAATATCGTGGGAAATCTTTTGGAAAAAAACGTTTTTAATATTCTACATGAGCGCCGTTACAAAATTTAAAACAAAAAACAAATATTTTCTTAAAAAATTTCAATTTTATTTTTATATTTTTCCGCCAAGCTAATTTGTGTATTTCCCTGAAAAGAAGAGTACTTTTGGTGAAACAACATTTTTTTATATGACACTTTTCTCTCTAGTTCATATTTCCAACTGTTCAGCTCCTGTACTGGATTTCTCTTTACCAGAACTGCGCACATTTGTAAACTTCTTTGGATGCCGTTTACACTCAGATGAACAAAAACGAAACCAAATTTCATCTACTAACACAAAATTTTGAACTAAAGTGTCATTGCCTCAAAAGTTATTTCAACTGTAAAAAGATTCACACGCAAGCTTTTGCCAAAAATATGAAAGTCGCATGGGGAAATATCTGGGCTGTAGGGAGGAAGCACATTGCTCGACAGTTGGGAATTATTACAGCGCATATTGCGCGTCTCAGATTCTTCATATCGCATTGATTGGGCCCCATGCTCGAGGAAATCGACAGTTCGTTTCATGTTTCCACTATTGGCTTTGCTGTCGAGTTCAAAAGAATGTCACAAGTTTCGTCCACGTGACTAAAATGTCAGTCGATGTGGAATTCACTGCGGCGCGTGGTCTTTGATGTAACATGGGAAGTAATATGAGGGGCCTACATTTGGACATGCAGGGTCCCCATAACTATTATTGTACAGAGCACTAAACAAACAACGAATGTGTTGCTTACCTCAGCACAGATCGTATCGTTAGTGATCAACTTTTGCGCGTCTGAGTTTTATGCACAGGGTCCCGTTTTTATTTGACTGTGCCTCATAGCACATGCAATGTGACGTAAAGAACTTTTCTACAGTTTTACGGCAATTTACGGGATGTGCCACAAAATCATCGTAAGAAAAGATGTTGAATGTTTTTGGGTAAACCATCAAAAACTATAACTGACTTCATACTACACGATCAGATTTATTTTCCCCCGGAGTGTTTTGCCTATGGGCGAGCGTGTTGCTCGGTGATTAGCGGGAAGGTGATGCAATAAAATAATCCAATCATATAATACAAACAATCAGAGGCTCATTACTTATCAAATTATCAGATGAGGTAATGAAACTGCCCGTCTTGATTCCCTACACATTTCCGGACACTTTCCTGACGAATTATCTTTGAGATCTCGTATTATGTGCGGGCTTGTACTGCATTTGGAAAATTTTAATGTACCCCAGAGATAATAATTACACGCTAAAAATTGTAATCTTTTGCACAGACTGATAAGAAATTCCCATGTGTTGTGCAAGATGACGAAGAGATTCTCTAGGGGAATTTTCTAAACGACTACCAATGTCATGTAATTTTCTTCGGTGAGGACCATACGCTGCTTTTTTTGTTTCTTAGGCTGAACACTTTCAGTTTTCTGAAATGTATCATACAGATTATGATCTGGCGCATCTGCATCCGGAAATTTTGCTTGAAACAGTCAACCCATATACCTGACATAAAGACACGCTGTGCTTTTTAACGCCCGTTTCTACTGCTGAGGCATCACAGGCGGTGGACACTCGTGATACACGAGATGAAATTATAAAATGGGAAAGGATTTTTTAATTTTTTTTTTAAGGAAGCAAACGTCCCGGCTTAAGTTTAGGATATCTCTCCAGTATTTGACATTTACGAAGACTGAGAAAAGTCTGGAATAAACCTCAGTCAGGGAGTACGATCCTACCGGGAATTGAAACCAAGATCTCCCGCTCGCGACCACGGCCACCCGTGGTGGTATTCGCTGTGCCTTTGTAAACACACGAGATATAATACACTTTATGTATACTGCGAATTAAGAAAGGAACAACACAACTCACACCCGGGAACAACTGCAATCAAAGTCAATAAGTAAGCGAACAGACTTGCTACCTCTTTCATGGCGAGGCAAACGAATGTGAGCTTGCTCACAGGAAATACCGCGCGCCGATATAATAAAGAAACATAAAAACAAATTTGCAAACATTATGGCATAAAAAAACAAATTTTAGCAATATCCCAAATATTCTAAGTGTCTACAGTGATTTTGAATACACCTTCAAAATATACATTAGTGCCCAATTTGACGGTAAAACGACATACTTTTTGTAGAAAGAGCATGTTGGTGGCAAATGGACGTTGGCAACCATGGAATGCTTCACCATTAAAAAAAAAAAAAAATAAGCTTGGGAGTACAAAATTCCCTCTCTAGTGACCAAACAACACAAGCTCTCAGTTCTAATTTCCTTATATTATTCATCAAGTTGATTAATTCCCAAAGTTAACAGTAGGAGCGCTGTCCCTCCCATTTTTTACGCCCGGCCAAGAAATTCCATCTAATATTTAAAAGCTAGCCAGTCTGCTCCGTCTGTATACTGTTTTTCTTTTCCCCGTCTAATTTATTCGTTTCGTGTGCATTAAGAAAGATGCGTGATATCAGTTAAATGACCGCTTGAAACAAATTTTCGAATCTCGCCTTTTACAAGCCAGAGACCTCGGTGGTGCGTGCTACAGTGGCACAAGACGAAAAAGTTGCTGTACAAACATACGAAGAAATTTGAAGGAAAACTAAAGATTAACATTTTTCGATATATAATAAAATAGTTCATTTTTATCCGTAACACTTTTCTCTGCTTTCGCTTTTACCCTACTTTAAGAGAATTAGATAAAATGTGCAAACGCTGCATAAAAACTATGCAGATTAACAAAATTGCCGCACCAGCGCCGCAGATATTGCGTCGGGTATTTAACAACCTTTATCATAATAATTAAGGTACATTATAATGAACTTAACTCCTCAAAGGCAAATACAGGTCCGCCTTCATGTTTCGTTCTTGCGTTTTCCTACTTTGTATATATTGAGGGGTTCTATTTAAACTCCACTAATATTAAGGGCTTTCAATAAATAACGATAATGTTTTACAGCCATATTTTCTCACGCTTATATTTAAATTTGCAATATTTTGTTGACTTAATGCAAAATTTACACTTGATACTAGTTTCAATGTTGTCACTTCAGGTTCCAGCCTGTGACGCGACAAACAATTTGCTATGAAATTTGCTTTCGTCTCAAGAAATCTTCAGCGAGATCTATGGAGAGTTTGTTATTCCCTATAGCACAGCTCGAAGATTGTTTAAAATGTTCAATAAATTTCCAAGGAAGTAATCTAGTTTGTGCTGTAACCGAATAATTCATTCACGCTGCTGTCATTGTGAGAGTCATCGAATAACATTAACAACACTTTCAGAAGATTTCACTGAGTGTCACCCACGTTGGTAAGTGGAAAGTTGCATATGAGATGTGTTTGTGCACGGTGGGTTCCTAGAATACTGCATGCAGTTGAAGATTGTGTTACAGTAAGATGTGGAATTTCTTCCAAATGAAATTGGCTAGGTATATCATTTCCATCCAACACCTAAATAAGCTAAAGTGGTTGATTCTGTTGAGAAAGCTACGGTCATCTCATTTTTCGATATTCAAGGGATGGTTTACCAGCATATTCGTACTTGCAAACTACTGTAACTGACCAATACTACAGAGATGTCCCGAAAAATCTTCAAGGTGCATTTCCTTGCAACAAGCTGGATAATACACGACCGCACACCGCCGATAGTGTTGCTGATTATCACATAAAACTCAATTTGAAGCGTATTCCTCGCCCTCCTATAGTCCAGATTTAGCCCCGTTAGACTTTTTCTTATCGCCAAATTGAAGAAAAACTTAGTTGAAGGCATTTTTCATCATCAGAAGCAGTGGCGAAGGGTGCAGAGGCGATTCTGAAGGACTCCGAGTCTTCAGGAAGAAATACTGGGACAGGTACTTCGCAGATAACAAGGACTACTTTGAGAAAGATCATTAACATTATGAGGACTGTAAAGGATTTCTGCCAAAATTTTTTCCGTTCTTTAGTGAGCCGCTTTTGTAGAATGTAATGCATTTTCCACTAAGTATTTCTTCAATTTGAAAGGAAAGGAAAAGTAGCACGGGACTAAATCTGGACTATAAGGAGGGTGAAGAACGCACTTCACATTGTTTTTTATGACACAATCATCAACACTATCTACACGCCCATATATCCAATATATATATATTGGAGGGATGTACTTTTTGTACATTCTTTTTCTATTCTACCAGAGCAGTATTCAATACTCGGCTATCAAACATTTATTGCAGCTACTGAAGTAATGACGTATAATTTACGTCATTGAAAACTGCTGTCTAATTCAAAAAGTGTTAAGAATTCTGCCTTAGGTATTTAAAGCAGTGAAATAATTTTTCCATATACACAATATTAACTTTTAACAAAATTCTGTCAACATGTCCTGACGATTGCCTCTAAATAGTACATACTTGTTACTTTTTTCTCTCTAGAGAAAAACCAGCTATTGCATCCCACAACAAGAAAATCTTGCAGCTGAATTTGGCGAACATTTCAAAACTGTAATGAAGAAAGTAGTTTCCAATGTAAATTAAATCGACTTAAAGAATTATAGTTTTAACTCACAGAACAATGTGGTTGAAGGTTGGTTTGATTGTTGATATAATTAAAATACTAAATGATGTCCAAATTCATATACAAGGTAAATAACTTCTTATTGAGCTGTCAAGTGAAAAAAATAGTAGCAGAAAAACTGAAAATATGTCCAGAAGAACTGATGCTAGTTTTTTATGTTTTCAAAATCTTATTCACAAGATCTCAAATGTGAGTTTTCAAATGATTGCTCCCGTCATCACTTCAGTGTTAGATATAATACTTCCTGAAGTTTTGAGGTTCATTCCAAATAGTCTAATATTCCTTTTCAATAACGACTACATTTAAATTGTTTATTGTTGACCCTGAAATTAGACTTTTTCTAAGCTAATTCATTCTTTTCTCAAACGAAAGTAGAAATGAATGCTTTTATAAGTTAGATCATGGCCTCAGGAAAATATTTTGAAACCTTGGTGTCTCTTTTTGGATCAACATAAACATTCAAAATGGTTCCAATGAAGAGTTTCATGTCACAAACGTCTTTGAAAAAAAATACAAACATGACTATAAGACAGCTCGGTTGTGACGATTTCAATGAAAGTAAAATAGTGTGTATCAGCGGTGTCCTTAAACGTGAAGCCAGCAGATTTAGCTGAATTTTTATTTTTATTGTAATTTACCTGATAAGCATAAACATTAAAAACTTACAATATGTGACGACACGATATTATTCGTTTTTTTATTCCTGAATTAATGCATTGATGATGATTGCAAGCAGCAATATATCAGACTCAATAGAAGAAAAGTACATTATGAGTATTGATTCTGCGTTTTCTAAACGGTTTCTATGCATAAAAGACCGTCACGCAGGAGTTGTGTAAACAACGCGAATTCCTCAGCAAGTCGAATTTGTGAAAGGTTATTACAGACCGCTGGAGCAAAGATTTTTTTTTTTTTAATTTCAGTTTCAGGAATCATTTTTATTTTTTCATTTCAATAATTATATATATATATATATATATATATATATATATATATATATAATTTCGTTGCAAAAAAATTAATACTGATGTTGCTAGAGCGATTTTTTCAATTTTTGGGTTTATTTCAGCGATTTTAAGAAACAAACTTTTCTTACTTCATTTCATTGATATATATATATAATTTCGCTGCAAAATAATAAATACTAGTGAGTTGCTAGAACGATTTTTTAAAATTTTGGGTTTCAAGTAATCCCCCACTCGTAAAAGTCTTATTTTAGTGATTTTCAGAAACTATTTTTCATTTCATGATATATACAAAATTTCGTTGCAAAAAAATTAATAATGGTATTGCTAGGACGATTTTTAAATTTTTGTGTTTCAGGTAAACTCTCACTCGCAAGTCTTTTTTTTTTTTATGACATACATTGAGTTTCGTTGAGGAGGAAAAAAGTTGCGGCCCCTGGAATAATTTTTTTCCATTTATTATTTTCTTTTTTAAGATTAAACCCCAACCTTAATAGTCCAATTTTGCTGGTTAAAGAACTCGATGCTTCGTTTGTCAATTCATCGTTATATGCTGAGTTTCGTTGAGGAAAAAACAACAATTGCAATATACATATATATCTGAATATATGCATTGCTTTGGGATTTATTTTATTTATTTATTTCGTCGTTATTTTTGGTGGTTAGTTGGCAGGATTGATGTGAGAGATCCTTATGAATTCGCTATAAGAGTACGACATGTTGCAATGGGAGTTGACACAGACATAGAAACACAAAAGTGTTACAAGTCTGTCGTCGGCTACTGCAAATGCATAACGAAGATTTTTGGCGAAACTGGTGACGAGTCATGGAGTCACTGCCACACACCAGAGAAGACAGTCCAATCCATGCTATGGAAAATTCGGGCAGTCCCCGACCCAAGAAATTTTATGCTGCTACTACGTGGTTTCCTCAAGGAACGACAGTTAACTCCGATACTTTCCAGTGACGGCGAAAGGAACTTGACAAACCAGCAACACTATGACCGCAAAGTTGGTCTTGCTGTTCCGTCTCATTTTCTCTCATTAGACAACATGAAAGATTCGCTGCCATGTGGCATAGTACTCCCGAACAATGGTTTCGCGACTCCATACTGACAACGGTGCAGACACATTATGTGTATTAATCAAGGCGACTATTTGATCCGATAACGAGACCAGACAGAACATTCATATGTACCGTCATATTTTCCCTCACGAATTGTGTAGGCTGGGGCTCGCAGTAAAGTACTGAAACTGGGTGGCAAACTGAGAATAGAAATGTATTCTCTTAAATGCGAGTTGTTTATTTACGTATTCTCTTTAACATCTCAGGTCATCAGCGTCCCATTCAAATCAGAGCGTGAAACGGTCGACAATTTTTGCTCAGAGGTCTCTTCTTTCAGACTTGAGGTTCTTTTTCGTGCCGTAAATGTACAACACGGGATCCATGGCTTTACTTCCCTTCCGAAGAAAGCCATACTTTGTATTTTTATGCCCGAAAAAAATTTATTGATCCTGGCCGTGTTTGAACCCGCGATCTTGAGTCTAGGATGCAAGTATGGTTACCACTACACCACCAGTACCACTTGATTGCGATATATCAGGACTTGCAGAATCATCATCACTCTAATTCAACAAAAAATTAACAAGCAATCTTGTGCTATTATATCTTTCTTTGAATGCTCAAAGTCACAAATTTCCGGGAAGAGGGAATAAGTTCACAGGAACTGTTTCCGTATTGAAGACCCGTTGCCGTCTCAGTCTATCCTCCAAGGAGTTTCAGCCCCACAGAAGTTCAGCTTACATACCAGACATAAGAGTTACCTCACATATCGCCTTGGCACTTTCGACGATGTAACCACCCAGCATTCGCCTAAGAGACCAGCACAAATCACAAGTCAGAATGGTTGTCTTAAAAGAACCAAGAACCTCGCGAATGCAAGTCCCAAGCCGTACCGCCTGATCAGTCTCACTCGGAACTGTGTAACGATACTGAAATAATAAAAAAGACGCATTCACAACAGCTGCCGTGTTAAAGCAATGCATACGCCTTCGTTCCCTATTGCGCATGCGTAGTAGTAAAACTAGAATCAGTAACTAAAAATCGTCTCGTCAATAAAGTGAAACTAAAAGAAATCGAAGACTATTCGCTGATCGTGCTTGACCCATACCTGCAGGGTGGGTTTTCTTATTGCGGTTCGACAAAGGGGAACTCCGCCCACATTCCCGTCAATCAAACAGCGGCCCGCAGGCCGTCAATCAAGCGCGGTGTAAACCTACTTACTTACACGACATGTACTTTTCTTCCTATGTGCACTAGAAACCCGAACAACCCTCGAACCAAGTGCTCCGTTTTCCCTGCCACGTCTTGCAACGCATTTATGCCCATGTTGCGCTCACGCCCGGAAGTTTATTTGTAATGGGCTCGATCTGTGGCTAAGTGTTGCGTGGTAATTTATACAGAGATCTGTTCTCTGTCGACTTTCATCTGTATCTGGGAGGAAGGCCAGACTTCTAACTGGGAGAAAATTCATTTTTGTACGTGATACACTTTTTATATAGAATGCGCTGTTGGGGTGTCGAGTTTACACAGATTGGTTGCTAGCTAAGCAACGCCGATGTTTCTTATCGGTGTCCGTCACATGCTATTATACGTTTACAAACATTTTCATTTAACAATCTTTCAAAACATTATTAAAATAACACAGAAACAGGCCACTTGCCACCCTAAAACCCAATCAATAAAGATTTTATGCTGCGATTCCAAACTGGTGAATGCAACAGTTGGCAGCAATTACTTGGGGAGATTAAGATTATGAGTCATGTACGTTCGCACTTGTTTGTAATAACCTGATCAGGATTACCAACATTTGGTGCGTTAATGGCGCAGGACACCTGTGTTTCTGTGCGTCTGCATCTTAAGGAAAGGCATTCCACATAAAAGATACCCTTGTTTACACACGTAAGAATTGGTGCCAAATTTATCTTACCTATATTAAATTCTTTAAAAAAAAAATAACCACATTCCTTCGCGAAATAAACCATAATGACAAAAATCAGCTCTAACACTGCGACTCGCATTATGTAGGTTCCAGGTTTAAATCCCTTGCGATCGGACATTTTTTCATGGAAAAAGAAAGAAAGTGCAATCAGAAATAATCCTCTACCTTAAGAGAGTTAAAACATGGAAAAATAAATTCATATTTTTCTGCTAAACAAATATTTTTTATCATTTATACTAAAGTAAGACATTAAGTAAGTTATAAACGGATTTAGAACTTAAATAAAAAAAAAAGAGAGAACTGATTTGAAATTTACTTTTATTTCTCAACACAATCTCCTACTTGTGCCATCATCAGCAGCATAAAATTCTTTGTGCGCTGTCGGGACCAGCCGTGACTTCCCTTTCTACAGTTTCAAGATGATGTTTGAGAGAGCCGAATGAATGGAAATCGCTTGGAGCAAGGTTGGGGCTTTACAGAGGATGCTCCAGCATTTCCCAGTTTAAAAGTTTCAGCGTCTCATTTGTCTTTTTGGTAGCATGAGCACCATACACGCCTTTAGCGAAGGGATGCTGGTTGCTTCCAGGTTTCTTAGGCGGTTACAACAGGAGTCGGCACTTGCACCCTGTTCTTGAGCAGTCGTGAAGACTGAGAGCATAACTCTTCCTCCGGCTGATGGTGTCACCGCACACTTTGTCACAATTCCGGATAGCATATCGTGGCAGCGATTGAGATGCTGTAATGTCACACCCATTCTTTGCCTGAGTCAGCGTGAGTCTGAACAGCCAATATCAGCGGCTATATTGTCTATCTGCTTGGATTAAGTCTTCATGATCGCTTACTCAGAGACACCGCCATCTTGCAACTATTGTTTCACTATTGTAAACATCGAATGCTGTTATCGCTGTTTCATTCAAAATGTAGTACCCGCATCAATTTGTAACCCAATGACTACCGTTGCATTTCCATACTTTCCATTTACAATTAAAGATTTTTAAGAATTAGGAACATTTTTAATCAAACTAGCGTAGGTATTACTTTTTCGTAATATTTTAATGTATCAAGGGAAATGCTGAACAATTTTTCTACATTCCGCATTCTTCTAAAAGACTTTTTGAACAACGTTGCTCAAGTGAAAAATGACGATATGGGAGTTAAAAAGTCCGCCACGCAAGAGCAGCGTAAACTGAGTGAATTTCTCAACAAGTTGAATTTGTGAAGAATGTTAGAGAGCGTTTTTTAAATTTTGGTTTTCAGGTTTATCCCCAGCTCCTAATGTCACGATTTCACTGATTTTCAAAAAATATTTTTAGGGGGGAAAAAAAAAGTTCGTTGCGAAAAACAACTTGGTGTCGCTAGTGCGATTTTTAAGTTTTGGGTTTCAGGTAAACCCCCACTCCTAATAATCTGATGTCACTGATTTCAGAAACTATTTTTCTTATTTTATTTCATGGTATGTGCCCAGTTTTATTGAGAAAAAATTAAAATTAGGCAAGTAGAGTCATTTTTAAATTTACGTTTTAACCTCCCAATTTTTAAACGTTAATTTTCCGGTTTACTCCCACTACTAATAATCTGATTTCCCTAGTTTTCAGAAATCGTTTTTGGTACTCAATTTAAGTTATATATACAGTCTCATTGCGAAAAAACAGATATTGGCGCCGCTAGAGAGATTTTTAAATTTGGGTTTTAAGTATACCCCCATCTTTAATAGTTTGATTCTGATTTTCGGAAACTGTTTTTATTATTTTATTTTAATGGCATATGCCGAGTTTTGTTGTGATGGGTTTTTTCCAGGTTTTCCCCAATCCTCATAAAAATGGCAAATGCCGAAGAGGTACCCTAAACTTAGGCTTGGAACGCTTCCTTCCTTAAAAAAATCCTTTCCCATTATATCGCTTCATCTCATGTATCATCAATGTTCACCGCCTGTGGTGCCTCGGTAGTAAAAACGGGCGTTAAACACAACTTAAAAAAAAACACTTTTCTGCCAAGGGTGTCATTGGACGAGGTTCACTAATGGTGTAGGTTGTTGTTATCTTTAATGAACGTACTGAGCTTCTGTTCATTAAAATTGGAGGTTTAAAGCACCCGCTATATGGAAGAGGTGGTTCATCCACAGGTTAACCCCGGCCAGGACTGATGGATTTTTTCGGGCGTAAAAAACACTAAGTATGACTTTCTTCGGAAGGGAAGTAAAGCCGTGGGTCCCGTGTCGTACATTTACGGCACGAAAAAGAACCTCAAGCCTGAAAGAGAGGTCTCTGAGCAAAATTTTTCGGCCGTTTCACGCCCTGAGTTGAATGGGACGCTGATGACCCGAGATGCTAAAGAGCATCCGTAAATAAATCATTAAAAAAAAAAAATTCACAGGTTAACCCATATTCACCCTAATGCACGACAACGCCTGATGGCATGTGTGGGACACTCTTGTCGACGAATTTGCCACACCCTGGTGAAAAGTCGGGTTTCTTTCGTTCGGGCACGGGACGGAATTCAATAAATTGACAAATACACCAAAATGTCAAGTATGCCGGCCAGGAGTGACAACAATCCCTTACTGAGCTTGTGTTGCTATGACGGCAGTTTACTTTGAATGTAAACATGGACGTTTGGATATGGTAAAGAAAGAAATAGAATTTTAATAAATATGTTGCATTGAACGTATTTGTTGGGAGGCAAATGACATGAGAGATGGACCATGTTCTCGGCCTGTAATACTGCAGTATATTTTTATGAGTCATTGTGCTGATGTGTCAGAAATGTTGCAGTTCGGCAGATTGTGCTCCAGTTGACTTTCCAAGGCTGCATATGAGTCAAGTATGAGTCAGCATTAGACCATGAAACGTGTTCAATGCTTGGAGATTTGCCTGCACATCCACAAACCTCCAGTTTTCATTCCATCATAGCAACTTTAACTTTATCTCAAGACAGACATGTACTCCCGATAACAACATACGTTATTTCAGCATAAACTACTGACGTAATATTTACAAGTATTGTTGTCCGTGCATATAACCCTTTGAAGTTTGAATGCAAAGCTCTGAGATTGAAATGGGGGCATTCACGAGTCAATTACTTTATGATTCCGTTTTGTTAGTTCAGCGATTTTCAGACGGGACGACAACATGTTAAGACGGAAGTGACCCAAATGTACTACACTTGGCTCTAAATATCAGTTCACCTACTACTATCCCATAGTGAAACCTCTGCAAGATGCAATGGAAATTGTTAAAAAAAAAGTTCAACAAAGAGAAGTCTCGACGCGTATCTGATATCACAGGAAATGGAACATGCACCTACAAGTTTTTATTCAGAAACTAACCGTCAATGTTCCCTGATAGTTAGTAACCTAGTACTGGAAAAAAATTTGACCGTGACAGTTTAGCGCCCACCTTACATTCCCAGTTTAGCACCAAATGAATATCCGTGAGTCAAAACTTCTCAACCTTTCCTACCCCCCCCCCCCCCCACTGTGTGTGTGTCGCAGACCCTAAAATTTTTTCAATAATTGTATTTTTTGTGGTGTATTCTTACCAAAAGTAATAATAATACAACAAAAAAAATATAAAATGTAATAACTGATAATATGTCATAACATTATTCGTCCAATTTAATTTCTGAATGAGAAAGATGATTCTATATTACTTTACAGGTAGTAACTTTGTATCTTCAATGCATTGTTTGTATCTACGAGGAGTTAAGTCACAATTCATGACAAATATGTTTTTTCTCGCGAACAATGGACAACACGAAAAATCTAAGATACACGATTGAAAGTGGGATATACTTTCAAATGAAGCCACCAGATGGTGTATGTAAGCAGAGCGGCGTGTCTCAGCACGCCCCGAAATTCACTTAGTGAGCGACATTGGTCACGAATAGTGAACAACGTGCATATGTGAAATTAATATTTTTCAAGGGCAGGAATGCTCCAAACGCCACACATATCTAAGGGAAGTACTGGGTGAGCTGTCCTGCGAGGTGGACAGAGGTCTTCAAATGAGGCAAAATGTCGACTGCCGATCTGCCGCGCAGTGGACGTCCTGTGTCCGCGAACAAGGCGTACATGCAATAGTGGAGGAACAGTACTTATGCGATGATTGACTTGTGGAAGTAGAAGAGCAAACAGAAATTCCGGTAAAACAGTGCACCGCATTTTACGGGAGGACCTGAACATGCGGAAAATGTGTGCAAAGTGGGTGGGTAACTTTTGTTCACGCCGTAATAAACCAATATTGACCGGTTGTCTTTGTTTTGCTTCTTTGCTACGCATACATCCAGCCTAGCGGCAGTAAATGACATATACTTTCAATCATACATCTTGGATTTTTCGTGTTGTCCCTTGTTAGAGAGGGGGGGAATAGTTGCCTGACATATGACTTATTCCTTGTACAAATGTTTTGTAAGCCACTGCGCATGTCCGGACGCTTGCAGAGAATGCAGCGTTGGGTACAATGCTAAAGAGAGTCTTTGAAAAGTTGTAACGAAAAAAAAAAAAATGAGCTTTCACTGCGATAGTTGAAACTATCGAACATTATTTACAATTGTGGTGAATTATGATTACTACGCAATCTAGGGGCACGTCAAAATGTAAGGCGATACTAGTACGCCATGCAGGCTCTAGATAGCGGTTGTAAGCAGAGAGTGTACCGAAAGGACAGTGCTCGTTTGTTCTCTAGTGGAGAGAGACGTGGGCAAGATAGAACGCCACTATCATGGACAAAGATGGACGGGAAGATTTTTGTAGGAAGCGTGAAATCTGCCAAAATTCATTGACCTTTAACTGCGGTATACGGTCAAGAAGTTCTCAAACAGAAGACCGTTTACAACTGTCGGCAGAGAATCTGCACACAAGAATGCGAGAACTGGTCGTCTGTTAGCATCGCGTTCTCTCAGCAACACTAAGGTTGTATCTGAATTGATTATGGGTGATAGAAGCATAAACTTTGATGATTTGGAAGTTTTTAAGTCCTCGACAGCGCAACATTATTTATAACCACTTGCGCATATTGGGTTTCACCGGACTTGATAGAGAGGGTTGAAGTCTGTCGCCTTGGGAGTCATGATGTCACTACTACACACCAGAGAAGAAAGTTCAACATCCTGGAAACCCCCATTCCAAGAAATTTCGTGCTGCTCCATCTGCGGGCAAGCAGATGTTCATCGTCTTTTGAGACACTTTAGGCATACTGCTAATGGACTGACTTCCTCAAGGTACGACTGTCAACAGCCTAGGCGCAGGATTGAGCAGCGACGAAAGGGGAAGTGGTCGACAGGAGTGTTCATCCAACATGACAATGCGCGGCCCCACACCACAAACCGCAAAGATTGCACCGTGGGGTTATTGTTTTGTTGCGTACACCATGTTCATCAAATCTCGCTCCATCTAATGGTGCTTTACTTGACAACCTGAAGCACTTGCTACGAGGTAAGAAATTCGGCAACGAGCATATTCAGCCGGCTGTCCATGCGCAGTATTTCTAAACAATGATTTCGCGACGCTAACGGTGCAAAGACATTGGTGGGGAGTATTATCTCATGTGCATTGAACCATGCTGGACGATAAATAAAGTACTATTGTAAATAATTTCCGAACGCCCCTCGTAAAATAATTAGTGCTCTCAAAGATTTTACCGCCACGGGTGGCCGAGGTCGTTTAGTCTCGGACTCGTGAGCGGGAGGTCTGGGTTCGAATACCGCCAGGACCGTCCTTCCTGGCTGAGGTTTTTTCCAGGTTTTCCTCAGTCCTCATAAATGGCAAATGCCGGGGAGGTACCCTAAACTTAGGCCTGGAACGATTCCTTCAATAAAATCCTTTCCCAATATATCATTTCATCTCATGTATCATCAGTGTCCATCGCCTATGGTGCCTCTGTAGCAAAAACGGGCGTTAAACACTATTCAGTATTCAGTCTCAAAGATTTTCTCAACTTTTTTGTGTTTTGAGGTGAGAAATGAAAAAGAAATGAGAAGGAAGATTATATTAATATAATTTTGATTTTCAAATTTTGCGATTAGTACACAATTTTGTTCGGTAAGAATAGATACTTTCTAGTTGTCATATGTCCGTATTTTGTTGGAAATTCATTTTCATATCTTCCATCGTCCTGCAAGCTTTGAAATGATGGTCTTTCATTTCCTTTAAGAACAGCATTAAATATTTCGTTAAGCAAAATTTTGAATATTTAAAAAAACATTTTAAAAGCTACCCTATGGCATACATTAAAAACAGTTACTATTTTTAATACTTTTCATACAAAAATAAACCTGTAACCTATCTTAATTTTCAAGTTTTAATGCTGGATCTTCTTTGTGTGGGGTGCCACCACAAGATGTGGGAGTATAGGAAACAGCTGTGAGATCATAGCACACCAGGTTGCTATCGAGTGGTCAGTTGATCATCCCACCTAACATCTGCAGTTCCGGTCATTAAACGGCTTCCGGGTCATCGTCTACATAGGATTCCCTGGTGAAGTATATTTACGTTCCGTCATTAATTTCCATGTCAGTGTATGTAAGCTTTGGTTTTTATTACCAGCGTCTTAAATTTTCATTAAGTTTTCTGAAGCTTTCCAACGGATAATATTCAAATCTTCAAGAACCAAAGAAACAGGAAACTTTTCAGAAAGCCATCGCTACATCAAAGGGTTTCCATATCTTGATTTAAACCGTTCGAGCCGAATAATATACCACAGCAAAACTGATGGGGTTTCTTTCAAACCTTGCTACAAATTCATCTACTGTTACTTTTTTCCACAAAACAGCCATTTGCATATCAAAAGCAATCCCCATGCGGCCATTTTGTTATTGAAAAGGGCGCACGGTTATCTGCCCGTTCATTTTGTTGCTAATCTCTTTGCATGGAACAAGAGAAAGCCCGTTTGATACAGAACGTGCTTGTGCATATGACTTTATCGCTGGAATCTACACCAGCGCTAACATCTACATTAATTATACAGGGGGCCGAGAGCGAAGGGAGAGATAATCTGAAAAAGTTGAAGTTTGTTTTGCGTGCAGTAGTGGTGCCAACTTCTAAATATTAGACCAAAATTACTATGCAGTTCTTAATTAAATGCACGTTATCTTTCATGCTTTAAAATATTGTGAAAAAGGGTATTTTTCATAGCTAATTGCAAATTTACGTACGAAGTTACCAAAAAATTAAACATTTACATAAGATGATTGTGAATATGAAGATGAACAACTTTTTTATATTTCTAAGCTCACAACTTCACAGTCATAAAAAGTTCGTTCAATATTTTGAAGAAACCTTCGGCAGTAATCTTAAAAGTTCCCAGCCTAACCAAGAAAACACGAGATTGAAGAGAAATGTTTTTTTTTTTTATTAACATTTAGTCCAACGACTTTCGAATTTTTAATACCCGCAGTAAAATAAAACTTATCCATCTGTGAAAAATAAGCGTCTATATCAGATTCAACCTCGTCATTTGATGTGAATCTTCGTCCACCCGGTCATTTCTTCACCTTTGGGAACAAAATGTAATCGCTGGGAGTCAAATTCGGTGAATATGGCGGATGTGGAAGCTCTTGTAAGCGAAGGTCATGCAGTTTTGCAGCAACGATCCCAGACGTATGAGAAGGCGCATTATCGTGATGAAAGAGAACTTTCTTTTTCGCAAGGCGTGGGCGTTTAGCCTGAATAGCACCCTTCACTTGGTCCAATACTCCCCGGTGATGATTCTGCCCTTCTGAAGATATCTAAGAGCTCCACACCACGAGAATCCCAGAAAACCATAGCCATGATGTTTCCTGCAGGTGGAACTGTTTTTGCTTTCTTTTGTGCACTTTCAACTGTTAGGACTGTTCTTTCGTCTCTGAACCTGTGTCACATCTACTGTTATGAAACGTCGGAGAAACTTACTGGGATTCCGTTTTAAACAAGTCTAAAAACTTTTGTGATATGTTCATTGTAATGCGTTTTTGGTTCATTATTAACAAATGCGGCACCCATCGAGGAGCGGAAAAATTTTTCATACTCAAAACTTAGTATAAAACAGTGGACAGGGCTTGTCGAGGTCTTTGCAATATCAGTAAACTCGCTTACGATCATTGAGTACGGCATTGGGAATTTTGTCACAATCTCGTCAGTCGTAGCAGTTTTGAGAGCCCTGAGCACTCATCATCCTGTACGACCACGAAGGGGAAGAATCCTTTAATGTGGAATCTAACCGCCTTTTGTATTTCTGTTTGGGTACTTTATCACAATTTCTATTTAGAAAATGTTAACACTAGTTTGTTTATACGATCGTCACTAACAAATGACTACACTTACGCATCTGAAACTTTAAAGCACGCCATGTAAAGTGATACCCATCAACTATCATAATAATTTGGTCATATATGCGACATCTCTGAGTCAGGCCGAGAACTTTTAGAACACTCCTAGTAATTCACAATTTACGTACGAAAATACTCAAGAATTAAACATTTATTCAAGATGATTGTGATACAAAGATGCTCAAATGTATTTATATGCACACAGTTTCACAGCAAATTGCCAATATTTTGTGGACATTTCAAATAATTTTAAGAGTTTTAGAAAAATGGTAATATTAAATTCGCATATTTAAGGTTCTTAAGTATCTGCGTTAACATTTTGCATTTTCTTCATATTTTAAGTGTAAATTGCCGTATTTTGCCAGTCAAATGAACGTTTTCTTAATGCAAAAAGGAGGTATGAAATGTCAATATAAATACATTGCAACTTTGTTTGTTTGTTTTTTAAGGCAAGGGTTTTTCGTGACATGCGTTTAGTTTTATAAAATTAATATTTAAAACTTAATTATCATTTTTGAGTTATAAACCGGTTGGGCGCGTCTACTTACTGTGGAAATGCAACTGCTCGAACCAGAAAAAGGGATATACAGTCACCACACCAAAAGTTGGTATTTTTATTACTACTGAAAGTATAAATTGAAACAGGAGCACTAATCTGTTTTATAAGAAATATAGAAAATGATACCCCTCGGTGGCAATACATTGCCGGTATGTGTTATATTTCATCTAACGTTTCTTCTGTTAAAACACAGCGGTTCGCAACACGTTTTGTCATTGAGAGATTCTGTTTCTCGTAACGCTGTTAAGAGTTGGCGAAGCCGTTTTAATTACCCGGGGTCGCGGCAGTGCGAGAATTATCTAAAAGAACTCGATAACGACCTGCAGAGTGAGGTGGCTGGTACTGGATTAGGCCGCCTAACCAGTGGTGCATAGCGTTATACCCCCCGGTAGTCCAACCTGAAGGCGAAGGCGCGGGTAAGCAACGCATCTGCTTCGGTTTAAAGTTATAAGGTGCCCTTATATTTGAAAAATACCACTCTGGGGAGTGCCTAAAGTTTGTACTTTGCTGGTAAAGGGGGGATAACCACATTACAATATATATTTACGAAGTGGCGAAATAATAAAGAACAATTTACACACGGTGAAAGCACCGAGTAAACACACACCCACTAGCTACCTCCCTAACATACAAGCTGCTACCTGCGCATGCATTATAAGGCCTTGACGACTGACTTCTCCCAGTATGCAGCAGTGACCGGTCTTTGTATTTTGGATGTCTCTATTTATGGTTTACCAATAAACAGCCAACATATTGAACTCCTAATGAGACCTTTTAATCGTAGAAATCTGCTATCAATGAAAATGTTCATTTTCGTCCCTGAAAACAAAGATGTCCATCTGGGAGTGAAAGACGTGAAATTTGAGAGACAATACATCCCATAGCCTTGTATGAGTTCGCAAGATATACCAGGATGTTTCATTCTGAAGGCACCAACCAGATGGATGCACTTCAGGGCGATTTTGTTGCATATGTGTGGCCAGGAAGTCAAAAGAGTCTTGTCAAACGGAGTCAACAAACCATTCCACGTCAGTCGAAGAACGAAATGTCCATAACCTTTCCTGCCAACCGAAATTCCTTGGCCTTCTTTGGTGTCGGAGAACCAGGTGATTTCCAGACTGAGCCCGCCTGTTTCTTTTCACCAGTCTAAAACTGTTATTCATCGGTCTTTCCCAACTTTTTTAATTTACGGACGCTCTTTAACATCTCAGGTCATCAGCGTCCCATTCAAATCAGGGCGTGAAACGGCTGGTAAATTTTGCTAAGAACCCCTTTTTTCAGGCTTGAGGTTCTTTATCGTGATGTAAATGTACAACACGGGACCCACGGCTTTACTTCCCTTCCGAAGGAAGCCATACTTAGGATTTTTACGCCCGAAAAAATCCATCGGTCCTGGCCGGGTTCGAACCCGCGATCTTGGGTATAGGAGCCAAGTATGGTAACCACTACACCACCAGGACCGACTTTCCTTTCTGAACAATGACGGCAAGGTCTCTTTCACTGCAGTGAACCTGGACCACCCTGTTTGTTGTTGAAACACGGATCTTCACCGAAGTGCGTTTGGTTGTGGCAGACATGATTGCTGTAACATCGCGGACGCTTCCACATCTGTTTTCTGCAGACGGAGGCAAAATTTCAGAGCAGCGTATTGCACTTAACGAAGTGATTCCATTTTACGCAGCCCACGGCTGATGTCCTGCACTAAAACGCATGCGCCTACCCGCCTCCAATTTTTTCCACCTGTCACTTGAAATCTGTTCTTCTAATGAAATGTTGCTTCACCATTTTATCTCCACTGTGTGATGAGAGAGAAAAAATCACTCTTTATTGAGTAGCCCTTGCAATTTCTTAGCGACTGAACTAAAGAGAAACAAATGCTTGCGCCCAGGCACTCTACAGGCTCTAAACATGACGAAACATACATTTAAAAAATGAATACTCATTAAAAATACCAGGTGGAACTTTTTTAATTACACTAAAATGTAATTGGATTCAGGATTTAAAATACCTCACTAGAAATACTATTCAGTTTTCTTGTGATAAACAATATTATGCTGCCTGTGTTATTTGCGAGATAAAAATCATAAAGTTTAGCTGCAATCCTGGACAACCCTGCATCATGAAATTCGTTTGTAACTCTCTACAGAAACAGATGAAAGATGAACCAGACATTTCCATCTAGGAGGCCGTGCATTTGTCACTAAACGCAACAATAAATTCACTCTGTCTTGCAGATAACGGCGCAATCTTTTCCATTTTCTAAACTTCAAGTACACGCAATAGGTTGCCATGACAACAGAAGAAGAAACAAAAGAATGCCTCCATACGCAATATTTACAGTTCAGAAAGGAATATATAGCCGTTGCGAATTTCATTCCAACAAAGAATGAACCACATACAGATACAAACAAACAAATAAGCAAAAAATAATAATAAAATAAAAGCCAAGCTTCTCATTTGAATAACAGCTGCATGAGAAAGATGAGTGGGCCACAGAAAACAACCAGACTATTCCGTTTCGTTTTTCTTCGAAATCTTCTTTCCTCTGGATTGTATTTTGTTGCATTTTGTTAGCCTACTTTCCTGCATAATCACTATCTATAAACGTCCAAATTTAGCTACTGTTGCTGCTAAACGTTTGAAAACTCAGCAAAATAAGTAATTTACACATAATCGACATGTTTACAAGTACGTATAAAATTGCAAAACTTTTTAAAATGTTATCAATTTAGAAGTAATATATCTAATTTAAGCTTATTTACAGCGCCTACCAAAAGTTTAAGAACACAAGCATATTTAACTAAATACATTCTGCTCTTTAAACCATTTCTGTTAGCAGGTCCATTTTTTCTTACTGATTTTTACTTATGAAAAAATACATTTAAAAAAACAAAAGTTCGTCACGCGCGAGTTGCGTAAACTAAGCGAATTCCTCACCTAGTAGAGTAACTTTAAAAACAATATAAAATCAAAACTATACCCTTATTAATTAATGAAATGAAATAAGTTATGGCATTACTGTATGGTATTAGGGGAACATAATTACAATTCTTGCTATCCATAAATATCACAAAACAGAAACCACATTATTATTATTATTATTATTATTATTATTATTATTATTATTATTATTATTATTATTATTATTATTATTATTATTATTCGTTTTGTTAACATTAAACCACAAATATTAACAGTATACTATTAATTAAATGAAATATATGGCCACTGATAGACAAAGCTTCACTGTGTGAATATTTTTAATTGTAGCCATGTTTGTGAATTGAGCCCTTGATATCATCTTTACGTCCACTAAAATAGAGAAAAATAACAGAAAGTTTCGAGTTACATTGTATATTAAAGAAGATGATGTTCCTATATTTCAAAAAAACAATATCTTATTATTTAGAAATAATTACATTGTACTAAGTAAATATACACAATTAACAATAAACAATCCAAAATTTCATGGATTTTAATTGGCTTTAAATTTTAATTTAAATGTTATTATAGTAAAAACATGTAACGCAAACATTTTCTGAAGGTTATTACACAGCGCTCTTTCATACAAATATAATTCTTACACACATATTAGATTAATATTTCACATTTGCTATCTTCACGAAGGTGCTTTTGTTAAATATAAAAAATATCCAATGTAATAAATAACGCTTAATTAATTTGTGTTTTATTTTAGAAAATCAGAGAAAACGCAAAAGTATTTTTTTTAACTTTTGGATTTCAAGTACACCCCTACTCCTAATGGTCATTTTTCCCTAAATTCCATAAATTATTTTTTTCTATTTTATTTAAATGTTATATACTTAATTTTGTTTAGAGGAAACAAATATTGGTACCATTAGAGCGATTTTTAAGTTTTCGGTTTCAGGTAGACCTTCACTCCTAATGATCCGTTTTTTAATTTTCATGAACAGTTTTTGTTTTAATTAAACAGTAAATTCGAACTTTCCTTGCGAAAAAACAAACATTGGTGCCGCTAGAGTAATTTTTAAATTTTGGGTTTCAGGTAAAACCTCCCTCCTAATAATGTGATTTCACTCATTCAGAAATTACTTTTTTTTTTTTTTTTTTTTTTTTTTTCATTTTAATGTCATATACCCAGTTTCCTTTAAATAAACTTAAAATTGCGGCCCTTAGATCCTTAAATTTCGCTTTTATCCCCACTCCTTATGACCAAATTGCCCTCATTTTAGAATCAACTTTATCAATTTGTTTTAAAGAAATATAAGTAGTTTTGTTGAGATAAACAAACAATTGTTGCCGCTAGAACTATTTTTCAATTTTTTTACAAAATTGCCGTGTTAGGTTAACCCCCACCCCCAATGGTCCAACTTTGCTGTAAGATCGATGGAGATTTGAAGAATTTTTTTCAAAAATAGTTTATGGATACATCCGCAATAGCTTATATTCTTTCGGAATTTGCTAAAAGATCATGCAAAAATAATAAAATTTTATTGTTATGTTTTTATTTACTTTTAGAATAATGGAGAAGTATCTGCATTTTTAATTCTTTGTTGGGATCTGGCTGTGAAAATATGTGGGGTAAAATTTTTCGTTTTTTCTAAGAAGAAACGTATAAGGAATATTGCAATCAATTAATCGTATATTAAAATGGACATTATATTTATTCCTTTAGACAAATTGGCAAAGCACTTAAAAACAGCATTTTTGAATAACGTGCCCGAAAAAATAAAAGCATAAATCGTTTGAATTCCGGTTTTGAAGTAGTGTGACCTAATATGTAAAAATGCATATGTTATGTGTATTTAAAATAGAATTTTTTTACAAGTACAATTATTGTCCTGAAAATGTTGGTAGAAACTGTAAACCTTAAAATATGTCACGTGACTTTCAGTATTTTCTAAAAGTAAAAACAATATATACATATATAGCACTTATTACACTAGGTAATTACTTCATTCAACTTAGTCAAATTGGGCTTTCAAAAAAATAAATAAACAAATAAAACTTAAATGAAGTAATAAAGCAAAGATTGTCAATTCTTTTGTGTGTGTGTTATTTATTTAAAAATAATTAAAATAAATGACCGACTGTGCACAAGCCCATAATTAGCATTTTCTAATGTTTAAAATTTCAGAACGACATTTTCGCGCCATGGCAAGTTGGTTACGACAGTCAAAGAGTGGTATGAAGTATCTGGGGCACGATGCTAAAATCCCATTAATTCCTCACATGCGGTGCCCCATGGGAACACCACCACCTTCACAATAATAATAAAAATCTCTTACAAAGCCATATCTCCCCTCCTTCTCCTACTTATTTGCATATTTTCGTCTTGAAAAATGCATAGCACTCAACAAAAATATTAAATAAGAATGGCTCCAAGCAAAAAGGCGTTTTTATTTTATACGCAGTTGTACATACGGCGTTGGTCAGGGCGCAAGAAGGGCGCATGTTACACTTTCGGTTGTCTAAACCGATCGGCTTAACACGTTTCGACATGCAAGTGCTTTTCTCATTCTAAACATCATATATTGGTAGTATTATCCTTGGACCCACTGCCGAGGTTACTGAAAGACGTCCACATGCTTGCTTTGGATAGAAATGAAACACTGATTATTATATTACGGATACTTTTAATTATGTTATACAAATACTGAAACAAGAAATGAGAAAAGCGAATTACTACAATTTTGTTTTAAAATGGAAATATTTAATAATACAAATTTTGAACATATTTTCTGTAAATTTAATTTTTCTTTAAAAGAAAAAAAAAAAGGAAAGAAAAGAATTTGTATTCATTCCTAAGGTACGTACATCCAGCAAATCGCACGGTCGTCATGGTAACAAATTGCGAGCGACAGCTGACTTCAGTTGTTTCGACTTTCTTCTTTTTTAGCCTTTGGCTCGATGTACTAGCCACTATGCTGATGCTCCTTGAGCCGCTTTTGCTCCATTCGCCTCTTCCTCTTCTCTTTTAGAGTCTTTTGACAGCACAATATTATTCCACAAGATGGAATATGAAAAACTGCAGCAGGCCTCTCTGCTCTTTATTATTATGCATGAGGGAGAGAGGTACATGTGAGACATATCGCCCCCATAATAAATTATTGGAATCTCTGGCCTTCCACTCCCACAAGTCTTTCCTTCTTTTTCTTTCCGCACGTTCTTTTAAACTTTTAATTATATTTTCAAAGAACAGGGGTCTGGGGGGTAAAACCAGATGAAAAGACGAAACCAAAGCAAGATCTGTCTCGAGACATGGAACAAAGAATCCAACAAGACTCGCAGCTCAGTTCAGGGGTGATAAAAACGGAGATTTGTTACTTGTGGGTCGCGTAACCCTAGCGGTGTCCGATAATTTTCTTTTATTCTAAGTTTCATGTTTTAAATTATATACCAGGTGTTTCACTAACTCGGCGACGTGAAATGTTTTTGAAATGAAACAAGATGTTAAAAAATGAAGTTGCGCAGGAGGGTACGCATGTCAAAGACTCGCCCAATGGGAGGATATGCACAATCCAGAAAATAAATAAAAAAAAACATTGCTTTATTTACAATTACATTTTTTATGAGATATATGTTTTTTTCTAGCGAAAACTGAAAAGTTGGAGGTCCAATTGGTGATAAAAGAATTGGTTTTACTTTCTTAAACAAAATATTAATGGCCTATAGCTAAAAGAAACTTCATGTTTGGGCATTATAAGCCGTCACAGAAAAGCCACTCACAAATAATCAGTAAAGTCTTATCTGATGAAACTTCAGCACATGTTCAAAGTGACCGCTTGTGAAGACGGTGAACAAGGGAACGTTGCACAGATTGTGGTGTTTCTACAGATATTGCCGCACACGCCGAAGTAATACGCTGTTTCTTGACATGCTCTATCTTTCACCGCCCCCATGTCAGTCCTGGTGGTATAGCGGCCTGCTAAACCCAAGATCGTGGGTTCAAACCCGGTCAGGATCGATGAATTTTTTCGGGCGTAAAAATCCTAAGTATGTCTTCCTTCGGAAGGAAAGTAAAGCCGTGGGTCCCGTGTCGTACATTTACGGCACGAAAAAGAACCTCAAGCCTGAAAGAAGAGGCCTCTGAACAAAAATTGTGGGAATTGAATGGGACGCTGATGACCTGGGATGTTTAAGAGTTTCCATAGATAAAACAAATCAACTGCCCCCATGGAGTCTAATCGGGGCACCGAGATGTCACATGGGACCATCCCGTCCTATCCATCGATTTTTAAACTTTGCATCCACAATTTCTCTGGAAACGTGGACGAAGTGTGCGCGGCACCCATCTTGCTGGAAGCACATTGATAGAAGGTTTCAAATCCCACGTCCTCCATGAGAAGGGGTAGAGTGTCTTGCAGAAAGGACGCGTATCACTATCCGTTTAATGTTCCCTGATAAAAATAGGGACCCACAACGTAGTTGCCAATGTCACTCCACTGTCGTAGATGAGCAACTCGCGATGACATTGAGGATTTTGCACGGAACAGTAGAGCCTGCTCCTCAAATTCATATTGCCTGATTTGGGATCGAGGATTCATCCGTAAACAAAATATTACTTGGGAGTGTATTATCATCTGGCCTCCCAAATATCAACATGGACAGATCAGAGACACTAGTGCACTTATTTGTTTACTGCACGCTGTTAGTAGACGCGTTGCAAGCTGTACAGTGTAACGTCAGAAACATTGCCATTATCTATTTCAGAAGGTATGCGGTTTAGAACAGTAAAACCAATTTTGTTATCACTAACTGAACCTCCAGTTTTCGGTTCGCTAGAAAAAACATATAAGTTCCATTAAAAAATTTTTTTTGAGTTGATAACGATATTTTTTTTTTTTTAATTTGCTAGACTGTGCCTACGCTCCCATTGTGTGAGCCTCTGACAGGGTAAATTCCTGCGCAACTAGATTTCTCACATCTTGTATCATTTGGAAATATTTATCATTAAATAAGATGAAGCGGATATCGAACTTGAAAAAATTCTAGCATCGTGCTTTTTATGACGCTATAAATCGTGCGCAATTAGCCTAATTCTAACCCTGGTTACCTAGCAGCTAGCATTCCATGAAACATCAATTTAAAACAGCGTACCTGTAAGAAAAGATTAAATTCGTCAAGCATACCAACATTCAAACGCGAGGACATTTACAAAAAAGAATATAGTTTTTGAAACTATAAGAACAATTTAAGTCATTAATCATAATAAATAGTCCGTTCTGGTGGTGTAGTGGTTACCATACTTGCCTCCTACGCCCAAAACACGGGTTCGAACCCGGCCAGGATCGATGGATTTTTTCGGGCGTAAAAGTCCTAAGTATGGCTTCCTTCGGAAGGGAAGTAAAGCCGTGGATCCCGTGCCGTACATTTACGGCACGAAAAAGAACCTCAAGCCTGAAAGAGAGGTCTCTGAGCAAAATTTGTCGGCTGTTTCACGCCCTGAATTGAATGGGATGCTGATGACCTGAGCTGTTAAAGAGCGTCCTTAAATAAATCATTCAAAAAAAATAATAAATAAACTTTCATTAAAGATTGAAAATGCAATTAAAACGTTAAATCTGTTCATTAGCTATCTGTATGTACTAACAGAAAACTTCTTTAGCCTTACCACATCCATGACAGTTGCTTTGCTCGGCAAATATTAAAAGTACAACCAGTTACATTCCAAAATATTACTCCTGACTGTATTAACATTTCACCTTACTGTTATCTTTTTTGCATTTTCTATGTTACTTTCAATTGATTCCCTGTGTAAGATTCAGCAACTGATGCTGACTTCCACCCCTCCCCCTCTAATCTCTCAACTTCAGTAATACTGGCCCCAGTGTTTGCTGAATTACATCTAAAGCAGTGCCCTGTGCAATTTGACACATTTGGCTGTTCCAAAATCTTAGCAACCTCCTTAGGAAACTTTCCAAATCTATTAATAGCAACAGGCTGTTGGTCACTACATTAAGTCCCAACATTTCCAACTTTTTAATACTCTCAGTAAAATAAAATTTCTCTAAATGTTAAAAACAAGCGTCTCTCTCAGCTTCAATCTCATCATTTGATGTGAATCTTCGTCCACTCAGCCATTTCTTCAGGTTTGGGAACAAAAAGTAATTATCGTGATAAAGAAAATTTTCTTTTTTCGCAAGGTATGGATGTTTCACTTGGTGTAGTGAAGTGTAATACTCCCCAGTGATGGTACAGCCCTTCTGAAGACATTCTACAAGCATCACACCATGAGAATCCCAGAAAACCGTAGTCATGACTTTTCCTGCAGGTGGAACTGTTTTTGCTTTCTTTGGATCACTTTCACCTGTTGCCATCCACTGTTTGGACTGCTCCTTCGTCTCTGACGTGTAGAGTGATACATTCATGTTTCATCTTCTGTTATGAAACTTCGGGGAAATCACTGGAACACCGTTTAAACAACTCTAAACACTCTTACGAAATGTTCACTCAAATGCGTTTTTGGTTCATTTTCATGGCACTCATTGAGTGGAAAGCTTTTTCATGCCAAAAACTTCGCATAAAATACAGTGGTCACGGTCTTTGTAATGTCAGCCAACTCGCCATCTTCAATCGGCGATCACTGAGCACGGCATTGTCAATTTTACTCACACTCTCGACAGTCGTACCTGTTTTGAGACGCCCTGAGCACCCATAATCTTGACTTGACCACTCTTAATTCAGCAGTCCTCTTTTTAATCGCCGAAAACGAAGGGTAAGAATCCTTTAATGTGAAATCTCTTTTGTAATTCTGTTAGAGTTAAACCTTTCAAAACGAAGTACTTTATCACAGCATGTATTTCAGATTTATCAATTTTGTCGAAACCGTTAACACTAGTTTGTTTACACGATCGTTATAAACAAGTGACTACACCTACGCGTTTGAAACTTTACAGCGCGCCCTCTAAAGGATGATACTTAACACCTGTCATGTAATTTGGTCATCTTAACCACATCTCTGAGTCAGGCCAAGAACTTTTTGTACGCCCCTCGTATCTCGTCAAGAGTTTTAATAAATGTCCAAGAAGACATCAAAAGTTAAGTTTCGAGAAATTTTGTTTGAAAACTAGGCGGTCTCATAACAATAAAGTATTGGAAGATTTCTTACTTTTTCAGGTCATGTTTTTTTTTTTTAAATACACCTCTATAGAAAATGTGATACGAAATGGGTGCTGTATAAACTTGCAACATTATCTAAAAGTGTTGAACTGTTTTTTAAAAACTTTATGATTCTGTTTTAATAGTTAAATTATGACATCATCTGTTGCAGCAGAAATGTTTGATGCTACACGCTGATTCTGCTGACATACATTCGTCATAAATTTCTTTAATCTATCTGCTTCCATAACAATTTTTTGTTTTTATTTCTAGCCTGTTGACGAAAAATCTCTTCGGCGCCAGTTGCATTCCTCACAACAGAGAGCAAAAAAGGGCACCATGAACTGGTTTCCTCTGTTCTGCGATAAAAAATCTAGGTCTTAAGACCTGTAGTGAGGTTACTGCCGAAATGCTAGGAATTACATCAGAAAATATATCTGTGGGGTGAGAATGAAAATACTGCCAGAATATCAAAATTTATTAAATGTTCATTTAATTTAAAAAAAAATTAAAAATAATCATTTTGCTAACTTATATTACAGAAGTGTTTGTCCTAATGTAGAACGAATCCAAAACTAAAAACCACAAACACTTCTACTTAAAATTTAAAGTATTTGATTGGAGCAAAATTTGAAATCTGATGGAATACAAAGCTAGAATGTCTTTAAATTTTAAAACGTACACCCTCATTTATTAATAAAATACAATTGAATCGTTGTACATGAAATGCATAATTAAAACCGAGGTGATGAAGTTTTTTCCCATTTTCTCAATATAATGTGTTCATGTTTTCTTATTTTTCTTTAATTAAAAAATTATAAATTACTGCTTAAACAAAAGCAAATGTAGAAGGGATAGGCTTTATTTCAAAATTTAATGTAGAAAAACATCAAAACCTTTATAGAAAATTCAGAAAAATCAAAACGATTTTATTTTAAATTTAAAAAATAAATTTAATTTTCAAAAATTCAATTATATGATAACAGGAGGAGAAAAACATAATCTATTTATTGAAAATAAAGGAGCGATTAAATATGTGAAAAGTATAAATATTTAGGTGAAAAAGGAATGAAAGAACGGATAAAGAAATTATAAAATGCATAAAGAAAGGAAAATTTGCATTATCGATTCTTAATCATACATATGAGAGAAACAGGTTAATAAAAATACATCACATTTACAAATCAATGGCGAGAAACACGGTAACATGAAAATACACACAAAAATAAATTTTTGGTGTTGGAAATTACTGGAGACGTGAGCAAAGGTATCGCGAAGAGAAATGATATAGTAAGACAAAAAAATGGAATTAAAAATAATACTACACCAGACAGTTGGTCTGGTATGATCATTTAATGCGAATGCCAGGATAATGCATAAACGGATTCCACAAAAACACGGAAACGAGAAAGGACACAGACAACGTGGGCATCCAAGAAGAAATGGAGAATAGACATCTAAAAGAAGAACAATGGCTAGTTTTTACCTTTCATAGTTAATTATATTATTATTAATTTGAAAAAGGTTGTAATTTGCTATTGACTGTCAGAAGATACATTGTAAAACTGACTTAAAATAATGATAAAAAACACTCAAAACATTAAAATTTTCAGTGCTATCTAAAACAATAAAAACCTTTAATACGAATTTATTTATTTCAAAACACTAGCATTCGAGCCCGCTCAGTGTCAGGCCCTCCCAGGGATTTACAAAACAGAATTAGTAAATTACGAAAACCGTTCAATAAAGATATAATTTCTCGCGCTAAAATTTAACTTGACAGTATTTTGTTTTCTTAATACGTAATGTACACGTGACATTGTCATTTCTTTTGAGAGGTGTGCATCTTGAGACATGTTCAGTTCCACCTAACAGAAAAATTGAGGTGACGATCAATATATTGCTTTCATCTCAACAAATCATCAGCTGAGGCCAATGCAATATTACAGGTGTTTTAAATGTTTAAAGAGGGGGGAGGGGAGACAATCAATGTTACCATTCTGTGCTCTAAGGGAAGGATTGTTGAATAACATTAAGAATACTTTCAGGAATTCTGAACACTTCACACGTTGGCAACAGAAATGTTGCACATGAGATGTGTTTGTGCACGGTAGGTCCAACGTTTGCATGCAATTAATGTTACAGAAAGTTGTGGAGTTTCTTTCATAGATAATTAATGCTGATAAAACTTGGTTACATAATTTCGATCGAACATTAAAACAAGCAATGGAAAAGTTATAGTATCTCATTTTTCGATATTTACGGAAAGGTTTGCCAGCATGTCGTACTGGGCAATGCCACAGAGATGTCCTGAAAATTCTGTAAGGCAGCTGGGTGCTGCTCCACGATAGTTAAATTTTGTTGCTAAATAACTCACAAAAATCAACGTTAAGTGTGTTCCTCACTCCCCTTATAGTCCAGATTTAGCCCCGTGTGAATATTTGTTCTTCCCCAAACTGAAATAACACATGTGTGGGAGGAATTTTCCATCATCAGAAGCAGTGATGTCGGCTGCGGAGGAAACCCTAAAGGATTTGTCAAAGAATCCACGAATATCGAACAGTCGATGAATCTTATACCTGCAGCCATCTTGTTTCGTAAAACATGCTTAACGGTGGAGGGAAAAAAAAAAGTTAACAGCAGTTTTACTCTAAGATAACGCTCGTCCATATACAGCTGCTTCCGTAACTTACTTATTCCAACCTCGGAAGCGATTTCAGAAATCGTCAAACATCCGTCATACTTGAATATTTTCTAAATTGAGAAATTATGGAGAGAGGGAGAGAGAGATGAATCTCATTGTTGTTTAACTTGGTTCCAATATAATTTAAAAAAACAAAATCCGTTTACATTTGATTTTTCGTTGTATTTAAAATTCCAGACCTCGCTGAGATTAAATTATTTACTCATTTTGAACATGTATCGCTCAGTAACCATGGAAACGAAAGCCCGCCCGCTGTTTATTCTCTGGGATGTTTTCTCAATTCTTCGTGACGCACACACGCCGGCAATATAAGTAGAAAGAGACAGAAACAGAACGGAAGATTGGGCGGGGTTCGAACTTCTTTTGTTTCGAGAACTGGAGAATAATGTGTGCTGGGCTAGAATTAAGAATCAATGTAGCTACAGGGCATCAGTGGCGGACTGCGAACAGAATTCTTTACGTTAAGCAATTTCCTGAAACAAGTGACGAATGGTACGTATGTCTGATGAATTGTACTGTTTTTACAAACGTAACTGAATCACAGGAACCTGGTTTTGAGTCTGTAAATACGAGAGCATTCATCGTCGAGATGTAATCGCCGCAGCCAGTCCGCCGCAGCAAAGCTCGTGGGCGCATGGAATGGGTAAATAAATCCGTCACGTGTGGAAATAATTACGGAGTCATATCGCCACATGTGTAAATCTATACCGGGAATAAAAACAATAAAACCCTTCGGCCATTTCGAGTTGTGAGCTTTACAATAGCTTCGTTTCCTTCCTCTTGAAACTTCTCAAATTGCCGACTGATGGGACATTTTGCATATTTCGGAACGGATAAAACTAATTAACTTGCGACCGCGTTCACCAATAGGATGTGATTCACTTTTCAAGAAGATTCTGGACGTCAGTATAAAAATGTAAACACAAAACGCAGACCACCTGCTTCCTTTTTAAAGCGTATTCTTCACAAAGATCTATTTCTATCGGTTATTTCTCCTCCGCCTACGAATTCCTGCTTTCTTTGTGGCTTGACCAAACAAGAATTCCTTTAATGTCTTGCCAAGAAATAAGAGAAGATGAGAAAAACCTTTAGATACGTCTGAATTTATCTCACAAGGTTGTGCAGCGTTTTCTACTCTTCGTGGTTACCATGGAAACAACTCGCAACCAAAATGAACATATTCAAATATGAAAAGTACGCAATTCTCTCTTTGGTTACCATGGAAACTTTCATAGCATGCATTTATTTTCATCTTGAACACGAAACTTAGGAGAGGCGGTGTTTTATTGGTAGGGCGATGGACTAATGCGCTATGCAGACGCTAGATGGCGGTAGTAAGCAGAGTGTGTAGCGATAGGACAGTGTTCGTTTGTTGTCAAGTAGAGACAGATGTAGACAAAGATGGACTGCTTGGTTGTTATGAAAAGAAGACTTCAAAACTACAGAAATTCATAAATGTTTAACTGCGGTATGTGGTCAAGAAGTTCCTGCACGGAAGAGGTCAATGGGTTAGCTATGAACTTGACTGTGAAAACATGCCTCAGCTGCGCAAATCTACGCTGCACTAATTACGACGATTTGAATATGAAAAAGGTGTGCGTACTTTGGGTTTCACGTGACTTGACACAGGCACGCCGTCTGGGAGAAGCTGGCGTCACTATTATGCAAACAGCCTTGCTGCATCTGCGGGCAAGCTGAAGATCGTCTTTTGGGGACACTGCAGGTATGCTGCTAATGGACTGTCAACAGTGAAACCCTTACACGGTTTAGACGCGTGTTTAGCAGTGACAAAAGGAAGGAGTGTTTCTCCATCATGACAATGCTTGGTCCTACACCAGCAACACTTAACCGCAGCGGGTGGTCGAGGTCGTTAAGACGCGGCCTCGTGGGCGGAAGGTCTGGGGCTCGATTCCCGACAGGATTGTCCTGACTAAGGTATTTTCCAGGTTTTCCTCAGTCCTCATAAATGGCAAATGCCGGGGAGGTACCCTAAACTAAGGCTTGAAACGTTTCCTTCCTTAAAAAAATATCCTTATCTAGTTTATCATTTCATCCCATGTATCATCAGTGTCCACCGCCTGTGGTGCCTCTGTAGTAAAAACGGCGTTAAACACTATTAAAAAAAATAAGCTACACTTTGAACGCAACGTTGGCATCACTAGTTGCCATTAAACTCACTAATGGTACATAGTACGACAAACAAAAGTTTCGCGGCGCTATAATGAAGCTACCACGATAATGGTGTTGAGTACATTGAGAGATCCCTGGTAAAGTTACAAAAAAACTAGTATTGCAAATCATTACTTAACCCCCCTAGTATAACGTACACAATAGCGAAACCTGCTAAACTTCCGCTAATGCAATTAATTGAACTTGCTCAGTCGTGTTTATCACGCTGTTTCTATTTATATGCGCTAGAACAAGGATAACGTAATACAGCGCAAATTCTCAGATTCGTGAACAAAGTTCGAGCACAAGGCGTTTCAATTGACAACTGAGAAGAACATGATGAAGTACGCTATCGATTAGAACTTTCTTTAACGCTATTACCCCAGCAAGTTGGTTTATCTTTCGGCAGTGCGCATCAAGCCACTCAGCTACTACATCTTTATCCATACTGCTGGTTTACAATATTCGGGAGCGGGTCTCAAAAGAAGCCGACATTTTCAATGGTAGTGAGTACAATATTAATCATTATTTGCCATTGTCACATGTATCTTAGGTGTGACACTGTTAATAAATAAAGAAAGAATGTGCACTATAAATTCCTTCGGACGGTGGCGAGGCCGTTCCGCAGTAACTTCTAATTGCATGCCCAAATGAAGACCTGTAATCTGTGGTTTCCATGGCACCGTTCATATGTTGTTTCTATGTTAATCAAACTACGTGCGGGTAAATTTTGTTTTTGGCCACCATGGAAATGTTTCTATCAAAATTACACGAAACATAAGAAACTCTAGGAAGTGGTTACCATGGAAACAACTTATTCACGGATTTTAGCCTTTATGATCGTGTTTAACAGCATTTTTACCATGACAACATAAGCTTTTTTTTTAAATAGTGTTTAACTCTTATTTTAACTACTGAGGTATCAAATGCGGTGAACACTGATGATACATGAAATAAAATGATACATTTGGAAAGGATTGTTTTAAAAGCAGGAACCGTGTATGGTACCTCCCGGCAATTGCCATTTATGAAAACTGAGGAAAACCTGGAAAAAACCTCAGTCGGGGAGGACGGTCCTAGTGGGAATTGAACTCCAGACCTCCCGCTCAAGAGTCCGCACCTTAACGACCTCGGCCACCCGTGAAAGTTCATAGGCTGTGGATGTGATGACATGATAAAACTTGGAAAGGAATTTGTGAGAGAAAAATCCCAGGTCTAGATTTAAGGTGTCTTTCTGCATTTACCATTCACGATAACAGAAAAACCAGAAAACCCTTTTTTTGTCAGGATGCACTTTTTCTATGGCAACCAAATCAACTATTAGAGAAAAATATTATTTGCATTTCTATGGAAACAGTTCATAACGGGCATTTGTTTTCTGAGCATAATTACACTTTAGGTTGTTTCTATGGTAACCATACTGAACTCGAGTTACCAATTCGCACCATACACATTCAACATAAGGTATGCACAATTTCTTGTTACTGTTCAGGACAATCTCGTGGTGTTTATAATGTAACCATGCTATTTTTGTGTAGTTACTATGGAAATTGTTCACATAGCATGTCGTATAATGTTTCCATGGTGACCAGTTCGAAATCACATAAACCGCAAGACACGTGGGTGCGGTTACCATGGAAGCCGATGTTATGCTGTTTCTACGGTACCCAGAGATTGTCTGGCCTATTTTCTAAAGGTCACCATGGAAACTTTTATGCATTGCAATTTGTCTATTTACGCTAATAGTCGCTTTGCTGTGACAGTAAATGCATTAGAGTATAACAAATGAGCATAGCTGTTCAGTTGCAGGAATGTGCTCGCATCTCGTGCAAGGTGGTAGAGCTTCTCTCTTGCGCCCAATGACGCAATATTGGAAACGATGTGTGGTGCAAGAGCGGCGCAAGGAAAGCCCCGACCTTGATCCAACACCAACCTTGAGCGGCAAAATCCCTGGTTAAAAGTGCACGGTGTCATGTTTTAATATTTTACAATCAATCTTCCCGACCAACAAAATGGCGTCCTTGGCTTTCCCCTTTCAGAGATAACAAAAACAAATTGTAATTAAGTTATTATATACGCCTTTTGTACTTTTTTTTCCCTGGATTCCGAAATTACAGGCGTCAGGTGTAATGTTTGGCTTTCTAAACATCGCAGTGGCGATTAGCCACGTCCTAAAAACATAAAAAGTGAAGGTTTTGTTCCTAATAGCTGCAACAGGTGGAGGCTTGGCACACTGTCTATAGAGGACAGAAAAGGAATGTTTATGCAGCAAAGTTCCATTTTGACTATCTAAAACACAAAATCGAACGTGCTTCAATACCAGTAAGTAATAAAAAGGAACATCAAAACTCTGTTCTCCATTACATTCATTCTCGAAAATTCTGTACGTAATAATTGTTTGAAATACAAATTTCTTAGTAGTGTTATACAATTATTAACCATTAACGTGAACATTTTATATTTAACACAAATTTTTAAATATTTTATAAATACTCAAAAATTACAAGAGATGTTCAACAAACCTGGTGGAAAAAGATGAGGCTTCTGAGCAAAATTTATCAACCGTTTCACGCCCTGAATTGAATAGGACCATAATAATCAAAGATGTTAAAGAGAGCCCTGAAATAAAGTAAGTCTAAACCTGTTCAATAAAGAATGATCAAACATTTTTGACATATCGTTATTCTCTAAACCTGTTCAATAAAGAATGATTAAACATTTTTGACATATCGTTATTCATCCTAATGATTTTAATGATCTTTTCAAAGTAGTTCCTTTGCAGGGTTTCTGGCAATCTCCAAAAAAAATGCTCGACAGATCCTTCAGAATCTTCTCCGCAACCTTCACCACAGATCTGATGATGGAAAATGTCTCTCATGGTGACAGTTTGGGGAAAGGGAAAAGTCACATCCATTTTTGTGAGATATTCAGCAACAACATTTGCTGTGCACATCCAGACATTTGACGGAAATGTGCAGAGTTTTCAGTACATCTCTGTAGTTACAGTTGTGTATACAGGTGCTGGTAAACCGTTTCTTGAATATCCAAAAATGAGATGACCATAATTCTCAGCAGAAGTTACTACACTTGCACACGAACGCCCTTCTGTTCCGGAATCAGAAGTGTGGAACCAACCGGGCACATACACTTCTCATGTGCAACTTTTCATTTTTTTTTTTTTTGAATGATTTATTTTTGGACGCTCTTTAACAGCTCAGATCATCAGCGTCCCATTCAACCCAGGGCGTGAAACACACCTCTTACAAGCGGGAAACCGGAAGTAGTAAACTAGTATCACAAATGCAGATGTCTGTAAAACAGTAGCACACTTTGACGGGTACAACAATCAAATAGTTTAAATTATAATTTGACACGGAATTTATAGCTTTCTTTTTTATTTTTTATTTTGTTTTTAAACTTTTAACGTGAGAAATTATATTTGTAAACTATAAAACATTGTGTAAAGGTTTTATTTTTGCCATTTTGTGTTTTCCTGCCTATATAAAACTTTTTTTTTTGTAATTGTCTTACTATATTTTTTTTCTAAAAGTTTTAGTTATTTAAGTTTAGTAGTACATTGACAAGAATAAAAAATAGACAATTATTTGTTCTAACGCAGTTTCTGTATAAAAATGTTTTGGGACGGATTGCACGTGTTCTTAGACCTTCATAAACGCGGGTTGTTATTGTTTTCACTGCTGGCGGGGATATTGACTTGTAAAAATAACCACTGTAGTTACATCGAGGCAAGGTTCCCATTACGAAGATGTGAACACCAACAACGACGGAATTACGGAACTGTAAATGCCTTGTTTTTATTTCTGTGATTTTTCTTTTAAAATATATAAGAAGAGTTATTTTATTCTTTTTTATTATACAGAAAAGGAACTACACAAATTTCAGGTAATTAATAACTATTTTTGAAAAATTTGTTATTTAAGTTTAAATTTTTTTTAGTTACCGCTTACCGCCATGGGTGGCCGAGGTCGTTAAGTCTCGGACTCGTGAGCGGGAGGTCTGGGTTCGAATACCGCCAGGACCGTCCTTCCTGACTGAGGTTTTTTCCAGGTTTTCCTCATTCCTCATAAATGGCAACTTACACCTGGGACGATTCTTTCCATAAAAATAAATCCTTTTCCAATATATCATTTCATCTCATGTATCATCAGTGTCCATCGCCTGTGGTGCCTCTGTAGCAAAATCGGGCGTTAAACTACATTCATTCATTAGTTACTATTAATGGTATATAGTGCGTTTTTTCACTGCCTGTACCATATATTTTAAACGTCTTTTTGCCTGCCTTTTCTTACAATTTTTAATGTCTGAACATCTGGGATTCGATCACCAGATACCGGACGTGCAGTTTCCGACAATAAAGCGGCGTCAGTCCTGTTCTGTCAACCAGAAGATCTCAATAATGGAAAGACCCGTGTACATTTCCTTTAGTGCTTTTTGTTCCGTAATGTTGCGAGAGGTGTGTTATAAAATACTGAAAACACAGCCATATAAAGATGTCTTACATTAAACGCAATAACAATATCCTGGAGAATTCTCTTTTTTTGTTCTACACATAAAACTGTACATGTGCTATAAACGACAGTATTACCAACCTTCCGCCGACGTTAATAACATACGATATAAGAAAAACACCACGTTGTAACAAGTTAAAGGAAACACAAAGTTACTGAAGCGGAACTAAACGTGACGGACTTGCAAGTGTCGCAACAATGACGTCGTATGCCCTTAATTGAGGTTTTGTTTTGAGGTTGTTTGTACCTCATAACCCGACACAGTTCAGCGCATACAGCTGCTGCTTGTTGATGAAAATCACACAAAGAATGCTTTCTGAAATTTTATACCATTGGAGAATGACTGCAAAATTCTACTCAACAAAATTTTGGGGTTATTTCAAAGAAATGTCCAAAAATATTTGTTCAGCTTTCACAAAATTTCATCTTCAATGTGCATCCATATTCCTGACCCGAAATTACGACTTGAGAAGAAGCCAAATTCTGTTGGAAGATCCAACACTCTGAAGCTGGCGTCAGCAAATCGATGTAGTTCTTAACTCATCAAGCTTTCACATAAAGAGATTTATCCAAAAACGTGTAACCAGACCAAAAACATACATAAAATTTTGGATTATTTAATCTCCAAGGCAGTCATCTGCAGTTAGAAACGTATAATTGAATGCGACATAACATTTTCTCAGTCTAAACTACAACACTGGCGTTTTACATTTTTGACGTTTTCGAAAACACGAACTTTTTAAAGGGGTCGTCAGAGTTCAGTAACCTCAAAGTTAATACAAGCAG
This sequence comes from Metallyticus violacea, assembly GCA_030762175.1. Classification (NCBI taxonomy): domain Eukaryota; kingdom Metazoa; phylum Arthropoda; class Insecta; order Mantodea; family Metallyticidae; genus Metallyticus; species Metallyticus violacea. The sequence continues at coordinate 88,773,521 of CM060841.1, forward strand.
ATACAGAGTGTGTTTTGTTTGAAGAAGTTCCCAATGCGTAAGAACACAAACATAGAGGACCGTACGTGCCTTTTCTCGCAACGTGTCTTGAGGCACCGTGTTTGGGTGGTCAACCTCGTCTCTTTCACACATCCTTGGTTCGAATACCACACCGACAGTCGAGGTCACCGGATAACCCTGCATTTGACCATAAACATTACAAATCAATTTAACACCTCTGCAGAAGCTAGGTATCTCATTTCTCAGGCTGGATAACCTCTATTTTTTGAAAAGTTAACATTAGATTGCGAATCAAATGGGACCTTATTTCCTACAATGAAATAAAGGTTCTAGTTACCCATTCAAACGGTAATTGCTTAAAATAGTTATATTATTAAAATGATTTATAATAAAGATATTCATAAAATTAGTTTCATTTCGTTTAATAAAATTTTCATATGTATTTGTTTCAATTTTTTAAAGCTGTCTTATAACGGAAATATTTACAATATCTTGCTTTACCCTTCTGTATATGAAATTTTTATTTTACACTTTATATTGTCATGTAAATCATATTGCAGCAGTTTTTTTTTTTTTTTTAATTTTTGTCTATTACTAAGCTACAGTTTTTTGTAAATTATTTATAAATTATGAGTTTACAAATTCGCTAAGGTCCCGAAAAAAACAGAATGAACGTAAAAAATAATTTTTATATTTACAGAGATATTTTGAAACATACAGTTGCAGGTCAAATGGGGAAAATCATAACTCACATATAACCTGCAATTCTATTTTGTTTCAACAATTCATTTCATTTCTACTTGTGATGAGGGACGCCATCCCTGTTATGTGACGAAGAAGAAAGGGTTTCTGAGGTTTAATGAACCATATAAAACATGTTTGGAGCACCACTGCTCCATTTGACTGGAGTGAAAATGAAACTTTTAAAAATTTCGTTATTTTGTTCATACATTAAATGCAAGTTTGCAAGTCTTTCTTATCTATTAAATATGGTTAACGTCGCCAAGATGAAATCTACTTTGTGAAATCGATGAATGTTCAAGAAGAATAAAGGAATTTAATAAAGTTCATTCAGTTCGACACTCTAAATTTTGTTTATGGAAATGCAGAAAACATATCTTCCCCATTTGACTGGAGGAAAAATGCTAAAAATATAGGTAATGTGGTTCGTGAGAAGTTTTTTCCTACGACCTATAGTGCATGAAAATTAGCGAGTCTTTTTTATCCAATTCAATTGGATATGGTTAGCGACGCCAATGTTGAGACCGAGAGAGTTTCAGGAACAATAAAAAAAGTTTAATAAAGTTTGTTCACTTCAACGCTTCGGCCCCGTTTGACTGTAGGATGATGTGAAAATATCAGATCTTGTGGTTTCGGGGGGAATATTTTATACACTTTATATCCAGAATTTACAAGTTTATCTTATTCATTTAGAGTGGTTGAAGGCAGTGACCCAAGACGAAGAGAGTTTCAGATAGAATAATAAAGTTTATGATATTTAGAATAAAATTTGTTACGACAGTGTACAAAACACTGCTCGCCCAATTTTATTGAAAGAGAAAATATTTCAGGTCCTATAGTTTTTGAGCGGAATATTTTATACAGCCTATATTGGAGAGTTTATTTGATTCAATCAGTGTGATTTGCGATGTCACTAATGACCCCGACTTTCTTGATGAAGACGAAAGGAAGAACAGAGAAGTTTAATAAAGTTTATTGGTAAAGAGGTTTGGGGCACTAATAGTAAAAATTTAAAAGACGAAAGGATTTCAGTAAGAACAACGGTGTTTAATAAAGTGTACTCAGTTCGTTGCTATTTAGAACAAGACCTGCCCATTTGACTGCTTTTATTACACCCTATAGTATATTAAAGTGTTTAAGTATTTCTTGAAATTAATTTAACTGAAGTGAGCAATATTTTTCATACACCCTATAGTAATGAAAGTTGCAAATTTTTATTTATCTAATTCAATTACCTTTCTCAAATATTAATTATTTAATTTGCGAAGGCTGTAACGCGAAAACAAATTTTACGCACCGAATGATCGGCTAAGTGTCAAAACTGACAAATTAAAAGTATATTGGTATTAATTATTTGGGCTTTCATCACCGAAACCAGTTTGTTCATACCAGGCTGACCTCTATACATAGCCAAAGTCGGCATTGTTTTGGATGCAAAAGACACTTAACAACTTGACGGCCATGTCGAGCTAATGTCAAAAGTATTTGAAACGGGTCTTTATTCTGAAGACGGGTTTGTTCATATAAAGCCACATTTTCCTTACGCAATGTGTACAAGCGAGTAAAAAAGTGTGAGAGTCAAGATTTATAATCAATGTTCAGTTAAGTTGAGTTGTTTAAACATCTGTTGCTGCAAAGCAAATTGTCTTACAAATTTTTGCGTAAACTGCTTGAAAATTTTAGGATCGAAATTCTTCCCATAGACACTTCGATCTACTGCCTCGCAGGTCCAATCAAGAAATTTATATGTGCGCCTTCGTTACGACTTTATATGCCTCACATTCTTCTGTGTTGAAACTATGACGATATGGTTTGAACATTTAACTCAGCAATTTCTGGGAAATGCACTGAGTTGATAATGGCCCACATTTTAGCAATTTTCGATTAAATGTAGTAGCTCTTGCGGTTTCGCCCATGAAAAGATTTTTTTTTTTTTTTTATAAATTTCTTCAAAAATCTCTGGGCACCAAAAATGATAATTTAAATTTTGTGTGTGTTACAATCTGTTAACGCTATAGAGGTCGTAATCCCTCCCCCCCTCAACGAAACCGGCATATGCCAATGAAATAAACAAGAGAAATATTTTCTGAAAATCAGCCAAATCAGAATATTAGAGTTAAGGGTTTACCTGAAACCCAAAATTTAAAAATCACTATAGCGCAACAATATTTTGTTTTTTCGCAAAAAAAAAAAAAAAAAAAAAAAGTTGGTATATACCATTTAAATAAAACATTAAAAATAGTTTCAGAAAATCAGATAAATCAGACCACAAGGAGTGGGAATATACCTAAAAACCTATATTTAAATAGTGTAGGTTAACTTAAAGTGAACATTTAAAAATCACTCCAGCAGCAGCAAGTTTCATTTTTTCTCGACGAAATTCGATATATGCCATTGAAATAAAATAAAATAAAAAAATCTGAAAATCAATGAAATCACACTATTAGTAGTTCGGGTTTAATTGAAACCCGAAATTTAAAAATCGCTTTAGGGGCACCAATATTTCTTTTTTCGCAAAGAAAGTCGGTATATATAAATATAATAATAAAAATGTTATTTTAATAATATTTAAATAAAATAAAATATTTTCTGAACATCAGCTAAATTGGACCATTAGGATTGAGGGTATATCTGAAACCCAAAATTTAAAAACTGCTCTAGCGGCACTATTGTGGGTTTTTTTTTTTTTTTTTTCGCAACGAAACTCTACATATATCATTGAAATAAAATAAGAAAAACAAGTTTCTGAAAATCAGTGAACTAAAACTATTAGAAATGGGGATTAACCTGAAACCCAAAATTTAAAAATTTGTTTAGCGGCAACAATATTTCTTTTTTCGTAACGAAACTCGGTATATTCCTTTTAAATAAAATAATAAATATAGTGTCTGAACATCAAGAAAATAGCCATTAGAAGTGAGGGTATACCTGAAAACCGAAATTAATTGCCCTCAAACTCGACTCGTTGAGGAATTGGCCCAGTTTTCTATCAACGTTCCTAGAAATATCGTGTCATCGTAGTAGCATTTGGACAAGGTCTGTCAGTTTCTCAGCGTTATCTCGGCGGTAGAGAAGCCACTACACATTTGGTTTTAAACTCCCATCACATGTCAACACTAAAGGCCCACTCCAGACGTCGGTGACAGCGTTATGCGTCTTTTTTTCAGATAAACGGCAACCTAACTCACACCCTCAATTAATTTAAGAGCCCATTTACTTGAGGAGGGGAAGTTTCCTTAGTAAAAATAATAATCATAAAGAGAGAGGAAAGAGACGTCTCAATAAAAACGTGGAGTGGGTGACTGTGCTCGGTTCGGGGCCAGCTGTTCTGTGTGTGAATTGGAAGTGTAAACACTGCACATGTGGACAGTTTGCGGTACACTCCCCCTCAAAAATATGTCGGATACTTCTCTTTAGAACGTATCTGGGACACTTTAGGACCGGAGTCCTGTTGAAGTTCCTTGCTTTAGTTGCAAAGGACTGTATATTATTTCAGAATTGGTCTATGTCGTCAACAATTCAAGACTGAAAATGCATGTATAGCAACTGCGGACAGGAAGGGATGAGGTAAGGGAGACACCGGTAAAACAGTGCTTAATATGTTTCCATTTAGCAAACGCCGAAGCCAGTGGAGGCCCCTTAGAAGGTCCTCTTACATACTAACGCCGGGGCAGAAATTTCACAAAGCGCAAACCGCCCAACGAAATGAAATAGGTGAGCGGAAAATTCGTGGAATGAGCGTTTAGAAGAAACCACGAAAAAAAGAAAAAAAATCCCTATGGCTAGGTAAACTACCCAGCAGGAATTAAACCCGGGACTTCCCAAATCCAAGTCTCAAGCCACACCGCTCGATTTCCTTACTTGGTTGCCATGGAAACGCTTAAAGCAGCTCTCTTTTATTTCCTGCATCAGCGCGTTTCCAGAGCAACAGCTGGGCGGTATTGTGTTCAGCAACAGCAAAAGGATTTGAGAATAACTCAAAATTCTGGCAGGCATCCCGAGGGATTGAGACTATAAATAATTCTAACGGAATAAAAAAGATTTCAGAGTGAATCCGTCTCTGACATGTGTACACGCATATTTCCGTCTGGAGCGTGGAATGATACGCACCGCGATTTTCGCTTGTTTTCAGGAGGTCATTAAAATTAGCGTGTAAATCACCGAGGTCGGAAAAGTGAGACAGGCGTCTGTCGACAACTTTGTGGAGCCTGGCGAAAGATTTCACGACATTCCTTTGCGCAATTGCGTAAAAATTGTTAATTTTGCTAAACAAAAAATACGATATTCATATGTTTCAGTTTTTCTATAAAATATAAACTCGTTCGCATGTTTCACTTATTTTCACGGCCTCCTGAACACAACTGTACTCCATTGAAAAGAGAACGAAATTCTACAGAAAACTCCCACCTCCCCCCCCCCTTGAAAATTTTCAGTTCTATTCTCTATGCTCTTCTACTTTTTTATAACTATTATTTTTTAAGGGAACCCCGTGCAACCCTTTTCACCCGCCATGCTACTTGAGAACAGCTGCCCATCGCGAAGCGCGACACTTCACAATGCAATAGCGTACTAAGTCCAACAAAATGGCGTTTAGTGTCGCAAGGAATTAAAAAAAAAGTTTGTTTATTTAGAGTTTTTTCATAAATTTGGTGTAATTTTTAAAGAATTTCTCACAGTTCTTTCCATAATCCGCACAACGTAACTTGGTGACAAATGAATGATGAAACTGGTTATTTTTTACCTGCAACAGACTACACTTTTCAATTTAGTCACGTCCCAGGATGAACTAATTGCGTTCTGGGAGATTACACACGCCAATTTTGTTGTTTTTCCGCATTCTTTGTAAAAATCACGTCGTGTCGGTTTTTATCTTTGAGAGGGCTATTTTTACAGGTAAAATATCACGTAGCAATATCTTTTGTTCAAAAACGAAGGTTTTCCTCGTTGCTTCAGCTCTATTAGACCTTTTAGCAAGTGAAATTTTCCTATTTAACATCATATGCTTGTAACAATAACAACTTTCCATGTCTCAGACAGTCAAGTTTCTTCGTGTTGCCGTAGAACTGCGATATTTCCCTGGAAACCGGACCCGCTTTTTTTTCTCAACTATCAAAACACTCAAGAAGAGACAAGGAGGTCAGAAAATGTTTCGAGCAGCGACGCAAATAGAACGGCCTTGGTTTCGAATCCCGCAGCAGTCATGCAATTCTGTACTGATCTTTTGCTAGAATCCGGGCACCTGACAGAAATAGAATAGAACAAACGAATAACGCAATTCAGGTGCGGCACATGACTTGGCAGGTGATATTATCACTTTTATGTTAGAGGGCGTTTCTAAGCTCGTTTTGTGCTGGACAAACGATTGCAGTAAATTACAAGATAAGCCTCCGTCCGATTTAGAGGATGAGTGCCCCAGGAAGGTGCGCAATGAGATGTGCAGTTGTTTCCTTCTTTACGAAAACTGAGATGCTGGAAAGTGCGACTTAGCACACTCTTGCAGATGTATTCAAGCTCAGCCTCTCTAATCTCTCGCCTGGGGGATTTAATCAGGAAGTGGGTGCTCTGAAATAAAAAAAAAAAAAAAAAAAATCTCCCAAATAAAAGGACTCCGTGTGTGTAGCATAAAGGGGTAGAGATTTTTTTTTATTTCATGAATTGTGTGGGAGGAATTACCATCATTATGTATCAGAAGGGGGGATGGTGTACTGCCGTGCATAGGATGTGAACGCAACAAAACACGGCCGTCGCCTCGCTTCGAATACCCACACCTTCCAAGAAATCACGTCCTCTATTGGTTACTATGGGAAACTGTACAGTACTTTCATGTGTATTTAAACATAACACTCCATGGTAACCGTGACGAAGATACTTCTTCGCTAGGTAACTATGGTACAGTACTTTCATGTGTATTTAAACATAACACTAGCTGTTTCCATGGTAACCGTGACGAGATACTTCGCTAGGTAACTATGGAAACTGTACAGAACTTTTAAATGTATTTAAGTCATAACACTATTTGTTTCCATAGTAACATTTAAACATAACACTAGCTGTTTCCTTGGTAACCGTGACGAGATAGTTCGCTAGGTAACTATGGAAACTGTACAGTACGCTTATGTGTATTTAAACATAACGCTAGCTGTTTCCATAGTAACCGTGACGAGATACTTCGCTAGGTAACTATGAAAACTGTACAGTATTTTATGTGTATTTAAACATAACACTAGCTGTTTCCATGGTAACCGTGACGAGATACTTCGCTAGGTAACTATGGAAACTGTACAGTACGTTCATGTGTATTTGAACCATTGCACCAGCTGTTTCTATGGTAATCCTGTAAGTTGCTACAGTTAATACTCAGAGAAACGATATACAAATGCACGATTTCAACTTTTTTTTTAAATGCGCCGATATTCAAAAGACACGTGAAAGAATTAAATTGGGAGATGAAAACACTAGACATTTTACTATCCCCTTAAAAAATGTAGTGCAGTTCTTTGTTAGGGAATATTCTTATTTCTTTTTCAAAAAATATTATATTATTTGTACTTTTATTGCACAAATTTGGTTCAGTGTAAACAATACTTTTGCTAGCAAATGGCTAGTGCCCAGATTTAATTTATGTAAAGTGGCGATTGTACAATTAAACGATATGTAGATATTTCAAGATTTGCGCTGCCTGTTTATACAAATACGGTCTTTGGTTGCAAGCCAAGTCCTTGGTCTGTAGCGCAAATGAAGAGTACCAGGTTTCCTGGAAATGGTGAAAGGAAATTAACCACACAAATATCTTTGACAATTTATACCTTTCTCAGAACTGGTTGAACAACTCCAAACAATTTTTACTCAGTACCTACCTCGAATTCAACAGTTTCCATGCCTTATGAATATTCCTATAACTTTCCTTTCTCGATGAATATTCAGAGCAGTTATGGAAAAGATTTATGACCTTTGGATGTTAATGTTTCATATGCAACGAGACCATAACAAATGCTTCATTTATGTCAGCAATCGAGCAGCTTGGATAAGTGATTAGCGTAAGTTATCAGGCATTCGCCATCTCAGGATGTGTTCACAAGAGCTCTCCGAAATTACTAGCATTACAGTGTTAGCCCAAGTTAAATATTTCACAAGTTTACAAAACGTTCGAACAATTAGACATTTATATCTTTGGTCTATAATTGAGGGGGGATGAAATTAGTGAATTTATTTAGTAAAGAAAGTTAAGTTATGCATTATAATATTAAAAAAAAAAGACGTAAATATTTTTCACATTTACTTTAGTTGTTCCGAAGAACAAAATGGACTTTATTTACGCGAAAATAATGAAATACTTTTTGGGAAATTATAATTTTCCCTGACCTCTGACACACACAAAGTAAAACCTGTAGACAGTCTGCATTTAACTGCGATAAACGACTACGAACGTTGCCGGATATAACGGCCGGCCAATAAAAAAAAAGTTTGTAGCAGGCAATGACCTCCCCCTTCCAGCCTTATAATCGATTACTTCCATCCCAGGTATAATTGCTGTATAATTGAAGAAATAACCGTTTAAACAGATGCTAATGGGCGCAAGTAATTTCACGAACATAAATCGAAATTCCCAAAAAGCTATCGACTTAAATCGACCGCCTGCACATGCGATACCAATTATTACAGGAGGCCGCACTGGTGCCAGAGTTTTGCTTTAACGAAAAGCATGACAGGCGTTTAAGAGCGTCGTAAAACGACCAGATGTCTTGCGCGAGTGTTTATGGGCCCTAGTATTGTCTGCTTTTGATCTTTTGCGTGCAGTTCTACAATATCAGCTTTTTACGAGGTAAAAACGTCGCAATACACCTTCACATTATTCTATTTCTATTGGGAATACTTTGTACGCTATTTCAGGCATTCCTTGTAAAGTTGCTACAACAATATTTAGCTCAGTATTGAAATATTTAATGAAAAATAACACCGCAGTCTCAAAATGTAAATGCTGAAATAAGTTTCCCTCTATCACGCAAGGTTTTTAAACAAACCACAAACATTTTTTTAAAAAAAAAGTATAAAGAGTTCAATAAAACGCCATCCTATCTAATACACAAGACATACGTTTAAAGAGTTCGGTGTTAGAAGATCAATCGGCATTTTTCTTTGCTTGGAAGGAAGATTTACATTTCAGTTGCGTATCTACTCTCTTCAAGTACCAACAGTAGTCCGCCAGTGTTGCCTTGTCCCTGATATCGTCTTTCCATCTCCCCAATTTCTTGATCATCACTCAAGACGAGGCGAAAGTTCACGAAGGGAAGTTTCAAACTCATTTTGCACCCGGGAACTTGCAGTTCCTTATTATTGAACATATTTTACATTTCCAAGCAACTTATTGACACCATGCCGGAAGTTCTGTATCTTCACTAACTGTCTGACATCAAATACACCCTCTTGTCTAGTGCTTAATAAGAAATGCAGGTAATAACATGTTCCATTCACATACCCTCCCTGTTGACCACAACTTTTAGATCTACACACAGTAGCCATTAATGTTCCGGGTATAAAATGAATATCCAATATTAAATTTACCGCCACGGGTGGCCGAGGTCGTTAAGGCACGGACTCGTCAGCGGGAGGTCTGTGGTTCGAATCCCGCCAGGACCGTCTTCCCTGACTGGGTTTTTTTTGCAGGTTTTCCTCAGTCTTCATAACTGGTAAATGCCGGGGAGGTACCTAAACTTAGGCCTGGAACGTTTCCTTCAAAAAAAAAAAAAATATTTTCCCAATTTATCATTTTATTTTATGTATCATCAGTGTTCACCGCCTGTGGTGCCTAAGTAGTAAAAACGGGCGTTAATCACTACTCAAAAAAAAAAATCTTAAATTTAAAATAAGCAAAATTTCCTAATAAATAAGAGTATTATTATTATTATTATTATTATTATTATTATTATTATTATTCTGTTGTTTTTTTAACAAGTATACGTCACATATTAAACAGAAATTATTTGTATTGTTCACACATTGTTTGGCTTGGTATTCCACAGATTTACTGGCTTGTTTATTTACGGACGTTCTTTAACATCTCAGGTCTTCAGCGCCCCATTCAATTCTGGGCGTGAAACGGCCGACAAATTTTGCTCAGAGGCCTCTTCCTTTAACCTTGAAGTTCTTTAACATGCCGTAAATGTACGACACGGGACCCACGCCTTTACTTCCCTTCCGAAGAAAGCCATACTTAGGATGTTTACGCCCGAAAAAATCCATCGACCCTGGCCGGGATTGAACCTACGATCTTCGGTCTATGGTTGCCACTAGACCACCAGTATTCCACAGTTTGAACACATTTTTATTATTTTCCTGACACTTTATACACAACACAAAGAAAAAGTTAAATATTACACTAAACAACAAGTACACTAGCGATTGCCGCGGCTAATGCATTTTAACTTATGTCTTTGTGGTTTTAGACTGCGACATAATCACTTGCCCCTACTTCCAGGCTACACGTTGATAAGCTCCGACTTTAAACACATGACAGAAAGTAAATAAGCGTTGTTTTGCATTATATTCTATATAAACCTTTATATACAGTCTGTGTGTGCCAAAGTTATTAGTGTATCATTATTACCCAAATATAGCAAGAGAATGTTACATTACAAAAAAAATTTTACGTGTTATTAAAACACTCATATCATTTTCGAAATCAGCAGGCCGTTTTGCATACAAATTGTTTCATTATTTCGAAAACAGCTCTATTATTTTTTTATTTTTTGAATGAAAACTTAAATAACAAATTTGCACGAAAATCAGAACTATACAAAGAATAATTGTACACACAACATGTACGAGGTTGTTGTAATTTGAAGCTAATAAAGACGTGAAAAAAAAAGAAACATTTGTTTTGTATCAGATAAGCTTTTCACGTTTATTTCTCAATCTGTTGGCCACATAATCTATGTACCTTGGAGGTTGCAGTTGAAATAGTGAAATATAATCACTTGTTCGAATTTTGTGGTTGTTTTACGAATGAAGCAAACAATTACCTTCTATAACTTTAAAACAATTAACAAGTGTTTTATCCCTTACTTTAAACAATATGGGGCAACACATGTTTGAATGAGAAATCTCAAACTATTGTCAATGATAGCCGCATTATTTTGGGTAACAAATGGTTACATTCAACACGAAACAAACGATGTTTACAATAGCGAAACAGCAGTTATAAGATGGCGGCATCATCTGTGAGTGAGTGTGCAATAGCGGTAAAAGGTGTGTATTTAAAGAGAAATGTTTCCCATCTACTTGACGCTGGGTGCAGAAGTTATTTGAAAGGCGGACACCAGCGGAGAAGTTGCAACGGAATCCGGGCTTAACGTTCACACGGCATGATAGGTTAGGTTTTCACAAAGTTTGTGCACGACGACCCTTCAACACAAAATGTACACGATATGCTAGTCCGAATTGTCTTGGGTTCACCATTACCAGTCAGAGACAACGTGCGTCCTCATTAGACAAATAAGGCGTTGCGAAATTTCTAGTGGGAAAATACTTCAGCATCCTCCGTATAGCCCCGACTTTGTCCCAAGCTACTTCTATTTGTTCGGCCCTCTTAAACATCTTCCGGTGAATATTTTCCGACGATGAAGCTGTAGAACCGGAAGTCACCGACAGCAGCTCAAAGAATTTTATACTGCGGATCTCAGGGACTTGTGAAACAATGTACAGGGAGATTGTGTTAAATAAGAACTGTTATTTGTTTAAGTTCTATATCCCTTTCTAACTTACCCTCGTATCTTAGATAATAATCAAGCTTATTGAAATCGCAATAATAAAATATTAAAGAGGGAGATTTGTACCGAGGTAAAAACATGATATTTAACCTTTATCGAGTGGACAAAATTTCAGAAATCCGACATTTATTTTCACGTACTGCATTGGTTAGGTTAGCACTTATCCATATTTCTGTGTTTAGTATTAGTTTAGTTGATTGTATCGGTATTTATTTCACTTCTCCAGTACTTGTGATGCTCATTTCGTAATATATGGAAAGACAATAATTAGTGCCCTGTAACGTCTCAGGTCCTCAGCGTCTCATTCAATTCAGGGCGTGAAACAGCCGACAACTTTTGTTCAGAGGTGTCTTCTTTCAGGCTTGAGGTTCTTTATCGTGCCGTAAATGTACGACACGGGACCCCATGGTTTTACTTCCCTTCCGAAGGAATCCATACTTTGGATTTTTACGCCCGAAAAAACCGGCGATCTTGGCTTTAGGAGGCAAGTATGGTCACCGATGAGTTTCGTCAAGAAAAATGTTTTTATTGTAATTTTTGGTGCCTAGTAAGTAGAACCGATGGAGATTTGAAAATGTTTTCGCTAATAAAAAAGGAAAAAAGAGGTAATGAAGTTGGAGGAATCTGCAGACAATAACGGCACCTTGTCAACACTCGCAACAATGTGTTTACCTTAGTAACCAGAGGTGGGGAGCAGATTTTCAGCCTAAGAGAGAGAGATAGTCCCTTCTCCACTCTTAACCATCAATTATTGCAGTTTTATGACGGCCGCCCGCCCACGCTTTGCCACGGCGGTGGGAAAATTGTAATTAAATCTCACGATTGCTACCAGGATGCGCGCGCATCGCCAGGCTTGCGTGATTATCTTCGGACCGATTTTTATTTTGGAAGCGTGTGGGGGAGTAAGGCACATTTGCATATTTGACAATGTGAGTTATTATTGGAAGAGAACAAAAGTGATGAGGTAGGGAGGGAATTAAAAGCATCCACAGTTTACTTTTGCACACGAAATCGCAGCCTTACCAGTAAAAATTGCACATGGCGCTAGGGGACTCGCCGCGGTAGACAACAAAACAATTTCAGAGTAAAAAGTGTCTGAATAAGTTAAGATAAACTTTGCACACTTCGGTTTTTCAAGGCCCACGCAAATCCTGGTTACCATGGCAACTAGAACTGAAATGTCATAGTTAACTGTGCGTTCCCACGGCTTCCTAGATCCTCGGCAACCCTTTCCAAACGGTTTCAATCAGCGAAATGCGATTTTCTGACAAGTCTTTAGAATAAGAGCTTTTTAAATCCAGTGACAAGAGGGAAAAAACTTACAAAGGATCAATCCAGCACCACCGCGAGTAATGACGTAAAAAAAATGTAAAGAAAAGCAAAGAGGGTAGGTAGGAAGATATTTCACAGTGCCCCTTCTTTTCTTTATGAAAACACTTGAGTGCCACTCAAAACTATTCTAGTGTCGTAAAGAAGTTTTATTTTGCTCTACGGGAGGGTTACCTCCGTAGCATCATTAATCATACCGAGCTTAACAAATGAAGGTGGCAGAGCGGTTATAGTCGAGATATGGAGATGAAGCATGGGGTAATGAGAGATGTTACGATAATGCATATCAGTGGAATGGAAGAGAGGCCGTGACAGAGATGAAATGTTTTTGAACAAAGGGTTAAAAAGAGTTGCACATTTAGAAACCCCCTCTACGATCGATAATTCAGGTTTCTACATTATCGCAACAGTGGGAGGAGGCTTTTTGAACAAATGAGTGAGATTTAAAGGCGTGGGAGGAGCCAAGACAGGTGGAAAATGTGGATCGATAACGCACGCCCCAAGCAAGAACGTGCAAACTCCTTGGGTTTGATTAAATGAGGTTTAAAAATGTATCTGTTGAACTCTTAACGCATTTTCCGGGTTTCCGAGTTAAAGAAAGAATATTTTGAGATAACACGCAAAAAAAAAATTGAACGTTTTCCATTTTCTACTTTTATGAAAAGAAAAGTCACTGCAAATATATATTATTTACCATAGAGCAAAAGAAATACTGTATAATTTTAACCTAAAAAAATTGTCAAGTGCACAACAAAAAATTCTAATATTTCAAAATGTTGCAATGCATCTGATACAGGTAGAAACACGTGACAGCGAAACTTAAATTAAAAAAAATACCTACACATCATTTACAATATTTCTTAATATTTTAAAACGATCTTCCATACAAAAGAAACTGCGCATTCATAGAATGGAATCATTAAAAAAAGGGGGGGGGGGAACTATTAATTTATAAATACACCAAAAGTACAAAAGAAATGTGTTTGTTTTGCTCTCGTTCATTCTTTGGGGTTCCCAGAGATAAAACGGACATTAAAATTATGCACCTGCATTTAAAAACAAAAGAAGCGCGCTTAGCTTTCAATTTCTTTCAATATTTCTCCCAAGTACACGTTGCATTGCATAAAAAAATGCAAGTTCTTCTGTCTGTCGAAAGATGGCGAGTGTGTCTCAGACCAAAAACTATCTTTCCGAAATACCTGCGTTTTTTGTGGGTTTTTTCTCCCCTCCCAGAACCCTCCCCTCCATCAGGAGGGATCTACCTGGAGTGGCAGGCAGCCTGTGTAATTAACAAGAAGCCAACTCCTATTTAAAAGAAAACATTTTTTTTAGCTCCTCCTAAAATCAACAACCTACAAGCGGAGCATTCAGAATTTGTTGCTTTACTGCAATATTTTATATTTCTATATGATAACTAAAATATCCGTGCGTAACAAATTCAAAAGTAACACATTTTGTTTCTCAAATGACAGTTCTATGCATACGCAACAATTTCTAGGAACATATTTCTATACAATAACCGACAAATCTCTTTGCTTCTATATAACAGATATCTATACATTCATAATTAACAAATTCCGTTTCTAATAACAGATTTCTGTGCGACAACCGACAAATTTCTATGTAACAAATTCTGTTTCTATAGTAATAGCTTACAAATCCATACGTAACACATTCGATTTCTGCGACAATAGACATCTTTAAATTCATATATAGAATTTTCTAGGAAAGTATTTCTATACACTAACCGACAAATCCACACGTAACAAATTTCGGTGCGATAACCGACAAATCCGTAAGTAGCCAATTATGTTTCGATAGCAACATATATATGAACAACCATAACCTACAAATCTATTGGCAAAAAATTATATTTCCAATAGATTTCTAATTATTTGACAACCGACAAATTCATAAGTAACAAATTATGTTTCCCTAACCTATATTATCAAAATATAGCTACACATTTTTATACAATAGCTTACAAATCCAGTATCTATGACAAACACTTATATAAATTGACACTAACGATTTCTAGGATCATATTTCTATAGATAACCGACAAATCTTTACGTAACAAATTATGTTTCTGTTGTAACACATTTATCTAATAAACAATAAATCTATATCTAATTATGATCCGTTTTTAGTAAATTCATATGTAACGGTTCCTAGGAATATATTTCTATACATACATAGGTAACAAATTCTGTTTCTGTAATACATATGCAACAAATTTCTATATGACAACCGACAAATTCATACCTAATAAATTCTGCTTTTATGGCAACAAATATCTGCAAATTCATATGCAACGATTTGCCTAGAGCATATTTGTATACGATAAGCAACAAATTCATACAGAGCAAATTCTGTTCTGCTCTATAGCAACATATTGCATGCAATAGCCGACAAAGTCTGTTTCTATGGCAACAGACATCTCTAAATGTATACATAACGATTTCTAGTAACATATTTCTATTTCGTTTCTATAGCAACAGTAGCCGGTGTTCTAATAATGCAACACGATCTGTTTCTTCTGCAGCAGATATAATCACACAGATGGATGCCATGGCAACTGTTAATGTAACGTCAATCAGAAAACAAATGCCAGTACGTCCTAAGGCCTAAAGTCGATTAACTAATTTATTCCGAGCATAGACTCTTTTTAACTAATATCTACCTTCACCCTTTGCCTCATTCCTTTCTCCCCGTCGTGGAAATGAAATAGAAACCCTTGGGCGATCACCAAGCACAGTCCTGATTAGAGTCGGCATTGTTCTGCGCTTGCGCGGAAACCCCGCTGCGGCTGACAGCCATATTGAAATTGACCCCTCGGAGGCATTTTTTGAGCTCGGCGGCGGGATTAACATGCGGGAAATAAATACGCACTCATTTCTCAAAATCTAGTTTCTTTTTCGTTTTCAAATCACCATTCTTTTTTCCTTCTGTCCTTTCATCTTTAATGTTCTTCCCCCTTTTACTTACACAAAGAATGACGTTATGAAAAATGTGTGGCCCGAATGTTTTGTTCCAGAAGAATGGATGCTCGATTTTGTTTTTGTTCTTTGTAATGTCTTTCCTTCACAAAGCTGCAGGGGAGCGTTTTCAGATTTTGGGCACCGAAGGCGCGCGTGTCTGTCATTCCAGTTGAGCGAGGTGCGTGTTTGTCTTATTGATCTTTCACTGAACAGTTTAATTAATTATCATAATTATAAATAATATTATTATGCTGTGCCGTAAAGTAAAATGCATTTGGACAAACTTCACCTCATATCCCTATCTCAATTTTTAAACGCTGATGACACTGTCCGTTTTGGGTACTCACCGGAGGCAAAGTTGGACATGGGCACGTTCTTGGTGATGGTCTCAGCCATGTCCGTGTTACTCAGCCCGTAGATGCTGAGCAGCTCCTTCATCGTACTCTCTGCGTATTCCTTCATGGCAGAGGCGTCCGGGTGGTAGAGAGACATGGCGGCCGCCCGGTGGTTGTGATGTTCGAGGATGACTTCGTCGTTCTCCCGGGCACTGCCGCAGCTCAGGTCCATGGGAGTCGCCGACCCGGCCGAGGAAGTGTTCGCCACGTGTATTCCCAGGTGGTTGTTGACCCGGGTAACTCTCTGGGGGGGTGGCTTTCGTCTGTGTTTGCTGTGAGGAGGTTGCGATGAATTCTCACTCAGGTCCAGAGGTTTCTGAAGCTGATGCGACGACTCCTCCTCGTCCTCGGGGTCGCTGTCATACTCGTCCGTCGTGGCCATGGAGGACTCCTGAGGCGCAGGTTTGCCGCTGTGGATGTTCCTGGGCTTGAAATTCTTGCGTTTGTTTCTGCGCGGCTCCTCTGCCATCTCGCGGTGCGGCGTCGCCGTGTTCGGGGTACCTGCGTTCGTGTTCGTATCCGAGCAGCTCGTGTTCTCCTCCTCCGACATCATCATCAGCATCGCTTCGTCCTCCTCTTCTTCGTCCTCTTCCTCGTCTTCTTCCATCTCCTGGTAGTGCCGTTCCTCGCTGGTGTCGCCGTTCTGTTGTTGGTGAGGTGAGAGCATGGCGTCCACAGCCCGACCTAAAACAATCCCCCAGTAAAGTGAAAAGGTGAACCGAAACAAAAGGAAAAGAGAAGGGAAGAAAGTAGACCGAAAAACAAATGGCGAGAAGGCACAATAAATAAAGAGAAAAGAAATAAGAATGTAAGAAAAAGGGAGAAGAGCAAGATAAAAGTAAAATCAAGAAAAGAAAAATAAGCAGACGAGAGAAAAGGCAGAGAAAGAAAAAAGAAGAGAAAGGAAGAGAAAATTGTTGTCATAGAAATAACAATAAAAGGGAAGAATAAGAAGGACACAAAGCAAATGAAAACGAATAAATAAAAAAGGAGTTTTGAAGAAAGAAGTAAAAGAAAAGATGTAAGCAAAGAGAGGGGCAAGAAATGGGAAAGAGAAAATAAACGAGCGGCAATATGGGGGAATAGAAATAAGCATGCAAGGAAAAGGGAAAATCAAGAGAAAAAAGCCAAGAAAAGGGGAAAAAACACAAGTAGGGATGATAAAATGTGGGCGAAGAAAAGAGAAATGGAAAGGAACATAAGTGAGAAAGAGATCTAAAGAAATAAATTAAGATAAAATAAATGTAATGAACAAAAGGAAATGAGAAAAGGACAAGAGAAAAGACGAAAAACATACCTAGGAGCACTAGAAAGAAAAGGAGAGGCGAAAGTAAAAGGAATGGAAAATAATAAACATGAGAGACAAAAGAAGACTAACGTCGTAAAGGATTATAACATGAAAGATGAGTTTAGAGGGGGGAAGAAAGTAAAACGAAGACGAAGGCAAGAAATACAGGAAAAGAGGTGTGAAATAAACAGGAAAAAAATTAGAACGTATGGATAAAGAGAAGACGCAAAGGAAAAATTACACCAGGAAAAGAAAAATAAATAAAAAGACATGAGAAAATAGAAAGAGGGCGAGGGGAAAAATAGTAGAGAGTAAATAATGAAAAGGAAGGGAGAAAAATGAGGGATTGGAAAATAGGGGAAATTTAGAGGTTAGGGAAAAGGAATTTGAAATGACGAGAAAACAGAAGGAAAAAACAGTAAAGAGGGAAAAGAAGACAAAATGATAAAAGAGAAGAAAACAAGTGAAGATAAATATAATACTCAAGAAACGGGCAAAAAAAAAAAAAACTCCTTTCACCTGTTCTAACGATAGAGGACCATGCATACCGCATCAAAGCTGATACAACAATAAATAATACATGTGGCAAGGCGGGGTGTCTTCTAAAACAAACAACATTTTGTTTCATTGATCTTAAATAGTGCGTGATTTTTCCGAGCAATTGACGGTAACAGTTTTAATAAATAACTCTTCAAATCTGCGTCCATGGTCTCGCAACCACCCTGCATTTCTAAAAGTCAAAATTGCGCGAAGACCACAACAATTTTTTTTAAAAAAAAAATGAAACAACCAACAATAACGCAGAAAACAAAACAGTAACTTATTTTGCGATTTTTTTTGGCATTAAAACACGCCGCTATTGTCGATTTTTATCGATTATACCTCTACAGAGCAAGATATGGCACCTTTCCAACATGCCGTTTTTCTGCGAGTGTTTATTGCTGAAATTCCTGAATAAACAGCCTTGACTTTTACAACCGCGTCGCGTTATTTATGCTAACAATTATTATGGCGGTTGTCCCATTATTATTGTAATTTCAACAGGTGTTCGGGCCTCTTCAGATTTGTCATTCGTCACATTCCATTTGCAATCTTTAGACAAAATACATTTTTCATTGGAAAAGAAAAAGAAAGAAGTACGAAGCCATTAAGAACGCCCCATTTTCATTCCGGCACATAAAGAAAGGGATCAAGGAAATCTCAGATCGGACAAGGCTTGCATTTGCCAGAACATCGAAAAGTAATAGAAGTAATGCTTACCCTTTCGACAGTTTTTTGTTTTAGACTCTATTTCGCTGGTTACCATGGAAACTGCTCATATAGTACAAGCCTGCTATTTCTATGGCAACCTTTCGCTGACGGTTCGGAATGTAAATGAATGCTATAAAAACTGTCAAGAAGGTGAAAGAAAGACCACAGCTGTCGAATGCTATCAGTACATCACAAGTGAAATGCAATTCTTCGGCCAGATGAGAAGACATTTCTTGCATGTAGCCTGCGGGATGTTCATTAGTAAAGGTGACATTTGAAATCGCCCTTGGTGTGTGGCCAAACACGAGATGGCATCGCTCCTTCTCTTTCATTTATGCTTCAAAGAACAAGGAGCAAAATACTCAAGCGCTTCTTTTTGCCGCTTGCCTCTCAAAGGACTCCTCTGTTATGATGACTGACGCTGCTTCTTTTGTTTTTATCATATTTCACATGTTGTGCTTCAGGGGGCCATGAAAACGCTTTGCTCTGCACTTGAGTAGCCTTGTTTTCAAAAGAATACGCTACTACTTTCGAATGCATTAAGTTATGTTCTTGTAAGGAGGGGCATAATTCAAAATTAAGATAATGGGCAGTTTTAAACTAAGTGTCAAAGCCATTCTGTTTTTCAACTTTTCATAAATTCTTTAAAACTTGCGATGTACTTTCATGTAGCGATATTCCCTGTAATTTTTATTTCGAAAACTGTAGCAATAAATATAAATTAAAACATATGATTTACCAGCATTCGTGACAAATATAATGAAATATACTGAAAAATAAGTTAAATTTCATGAATTTAATATAACTTTTATTTTAATATTTTAATAAAATTTACTGATAACCTAAAACATTTAGAAAATTTCTACCAGTGTTTCATTTTTTATTGAAATTTAAACGAAAATAAATTATATAAGTTTACAAAACCTTTTTGAAAATGTTGTATGATTTTTTAAGCAAACAACGGTTTACATAAAATACTGTAACTTAATAGGAAATATGACTTAATTTTCGCAAAAGTAAAACAATTTTACAGTCACTTTTAACTGTTTTTAAAATATTTTAAGGCATTTAAAATACAATATTCTAATCATTTTATATTCTACAAGACCGTCTATTACTCAAAATCAAATACCGAAAGCGTTTCACAAAAACACAGTAGTAGCGCTAACATTCCCAAACCGGTCCAATTAAACCACGTTTAATGGGAACTTTGCAATTTTTTTTTTTTTAAACTACCAAACCTAAGAATTCAACGGATGCGCAAGGAAAATGCAAAGTGGGACGGTTTCTCGCGAAAACCTGCCACGGCGGCGGCGTGAATGCCGCTTGCAATTTATTCGCAAAGAGGGAGGAGTTTGGCCAAGTGCTCTTGCAGAAGGGTCGAGCCCTAGCGAGATAGAAGGGTTGCAAAATTTAAAATTGCGAACCGGTTTTCCTCCCTTGCAAGTTTAACTGCGAAATGTTCACCATTAATCACCATCACAGCCTGGATCGATAAGTCTGCAAAACTTTACGAAGTCGTGAAAAAGAAACTGAAATGTTCGTTTAAATTTAAAATATTATTTCGCCATTAATTCGGATTCGGAACTCTAGATATGTTTTTTTTTTTTTTTTAGACAAGACTAATTAAGGTAATAACGTGTTTTATGATAGAAGATTTATGGAAGACCTAGTAATAAAATAATTTCAATATGGCAAACACAAGACTCGTAAATATTGGCACCACTGAGTGAAATATAGGCCAACACACTCTATGTGAACATTTCTGATGGCCCAGTTAAAAACAGATGCTTCGCTCGCACATACACAAACTCAACAGTTGGCATTACTGTTTTCTTGGTATTCTTCCATTACTAATGGGAGAATTGTAGCCAGAAATTTCCAACAAATAATTCCGCTATTCTTACTAGTTCACTTTGATGTATTTTGTTTACCCCTGGCTCGAGAATTTTTAGTAAAAAATTTTTAAAAAAAACCCAACTTTTTCTCTCACTGTTTAGTATTTATCCCACGCAGAAATATATTTATTTAAAAAAAAGATCACAAATTCTGTAAAACACCAGCACCCTGTTTCGTTGTTCAAAGAGAAAAAGTTGACAGTGGCGTGATATTTGTTCACACGATATAGCGCAAATTTCGAAACACAAAACACACCACTTTCACTGAATAAAATTTCAAAATGAAAATGTTGAAACCAACCTATGACACGGCCGTCATCTCATCACAAAGTGCACTGAACGCCGCTGCAGAGATCTCTTATGACACAGAGTCATGTCCGATCACTTTGGCATATCGAGGCATGACAACACAGTGTGTGAGCGACAAAGACAGAGATATATACACAAAAAGTAGTGCGTTGGTCCCCTCACCCATTCATCCGTACGGCTGTAGCAAGTACTTCCTCCAGACGGGCCGAGGCAGCTACTGAAAACATTCACCCCGGCTTTGCCTTCCGTAACTTCGGCAGGCTGCCGAAATTAGGCGAAGCGGGGCGAGAAAACTGGGGCGAACCACCAATCCGATGTAGGGGTTGTTTCGGGAAGGGTTGCGAACTTTGTTTGGGGTCATTGGCATGGAGAAAGCCGTGTGCAAAGGGAGTGAGGAACATCCCAGACTGTTGAGGTCTTGGGTGTTTTCTTTTTAGGGAAAGAAGTTGCAAAATATTTTAAAATAAAAAGTTTCAGTCCTTATTTGAAACGTCATAGAGTAAGCAATTGTTTTTTACTACCCGCAAATTTATACTATAACTCAAGATTATGGACGGAAGGGGCATGCGTGAACGACCGCTGTGCGCTGTACGGAGTCTGGGCTATCAAGTGGTTGTGCTTTATTTAGAGAATCGAAGCCAATCGATTGGTCTCGCCGCCAAACCTTATCTGGACCATTCCTGGCGCCATTTTTATATTCTCCTTGATAAAAAAAAAAAAAGCGTGTAAGTTTTGCTATTTCCAAAATTTGTTCATTATTATTTGTTTTCAATTATTTGGAAACAAAACCTTATTTACAGGCGATATAATCAAAACTACAAAACATATTAGTGGAAAAAACTCATCTTTGTAATGAGACATTGGTAAAATTATATTCCATTAAAATGTAAAGGTTTTTTATAATCGTACAAGCTTACGTCATTCAGATGTGCCAAATAATTGTGAAGGCAAGGTTAACAGAGAAAGTTGATACTGTAACAAACAAAGAAACGTCCATGTTTGGATAGAAACATTCCTAGACCGAAACAGTACGCGGTGCATATTTCAGCTCCATCACAATGAACCCTGCCAATCGGAAATCATTTTTGTAAACTTGACAGCAGTGATTACCCCGTCACTTTGGCGGGCTAATGATCTCATCGTATTAGTATCTACGTGTGTTAATTAAACTCTTAAACTAAAATACAGTTTTTGGACGAGGGGCGTTCTAAAATTTCCCGGCCTGGTCAAGAAAACACAAGATTTATGAGTTTTTTTCCCCAACATAGTCAATTTCAAAATTAATACTTTTAGTTCAAACACTTTCCAAAATGTTAATACTCTCAATAAAATAAGATTTGTCCAACTGTGAAAAACAAGCATCTGTCTCGCCTTCAATCTCATCATTTGACGTGAATTTTCGTCAGCCGAGCCATTTCTTTTTGAAACAAAATGTAATCGCCGGGAGTTAAATCCGGCGAATAAGGCGGATGTGGAAGCACTTGGAAGTGAAGGTCATGTAGTTTTGCAGCAGCAATCCCAGACGTGTGTGAAGACGTACTGTCCTGATAAAAGAACTTTCTTTTTTTGCAAGGTGTGGACGTTTAGCCTGAATAGCATCCTCCAGTTTGTCCAGTGTAATACTCCCCGGTGATGTTTCTGCCCTTCTGGAGCACCAGACCATGAAGATCCCACAAAACCGGAAACCGTAGCTATGACTTTTCCTGCAGATGAAACCGTTTTTGCTTTCTTTGGTGCACTTTCACCTGTTGCCACCCACAGTTTGGACCGTTTCTTCTTCTCAGACGTGTAGTGATGAAAATCTACTGTTATGAAACGTTATGGAATTGTGTTTAAACACTCATGCGAAATGTTCATTCGAATATGATTTTGGTTCATTGTTAACAAACGCGGTACCTATCGAGCGAAAATTTCTGATACCCAAAACGTCGTGTAAAATGTACTGGACTGAGCCTGTTGAGGTCTTTACAATGTCAGCCAACTAGCGTTGAGTAGTGTATTGTGAATTTTTGTTTCAATTTCCGCGGCCATAGCTGTTTTGGGACGCCCTGAGCGCTCATCGTCTTGAATGAATGTACGACCACATTAAATTCGGCAGCCCATTTTTTAACCGTCGTTTTATAAACAAGCGACTACACTTAAGCGGCTAAATTTTTACAGCGCGCCAATTAAAGGATAATTGAATATCGTTATAATTTGGGTAGTCTTCGTGACATCTCTGAGTCAGGCCGAAAACTTTTAGAACATCTAGCTCTCCTATCTTATGAACTAAAATAAACAAATACATGAAATGGAGCCAGCGGTGGACATTTCATGCTGGATAACTGCTCGCCCTTAACCAGAAAATTTTTGGAGGGATTTTGTTCATTGAGGAATATGAAGGCGCCGCGGCACCTAGAGAAGACAGTAGGCTGTTATAAGCGGCCTTGAGGTGGCGAGTAGATCTGGACCCTACAGGAGACTTAACCTGAGGGCCCCGGACTCTGCAGTTTAGTCCATATCCATTATGGCAGAAAATTACAATTGAGGAAATGAAGGAGATTTTCATATTTCAATTGTTGATGCTGCAACTTTTAGTGGCAATTCTGAACATCTTAGAGGATTCATAGATGGAGTAAAAGTACTCCATCCTAACAAACGACCACTCCTTCTTAAATTTGTTGAATCAAAAATTAATAAAAATAAATTGCTAGGTGCAATCGGACGGAATTTTTGGGGAAAAAAATAAAGACGATTCTAGAAGACATTAATCTGTAAAGAAAACATGAGAGTGTTATTCTTTACTTCTGGACAAGGATAGACACAATGGGAGAGAAAGAAACAGCTTGAAGCGATGTACATGCCCAGTGGTCAAATTCTCCAAGTAATGCGTTGTCCGAAAGTGACGCAGAAATTAAATTGATATAAAAGTTATTTATACATTAATTAGCAAAGTTATTACATACTTTGATAGAGTAAACACTCCGATTAAATAAGATGAGGCAAATGTTCTCCGCGTCTCATATATCACACGCCCACTCTTTTGACAAAATTTGCAATTTGGATCAATTGTTGCGCGAAATCAGTCACCCATGAAATTTCTGCTGTAACCATTTATGATAAGTGGCGCCATCCTGCCGGAACATCTCATTAAGTCCATGGCTTCCAACTGATGCCACAAAAATACTTTTATAATCTCGCGATAAGGACAGTTCCGGACTCTTTTTCGCAGAAGTTCGGTCACCCAACCAGATGAAAATGCACCTCGTCAATGAAGATGAGATTCTTAGTAAATCCTCTTGCAGATTCTCCAGGACCCGTCTCTTCACGTAGTCGTTCGGTTTAAGCTGTAAATCTTGTACGCACATCTAAGAGTGTGAACGAGCACTATTGAGATACGTCATTCTATTTTCGCAACAATTGACATTTTTATTGTGAAAACCGAGTAGTTTGTTTAGAGTGAGTGTTTAAACAAAGTAATTTTACGAAAAAGTGGAATTTCGCGAATATTTTCGTTGGATGATTTTTTTTACGATTGTAGTAAAGACCTAACTCAATAGCAATGCATAGAATCGCTTCGTTCAACTTTTGGAACTGAAGTACCATCAGAATAGACTGTTTACAGTTGGTTTGCACAATTTCGTCGTGGTCATGCGTCCGTCAGCGATGAATTTCGTGAAGGTCGACCAAAATCGACTGTCATTCCAAAAAGCATGGATGACTGAAGAAGATCGGCATGTGACTTACAATAAGATAGAGACATCCTTAAGCATATCGAAGATTGCAGTACATTCGATTATGCATGAGCATTTAGCTGTGAAAAAGTTTTGTTCCCGATACATTTTACATAATTTGACCAGAGCTCAAAAATTATGCTCGTGTTAACTGTTGTAATGAAATGCTCAAAAAATTCCACCGACGAAGTGCAAAATTCCATACAACAAGTGACGAAACTTGGATATAGTCGTATGAACCGGAAACTAAGCAGCAATCCACTGTTTGGGTGTTCGTTCACGAAGCACTTCCAAGAAAATGATCGTTTGTTTCTTCGGTTGTACTGGACATGTCGCAACCATTTCTTTAGAGGATCATGCCGAATGGTACACAACAATTTGTTTGCCAGAAGTCATTGACGAAATCTGGAAAAATAACCGAAAGCGTCACATTAATCATGACAATCCAGTTCTCAAACAATTGATTATTTAAAGGAGAAAAACACCGAATTAATGACTCTTTGATCGTATTCAGCTGGTTTATCACCTAACGACTTCTTTTTGTCTCCGAATGTCAAACAAAAATGTGTGGACAGCGATTTTCATCACTTCAAGAACCTATTGAAGCATTTAACAACCACGTTTTTCAGATACCAACTTTGGAGTGAAAAAAAAATGTTTCGAGAATTGGTTTGAACGCAAGCAAAAGTGTACAGATCTTAAAAGAGGATTATTTTGAAAAGTAAAATGTTTTTCTTTCCTACTTTTACTAAAAACTTAAAAGGCAAACCTCGTATCACCATAAACCGCTGCAAGGCGTTCCTGGGAATGTCTAACTCAAGACACCTGTGACGAATTGACGTCCTGGACCACTCAGCGACAATGTTTTCGGCACTTATTTTAAACCAATATGTTCAAATTTCTGACCCATTCTTTTTACAGTTAGCTTCGGTTTACCACCTACACATACCACGTAGTTTTCGCACGATTTCAGTAACATGTTTTCATGACAGATGTGCCCTCCACCATCGTGTATTTCTCCATCACGACTAACCGGAATGTGCTTCTTCACAGAGATTGGTAACCCAACGGGGGAAAATGCCGTGCAATTTACAGCTTGCGTTACTTTCATACACCCTTTAGCTCAAGAGAAACTTAAAATCTCAAATATTAATGGATGTAAATTTAGCATCAACAATTGACTGTTTCAGATGCCCACATAGCCAAGGTGACGAAATGTGCCAAGTGCCATCGGCAAAGTCACGAGATGATGTAATGCCAACAGGAAAACAACTAATAAGACAGAGCAGCCCAAATACCGGGCCTTCACGTAAAAACTATCCCGCACGCGAAGTGTTTTGATTCTCGGCGGCTGGGCATGTCACGGCGCCCAAGAAAGTACTTTAACTTCGCTGTGTATAAAACCTTACTTCATAAAGATGCTTCTGGTTGACATGTTACGTTTTTTCACTGTTTCTGATTTCATTTGTGATATTTTCCTGTAGTTCTTCCAAAGTGCTTGTACTTGTTTTATACACTCTGTCCTTCAGGCAACCCCAAAACTGTTAAATCCGGTGAGCGAGAGAGAGCATTTTCTTAATTTTATTCATGGACCCCGCTGCTGCAGCATCTTGGTGAAACCTCCCATATTGCGTCTCTTCGTCTGTAAGCTCTGAAAAAATGTCCCTTCTGTACCTTTCTGCATCTGTTGTCTCGGACCGATAATACCCTAGCGCTAACAGCACACCAAACTTCATCTTTCTTATCATAAAGAGAGGTTTCCTGTGGATTTTCGGTACACCAGTAGCGCATGTGTTGATTGTTCACACGGCCGTTCAGAGGTCTCGTCTGAAGCGTTGGGTTCATTAATTCACAGATGAAAGAAGTCACTCTTGTTGCCCGGTCGCCTTGTTTTGCACGGGTTGAGGTTTATTGTGTGCACTGAAACTCCCACATGTAGCGCTCAATAATTTCCGGAGTGATTCTATTAGCAAACGTTTATACCTTATCCTCTGTTAAAAATACATTCCTTTGTTGTGCACTGTTCCAGTTGAATCAAATTTATTTGCTTTTCTAGGAGGAGACAATCGACCTGCAAACGAAATTCTGTACGAACCGACCAGCGAACTCAGGATTTACACAGGAAAATGCGCTGCTATCCCATCTTGCCGAAGATCAACTACTGCACTGCAATGAAGCGACGTTCAAGAACAGGAGGGGAAAAAGTGGGGTGCGCCGCTCGCAGCCGAAGGGATTCAAAAGACCGAGCGTTTTTATGTGAAAGCTCTGGAGTGGCATTAATAGTGAATTGAGGCCATCATATGTTGAAAAGTGCACATAAAAATAAATAAATAAAATAAATGAATGGTAGCCCGTTTTTACTGAGGCACTGCAGGCGATGGACACTGATGATACACGAGATGAAATAATATATTGGGAAAGGATTTTTTTTAAGGGAGGAAACGTTCGAGGCCTAAATTTCGAGTACCTCCCCGGCATTTGCCATTTAAGACTGAAGAAAACGTGGTGGCGGGATTCGAACCCCGGACCTCCCGCTCACGAGTCTGCGCCTTAACGACCTCGGCCACCCTTGAAGATGAAAAGTGCACACAAGTAATGTAATTTTTATGGATAATGGCTGGAAATCATGTATGATGATTGGTGTACAGATAAACGCCTCTAGCAAAAGTGTTGGAAAAAGAACTGCGTGGAGAAGGTAGCCAAGCTGCTTGCTTATTTATTGACCTTTGCTAACTGTCGCAGTCATAGCGCAGCTGTTCCCGGGTGTGTGTTCTTTCTTTATTTGACAGTACACATGTATTATATCTCGCGTGTCTTTATGTGTTAACTCAGTGGTGAAAGAGTCGTAAGATCAATTTTTGTACATACAGTTGATTCTGTTACTTATGCGAATATCATACTAACTTTTTTTTTTTCACAGAATTAACCGGATGAGAGCGTGCTCATGCATTTTTTCAACAGAATTCTGCCACTCTCAAACTGCGAATAATTCCATAAGAACAATTCACAATGTGTTTCCACAAGACAGAGTTATTAGTAGGGATTTGCAGCCCCTTCGGTTCCGTGTTTAACAGCCTGCGATTATCTCTGGGGTATATTTAACAATAAAAAAATACAATACAAGCCCGACCACTTTACAGAACTCTTTAAGATAATTCGTCAGGAAATTATCCGAATTACTCAAAATGAACTACAGCGAGTGATAAATAATTTCCTAAAGAGATGTCAAAAATTTGTGTAGAATGAAGACGGACAGTTTCAACACCTCATTTGATAGTTTGGTGAGTAATGAGCCTCTTAAATTGTTTTGTGTGTTGTTTTACCCTCCCGCAATCACCGAAACCCGGTGGGCGACTAAGAGCAACGCACACGCCCATAGGCAAAACACTCCGGGGGAAAGCAAAACTGCCCGCAAAGCAGAAAGTGAAATTGCCAACATAAAATGTTCTAAGAAATTTCCATTTGTAGCCATGTCCCTTTGCCCCATCCTTATCCTATAATAATTATAAAATGATTCAGATGTCCAGCGGAAATTCCAAATAATTGTAAAGGCAGGATTTCTGAGTAAACAGTGAAAGTTCATACTGCAACAAACAAGGAAAAGTCCGTGTTTGTACAGAAATAGGAAGGAAACAACAGAGGGCTCATGTTTCAGCCCCCACACAACGAACCCTGCCTATCGGTACTTTTCTAACAAGGCAGCAGTCATCATCCCATCACTCTGGCGGGTTTATGGTCGCATCATATTTGGATCTACATGTATTAATTAATCTCTGTTGTTCTTTACTATAACTTTGTATGTTACCTAGACAACTGCAACTCTTGTGTAAAACACTTAACTCTCCTACCTTACCAACTATTCCCGAAAACAATACAGCCACTTACTTGGGGAAAAGGTGATTTAAAAAGTTGCTCCGCGTAAAAATAGTAAGTATCGGGTGTTCAATAATAATTTTATTTTGAACATTCCTTTACGCATTCTCAAAATTGTTTATAAATACTGGTCACCGTTGATGCAATGCATCTCTCACAGGTTTGCGCCAGTCTTCAAAGACATGCTGCAAACAGCTCCTTCAGATTCGCCTCCGCAACCTCCACCAGTGCTTCTGGTGATGGAGAAAGTCACAGTAAATCTGAACTATAGGGGGGTCAGGGACACACTTTACATTTATTTTTGCGAGATATTCAGCAACAACATTTACGATGTACGGCTGTACATTATGTGGTGCAGCATCCACAATGCTTTCCGCTTGATGGGTGCTAAACAATGAACCAAAAACGCATTCGAATGAACCTTTCCCAAGAGTTTGAGGGAGATTCTGCAATGTTTCCTAACAGAAGATGAAACACGGATTCATCACTACACACCAGAGACGAAGGAGCAGTTCAAACAGTGGGTGGAAACAGGTGAAAGTGCACTAAAGAAAGCAAAAACTGTTCCATCTGCAGGAAAAGTCAAGGCTAAGGTTTTCTGGGATTCTCATGGTGTGGTGCTCGTAGACTACCTCCAGAAGGGCAGAACCATCACCGGGGAGTATTACACTTCACTACTGGACCTCTGAAGGATGTTATTCGGGCTAAACGTCCACACCTTGCGATAAGAAAGTTCTCTTTCATCACGATAATGCGTCTTCACACACATCTGGGATTGTTGTTGTAAAACTGCATGACCTTTGCTTCCAAATGCTTCCACATCCGCCATATTCGCCGGATTTGACTCCCAGCGATTACTTTTTGTTCCCAAGCTTGAAGAAATGTCTGGATGGACGAAGATTCACATCAAATGATGAGATTGAAGCTGAGAGAGACGTTTACATTTCACAGTTGGACAAATTACATTTACTGAGAGTATTAAAAAAATATATTGATTTATAGTTGGAAATAAAAGAAGCATTTCCTTTAAGTTTTGTGTTTTGTTGGTGAGGCCGAGAAGTTCGGCAACACTCCTGGTAAGGTACGACATACATGAGATCACCACAACTTTCCCAGCATAAGCAATCGATTTTGTTTTTGTTGGTAATATCTTTAACAAAATGCAGCAATCTTAGAACTCACCGAGCACAAACACGTCTCATGTCCAACATTTGAATTACCAAAATGTAAGGGGCACGCAGTGGTAGTTTCTGAAAGTGTCTTTCACGAACCTCTCTCTCACAAGAGAAGCGATGTTGGTTTCTTCTGTTAGAGCACAACCTGGAGAACTGGGTCCACCTTCCTTGCTTTACTCTTTAAACATTTTGTATATCGTGCCATAGGAAAGAACAAACTTTCTGTAGGCCTCAGCTGAAGATCTGTTGGGACGAAAGGAGACTGTTGGTGAAATCATTCTTTATTGAAAAGCCTTTGTAATTAACATGAATTATTGCATATGAAAACAGCTGGTGATGGTACCGTGTTTGCAACAGATTCTAAACGTTTTCGCATTAGATAAAGTTTGGAGAGTTTTTTTTTTTAACAGCAACGGAACTGATTTAATACGTAAATTATTGTAGAAGCATCCCAAATTTGACACTTTCTCACTTTTGTCTGGTACCAGAGTTGTAAATCGCTATTCAACTTTTTCATCATATCAAAAGACGATCGCAGTTGGTATTGGAAAACAAAAGACAGGGAGTACCGCTGTAATAACTGTGGGATATTATGTTAGAAAATAAAAATAACATCAAAGTATACCGAGGTAGGTCAGTAGCGGCTCCTTTCCGGATATGATGCCCGTTGTTCGCTTGTACTACAAAAAGGTAACGTATACCCGGGGAAGCCTCAATTTACCGTACGATATTCCTTGTTTAAGCTGGTTCTGTTAAGGTAAATGACATACATCGGTTCTTACTGTACTAGCACGAACCCAGAACCCTGAGCTGTAATATGATTCCATTGAGAGTATAGGATTTCTCCTCAAACGGTATTTCGAGGAAGAATGCCAAGAGAAAAAACGAACAATCGAAATACAACCCGTTCTTAGTAATAAACGATACTGCGACAGGAGGGAAAGAAATAGAGAGAGGGGAGGTAGAGGGAAAAAAAGAAAAAGAGAGGAATTCCTTTATTTCAAGAACAAAGAGGCGGAAAATGTAGCGAATGTTGGTTTTCTGCGAAACAGAAGTGGTGCCATATTTTAACACGCGAAACGGCTTCCATACTTTGCCTATGTTTTATGTCACAGGGAAAAATATTGCACTACGGTACGGGTTTTAAAATAAATTTCTTTTAGTGGAGGCGACTGTTACAAACTCTACGTATTTTTTGTGCTTTTAGGCACTTTTGAAATAAAAGTGCCAGAAATTTTGCTTTCAAAGAGTCTAAAATTATAATACAGAGAATCATTTCTAAATTTGCATTCCATATAACTGCACACTTAAAACAAATTTAATTTAACAAACAAAAATGTTAGTTTAGATATTGTCGGTGGATTTTAAAACTAATATTGGTTTCATGTTTCACCCCTTCAACCCCCTCCCCCAACTATCCTTACTTTCAAATTTTAAATTGCACCCCTGATTTACAATACTTTAAATTTAAAGAGAATTGGGGGAAGTCATTCGTCACTGCCTTGTACGAGGGGCGTTCAAACAGTTTTCGGCCAGACAAGATTTATTATGAAGAATATATTGATTTTTCAACACAGACATCTTGTCAATCAATACATTTAGTCTAACAAATATTCACATTTTTAATATGCTCAGTAAAATGAGATTTGTCCAACTGTGAAAAACAAGCGTCTGTCTCAGTTTCAAGCTCATCATTTGATGTGATCTTCGCCTACTCAGCCATTTCTTCAGGTTTGAGAACATAAAAGAAACCAATGCGAGCCAAATCCGGCGAATATGGCGGATGTGGAAGCACGTGAAAGTGAAGGTGATGCAGTTTTGCAGCAACAATCCCAGACGTGTATGAAGACGCATTATCGTGATGAAAGAGAACTTTCTTCTACGCAAGGTGTGGACGTTTAGCCCGAATAGTATCCTTCAGTTGGTCCAGTAGTGAAGCGTAACACTCCCCGGTGATGTTTCTACACTTCTGCAGACAGTCTACGGGTTCCACACCATGAGAATCCGGAAACAACGGTTTCTTTGGTGCACTTTAACTGTTGTCACCCACAGTTTGGACTGCACCTTCGTCTCTGGCATGTAGTGATGAATCCATGTTTCCTCTACTGTTATGAAACGTTGGGGAAAGTCACCGGAATTGTGTTTAAACAGTCTAAACACTTGCAAAATGTTCATTCGAAGCATTTTTGGTCTATTGTTAACAAACGCGGCACCCTTGGAGCGGAAAGCGTTCTCATACCCAAAACTTCGTGTAAAATGCAGTGAACACGGCCTATCGGCGTCTTTGCTACTCGCATACCTTCAATCGGGGATCAATGAGTGCGGTATTGTGAATTTTTGTCACAATCTCGTCGGTCGCAGCAGTTGTGTGACACCCTGCGCGCTCATCATCTTGAGTGTGTGTACAACCACACTTAAATTCAACAACTCATTCTTTAACCGTCGAAAACGAAGGGAATAATCCTTTATGTGGAATCTAACTCCTCTTGTATTTATGTTAGGGATAAAGCCTTCAAAACGAACTTGTTTACCACAGCTCGCAATTCAATGTTATCAATTTTGTAAAAAAATTAATAAATAAATAAATAAATAAAAAAAAAAACTAACAATATTTTGTTTACACTATCGTCAGAAACAAGTGACTACATTTACGATCTGAAAATTTATAGCGCGCCATCTAAAAGATGATACTTAACTGCCATAGTAATTAGGCGGCAGGTAACTTCAATATAATCCTCGTAATGCATATGCAAGTAGCATCTTGTAGTTCGTTTGACGGCACATTGTCAGTGAATGATTGTGCGTTTGTGTGTGATTCCGTACTCTCACGTACGACATGCCTTCTACATATAGTCTTGAAGAACGGGTTTTTATATACAATAAGTTAGAAAATATCCTGGCATTCGTGTTCCAGATAGATAAACTGTTCGCCAACTTGTTAACATATAGGCAGATTTTCCTACGCAGATGTCGGCAAAGTATTGCCACTAAGGGGCATCGTTTTAAACATCTCTTGTGACAAGATGAGTGCTTATTGTCACCAGATTTAAATACAGTATCATTTTATGTTTTCAGTAACTTTACCCGCCATAACTTTCTTCCGGTAATCAGTCATGTCTCAATGTACAATCTACACCTTTCTTTGCAAGGCCTTAGCAATTTCGCGCACTTCAACTTGCAGGTATTTAAATACTATATTATGTGTTGTTCAATGTATTCTCCTGCTGCTGTATTTTTGGACGTTCTTCACATGGATAACCTTCAACATAACATTTTTTCTTAGCTTCTAAGCAATGACGTAACAAAAGTTGGCATGACAGCCATTGTAATAGGCGAACTACACAAAAATACCAACATATTCCTCAGCATTTCGTCCATAAAAAACAAAACACTTCCTGCTTTGGCGCTTGAGCACACAAAAACAGCTGAAGTCACATTTATATGCAGGCGTAGCCATGACAACTGACAATTAATGACAGCTAACGGAGAGATTTGTCCCTTATAAGCGAGAGAAACACATTACAAATTCCCAGTTTGTAGCCATTGGCGTTCTTTTTTTTTTTTTTTTTCCTTCGTGTGTCCTCTTTGCTAAGCAACCAGATATTCTTCGTTTCTACCATGCCATGTCTTAATAAATTGATTGATAGCGCGAAACAAATGAGAGATTAGCAGAAACAAATTGCTCCTAATAAACTGTACACTTACGCCTGGAAACTGGACTTGTTCGTCCAGTTTACGATCTTTAGAGAAATGTGTGTCAAAAGATCAATTCATGCAATAATGCGGACACATTTCTGAGGTGAGGCACCTTAGCTTTTCAGTTTGCATTTCCTTGATGGAAAACAAAGGAGTGAAGTATGCAGTTTTACCAAAGAGAAGTGGTCCCCCGTTCAACTGGTGACCACAATGAAGAACGTCATCTTTCACTAATTTGTATGATTCTCTTCTGTTTTAACACGCGTATCAGAAAACAGCCCTCAACATTTATAAGTAAATTAATAATTATTAGTTATATTTACTACAGTATTTCCAAATTCAAAATAATAGTTCGCGTATTTGTCACTAGAGAGTGCGTATCGCAAATCTCTGATAATATTACCTACATTGCAGCGATGACACTTTTGTGATTTTTAAACGCATTTTGTGAGGGTAACTTACAACTTAACTTTTATTATTATTAAATTTATTTATGTTTTGCTAGCTTGTTGTTTAAAATTAAAGAAGAAATTGGCAGGCTCAATTTTGGGACTGGCTGTTATTTTCTTCCAGACTGACATGATTCCAGAGTAGTCATGCTACTCTAAAATATTGCACTGTCCGATTTCCTGAACCCCTGTGAGAAATATAAAATATATTTTAAAATGCGTAATTTTAAACCGTTTAAACATGTTCTAAAATGTTGCATGGTTATACAAGCAGAGAGCCAGTACTGAACCTAAAGTGTACCTGTTCGCGCAAGCATTTGTTTTTCATGAGTTGAGTACGCCAAGAAATACAAAGATACCCCTAAAAGCTGAAAGTGTTTTAATACTGTTAACAGAGTATACAAATAAAACCAAAGTTCTTTAGTAAGAATATTAATTACTCTATGACGGTCATTCAAATTTGAACCGGATTTTGAGTTGAGATAGAGGCAGAGTCATAGTAGTAATTAGGTAGGGATGTGTGGAGGGGACTGAAACAACAGACTCCCGCACTGGTCGTTATCGCCAATAGCGTTCTGCCTGAGCAAGAGGTTGCACCGTCCTTTTTGTAACCAAAGAAGCAGTCAAACTGATCGAGGTTTTGTTCAAACTTCGGGCACAGTAGCTACGCTTCCAGTGTTCGACTGGTACAAGAAGTTCCTCAGCGGTCGCGTCACTGAGGACAACATCCAGGCCGCTTTCACCTTGTGCAAGGTGTTAAGTGTGATCGAAATCACTTCAGAGGCGGGCATAAGTTGTGGAAGTGCAGACATAATTGTTTCTGAAGAACTGGCGAGCTGGGTCCCGTGTCTTCTCGCTAATGAACAGAAAAATGTTCTAAAGGACATCAGTCAAAGGTCGAGTGGTGAGCAGTTTTGTGATATGTGATCAAAACAAGAGAAGAATATGGAGTGCGCAGGGTGCTAAGGCCAAGGCCAAAACTTGTCTGTCAGCCGGAAAGGTTCTTGCGATCGTGTTTTGGGACCCCAAAGGCGTGTTGCTCATCGATTTCCTTCACGAACTGTGAATGCGGTGTATTACTGCAGAGCGTTAGCCGCCTGTCGCAGCAAAAGATGCCACTGGACACATTCTATAACACCCTCCTTACAGTCCCGATCTATCCCTTTGGGATCACCACATGTTCGAGTCACTGATTGAGGCATTGGGAGGGAAAGAAGATGAGCACTTTGACATGCCCATCTTCATTCTTTGATGAGGGGATAATGAAACTCCCCATCTGGCGAAGAAAGTGCATTAACATAGAAAAGTAACATACTTGGTTTTGTAAGTAATATCGGAAGAGAAATTGAGAATGACAGTTACAACAGAACTTCCAACTGATGGAAATGTTGATCAACACAAAGTAAAGTAGGTTTGAATAGTCCTGGCGAATGTGCAAAACACGCGCAGTGGTTTTTGGTCGAGTTCATTTTCCGTTTATGCGTTTATAGAGAAGTCAGGTTAGTATCTCTCTTACTTCCGTACTGAACACATTGTAGGGACGGTTTATTGTACAGCTGTACCTCTCTCATTTTCTCGCTTGCAATTGTTTGTTATATTTATGTAGCTGAGAAGTTACCCCCACTACAAATTTCCTAGAATTGTCTCGCGCAGATAGATATAAGTTCATTCGCCAGGACTATTCAAAATTACAGTACTTCCCTCATCCACTCTATTTCTGGTATTTGTATGCCCGAGGTAACCGTGCATTCCTTTCACTATTGAAGATTCTGCTTAAGTGAATGGATCGAGGATAAAGTTTTTGACTGCTTGAAATGAAATGTATAACATGATTCTTAATAGATATTTTTATCATGCCGTTTAATTTTTTTCACTTCGATATATTGAATTATTATGTTTTTTTAAATGCGTATTTAACCGTATGTAAAAAGCATAACGATCCAAAACAGACACAAAAAGTATTAAAAGCTTAAAACAGGCAAGAGAGTAGGCAAAAAGGCTAAATAAAAACCGACCTTACCGACCCCAAATGTACGTGAACTGTTCATTTCTATCTATAACCCTCAAAGAGAAAGACATTTTGCATAACTTCCGGGATCTGTCATAAACTACTTGCTTATTTTCATTGTGATGGTAGTTGTAATTGCGAAATTTGTCGAGAGCTATCGTTCTAAACTAACGACCCACAACTGTCGTGAAACGGACGACAAAACTATGAAAGACCTTGTATTAAAATAATAACTTAAAATGTCTAAAACATACATTTTTGTCTATTATAACTTTGTGAGAAATATTTTTCTTTTCGGCTCAAGTTTTAAGGCGCCCTACCATTTCCATTGACACTGCAGGAGGCCGTGACTTTGGTCAGCGAACTGGAAAACTTTTTTTCTGCTTGTAAGGAAATCTCCATTTTCTTTCAAATACGACAAAGAAACCTCTTTGAGCAATACAAAAGAATAATGGGGGCGTTTGACCAGAGTGGGCGATATCACAAACACACGGAAGTTTGCTGACAGAAGACGTTAACTCCATGTTAGGAATTAAGCAACATGTTCTGATGTATTGGTTACAAACTGGCGAGATTTATAGCCTACACCGTTTCTAGCCGACATGCGGAATTTCAGATACAATCTCCACAGTAAAAACTGGAACACCTACAGGATGCTTTACTAAAGTGGGGCACTTGCGACAAATTTTGTACGATTGTTTAAAATGTGCTCAAGAAAACTAAAATATGACTGAAGGGGTTTAAGAATAAATTCTACAAATAAGTCATTCCATATTACAATAGCACTAAAAACAGCGAAATACTAAATATTAAATTATATCGTTTAATATAATGAGCTTCGTGTTGTACAAAATGCCAAAACCGACTCTAAGGTTGGACTACACAGAAACGAAACGTTTACCTAAAGGTTACTTGTAAAATCGCTTGCACAAGGTAGGCTGCTTTCGATAGGAGATAGGCTATTACGTCAGAGACAGCCCTCAGCTCTAATCCAAACATAGAGGCAATGGATGCATTAAGTGTTAATATTTAGACGTTGGTATTGCTGTTTTTCTCGCAATACCGCCACTTACTCGCTGTAGGTGTACCGCCTGACATGTGGGGATAGGAACATGCTGCGAACATAGATTTAGTGAGAACACTTTTTCTGAAAGAAATTTTGGGCTGCGAACTGCGGAATTATGAGGGAATACGGGGCCTACAGTGAGACTGAAATACTTGCAGCGAATTATTCATGAAAACTGAGCTTTGCTTTTGAGCACTGTGCTATCATAAACAGCTGGAGAAGGGATGTGGATAGAAATTAAGAAAAGGACTAGAAACAATAAGAATGAGTTACATTTGGATGGCGGGTCAGAGAAACAGAAAGAGCGCATAGAGGAATGTTAGGAACCGTTTGAGGGATATGGATAGGCAGCAGACAATAGCGCAATGCAGGGAGATGATCTCGCTGGAAGAGCAAATTGGGTTAAAATCTGAATGGGGGATGGAGCAATATATCAAAACAGAGGCCAGACTAAATAGACAGGGGCTCGCGTAGCTCAGACTAGGGGCATGGCGCATGATTAAGACCAGTAAGAATATGAGCAGAGAATTTGCCCCATATTTAGAAAGGGGAAATCATGATTACATATTTTGCCCAAAGGTAAAGGTACGGAAGAATGCAGGGAAAAGTATCCACCGCACTATTACATAAGCCGTTATTGCATAGCACCATATTGAAAATTAAAAAGTGTGCAATGCTCAATAATATTTTGACGATTATCACTTATCGATTTCTGTGTTATTTATGACTGTATCGTTGTGCATAACTTTCTGAATTGCTAATTCACTCTATCAAGTAAAAGTGCAAGAATTATCGCCTAAACTAAACAAAAAGAAAATCAGAAGTGTGGAGTGTTTCCATGACGACGCGTGCATTCTCCGAGATGTAGATGCGATTTTGTTTTCCTCGCTGTAGCAGATATGTGGGACAAGTGTTGCATTTTTAAGCCACATTGGCGCCTCTGTCGCAACTATCTCTTCACCATCACGTGCACGCATAAAATTATTACACTATGTGGTTGGCACGACTGACTGAGTAGACCTGCCGCGGTACCAACATAAAATTAGCAATTTCCAGCACTTTACATGCCTCTATCCTTAAACATGCAATAAATTTGGACAAGTTTTTCCTTCTTTCTTTTTCTCCTTCTTAATCACCGTTTTTATCCGGTATAAGAAAAAAAGAAAAGAAAAGAAATAAAAAAGAAAGCAGTTGACTAACGCTGAACGCATGGTTCATTCATACAAGTGCAAGGGGAGGATACAAAATAAAAATAAAACAGGTCATGACAATTGTATGTAATAAATAAAATCTGTATCGGTCTCTATTCCTGTCTGACGACTTGCAAACTTTCGTGCAATAACGGCACATCTAATGTAGAACGTTCAAAGTTTGTTACCATTCGCACACGTGTAAATAATGACAAAAAACAAACATATAACTCTTTTTACATACAAGTTAGAAAGTTATACTTGAATTTAAAACAGCTTTATGGAAAATATTTATTTGAAATACCAACCCAAACCGCAACAGAATTTTGCCACGTCGTCTACGAGCACGATGCCTGATGCGGTGATGTTTCGGGAGGGGGGGGGGTTAATTCCCTTTGTCGCTTACGAAAATGCCGAGATGAAGTTTTATTTTCCAAGAATTTTCTACCCTTCGATTTATTATACTTTCATTTCGTTGGTTCTGCTACAAGTAGAAAGCGCCAGGCCGAGCTGGGATGGTGCGGTGATACGGCGACTTGCACTTTCTAAACAATGGTAGGAACACTGTCTGATCTTTCTCAAAGTAATGTCCGTTGCATGCCATACACCTGTCCCAGCATTTCTGTCAGTTTTCAGACATGCTGGAAACCAACTTTTCACAACCGTCTCCGCAGCCTTCAACACCTTCTGATCATGCTGGAAAATGCCTCCCAACAAGGTGTTTCTTCAATTTGGAGAAAAGAAAAAAAAATCACAAGATCCTAACTGGACTACACAGAGGATGAGTGACACACTTCACATTGACATTCAGCAACAACGTTTTATCGTGTTGCACGGTAAAGTATGATATAGCCTTGCACAGTTGTGTACGACATGCTGATACTTGGTGTTGATAACACACAGAGTGTTGCTGTTTGCTCTCGAGATCGAAAGCTCATCAGCAGTGCCCAAGATCCGCTCTTACAGCGGTGTTGATGCTTTTATCTGTTGCAGCTTTTGACATTGGAAATTTATTGCCCTCCCTTCTGTTAAATCAACTTCGGGAGAACAAACTCTCCATAGGCCTGAGCTGATGTTTCGTTGAGACGAAAGCAGACTTTCAGAGTAGCGCGTGTCCACCTTCAATCTGTTGTAGTTGCAACTTCACTGAACTCCAGTTCCGTGTGTTTACAAAGTATGCCCAATTGTTTGGCAGTTTCTCCGTATATATGGACATCCTTATATCAAGACCAGCGACTTACATTTGAAATATATAATTGTGGTGAGTAATCCAGTGTAAAAAAATTGTTTGAAACCCAGTAATGCCACATTTGTTACCTACATATTGGCTACTTTATTTTGTTTGCTGCAGTGTTGAATAAAGAATGTGGTTTAGACCTTAATAAAGGCATTTATCATCACCTTTTGGGACCTATTTGTCTGAATTTTCACAACCTATCTTTCCCCTTTCCAACCATACCTTTACAACGCTCTAGTTTTCATAATCCTGGTTAAACCACTTTTTCTGCTGCCCCATGAGGGAGATATCTGGTAGCAAAACTTTATATACTTGGCACAGTTCTTTTTAAAATTTTGCTAACGGTAAAACTAGATGTAAAAGATGAGCATTTTGGCTAAAAGAATATGACAACACAAGACATTAACTACCTTTCAAAAAAATTGTGTAAATTCTAAATCAAAACTACATATGAATATACATTCAATTAAGTTCCACTTGTTGATTGATTTATTTACGGACGCTCTTTAACAGCTCAGGTCATCAGCGTCCCATTCACTTCAGGGCGTGAAACGACCGACAAATTTTGCTCAGAGCCTCTTCTTTCAGATTTGAGGTTCTTTATCGTGCCGTAAATGCGCGACACGGGACTTACGGCTTTACTTCCCTTCCGAAGGAAGCCATACTTAGCATTTTTACGCCCCGAAAAAATCCATCGGTTCTGACCGGGTTTGAACCCGCGACCTTGGGTTTAGGAGACAAGTATGGTGATGTAGTGGTATGGACCACTACATCACCAGGATCGACATAAAGTTTCACGAAATTGATGTAAGTAAATATAATTTTCAAGCTTTTAGAATACGAGAAAATTAAAAGAAAGAGTTTGTGGTTAACAAGGTTAGGATTTTTACGTAAGCACCTTTATTTGAGGGGAGAGCAAATTATAGTGTCTTCCATTTATACTGGAGTAAAGTTTTCAACACTTTATCCCCTTTTTTGGACCTTTATATCCTTTTATCTTTTCCCATCAAACCCTTTGATCCATTTCTGTCCTTTTACTACTATTTTTTAATATTTTCCACATTATTACATTTATTTCATTGCATTGTAATTTTTTATTACTTATAACGGTTGGAACTAATAGGAGAGAGCTTAATGTATCATCCACTTTAGGGGAAACATTTTTTCTACAGCATGCGTGCAAGTCCCTGACTAACATATGCATCAAAACAAAACAAGGTATCCAACCGTTATAAACGTAGGAAAAGACAGCTAATCCATGACGAAACTTATATGGAGGTAAATTTATGAATGCTATCAACAACACCTTACACCAATAAGCCCTAACTACGTAATTATATTCAATAAGTTGCTATATTAAACACCTTCGTCGGCTGCGAGGCCCCATTTTACACAGTTAAATGCGACTTGTAATTAAAAACACCATATTTTCACATTTCCATACTTAGCACTGGCAGTAATCGACAGCTGTTTGCTATAATCATATTGCTAAGTTATGTAACATTCCGGCAAGTAATAAGTCATATTTTAC
Source organism: Metallyticus violacea (assembly GCA_030762175.1). Lineage (NCBI taxonomy): Eukaryota > Metazoa > Arthropoda > Insecta > Mantodea > Metallyticidae > Metallyticus > Metallyticus violacea. Next base: position 88,814,417 of record CM060841.1, read on the forward strand.
CCTTTAGACTGGCAGGTAGAATTGCAAAATGTGGTTAAAACAACCTCTAGAGAGAATTGTTAGACAGGTGACAGGACATTTTAAAAATTAAGTAATTTAATAATACAGAAAATCGCAAACATGCAAATGCGTATTACTCAGAAATATAAGCCGTCATTTAAAACCGGTTTGTTATATTAATTAGTTATTTCCAGTTTATATCATGACATAGTGGTGTACAGTAGTGGCTTAAAATGTTAATACCCCGTCACCATAATAGCGTTTAAACAAATCATAAACTGTGAAATATACATTTTAGATAAACTTGCCCATTTTTTGATCAAATGGGGTAACACAAAAGAGGAAAGGGGAAAAAGTTGACCTCTTAAAACGACAAAACAGCAATGATTTAAGAAAGTAACAAATAAAAATAGATCACTTTGTAAAGATATTACATTATATTTATATAAAAATTATTTCAAGAAACTTATAAAATGAAAATTAAAAAAATTCCGGGAATAAAAATTACTCCCTTTTTGTATAAAATTCACATTTAACAAAAGGTTCTTGAATTTATAAACATGTTTAAATTATAACAATTTTTGCATTTCTATATTTTTTGCATATAATTTGCACTCAGAAATATTAAAAATAATTAAAATTTAAAACAATTAAAATATTTTACAAAACGTAGAAAAATTTACTTTCATTACTTTAATTTTCAGTTATAAAACTAATAAAAAACATTACTTTCCCAATTGTACGCTTTAAGTTTCCCAGCTCAAATTTTAAACACGTGTTACCTTCCGATTTGCATGCTTACGCCATCATTTGGCAGTACTGTACAGTCAATTGCCATATCCCGCTATAAACCATTCCAAACTGAATGAACCGGTATAATTGAGCCCCTGAGCTAGGTTTTAAAGTTATGGGACAACTTTTGTTATGGCAACTTCCGAATACCCTTCAGCAAGTAAAGGCGATCCGAGATTTATCGCGATGGAACTTGTCATTATGCGATAATCTGCACTTGAAGCCTACTTGCCTGAGTTTTGTACCTCTCGGCATTACGTCAAATTGAACTCTTTACGATCGACTAAATGTTCAAGATATTTACACGAATAGCGTTTGGGAGGTCTTTGTGACTTGGAACAAAGAGAAGCAGAAAGTTCTTATAAAACTGAGCAATATAGTTTCAAAATCTCTATATAGGAAGCTTTCTGTTTCCATAGTTTATTAGCCGTGAGATATTTTAAGCTTTGAAAAGGTAAGTCAAAGAACGGAATTAAGTGAGTACGGGGTATAGGCCAAATGTGCTTGATTTTCACAAAATTCCAACACTACCTTTCTAAAATACTCGACAATATTCCGGAAACTCAACCATGCTTTATGGACAACTTTTATTTTTTCAGAGAATGCACTCAGACACGAAACAATAAACACCACAAGTTCCTTCCGCCTTAGCAGTGAAATTCTTTCTTACAAGCCGTTGCTATGGCAATTGACTTGTCTCTAGTAGTGCTGAAAGGACAACCATGGCAACAAGAACTCTGATAGAAATGTCCAACAACACGTGGGTTAAATTTTAGACGAAAACCCTAAGAGGGTTAAGAAAATCGGCGCGGTCGGCCGTAAAGACTTGGTCCGCGGCCAATAAGAGGACGAGATAAATCTTCCGTAGAGCAAGTTGTCCGCGGAGGAGGGCGTTGTCCCTCGGAAAACGGCTATAAAAATGAAGCCATTAAGAGACAAGGTTTTGGGACAAAATGGTAATGTTGTAAGCTATCTAGGCAAGTTATTATTATGATTATTATGGAGCCAATATCTGCCGTACAGATCGCTTACTTCAGATTGGGCAATTTCCTTGCCTTTATCCGCCTGTCACACCGCTAGCGGCTACTTCGGGATTGAGTTATATCTACTGCTACCTCCCTCTCTTTTGTTTCACCATGTCTTACTTGCTGGTTCTTTGTTTTGTGTTACTCGGCCAAAAAGTTTTAGTATTAATGAAAAGAAAACCCTGCCAAATGTCCCACTGCAAAAGTGTTATACACATAAAGTTTCTCAAAGTTGGTGATACTGTAATTCTGTCATCTCCATATTTTTAAGTTAGCACATGATTTATTGTTCCCATTAGAAAAGCGTTTAATGGGAAATCCTGTATGTATGCGAGTTGAGCAAAATATTTAATAAGTGTTAAACTTGGAATTAAAACACTTGACACAGTTTTAGACAATATTTATAAATAAACTAAATTTATTCCAATTTTTCCATAAGTTTCTTTCAAAGATATAGCTTGTTTACCTCTCACTAGAAGGAACGTGGAAAAAAAGTGGCATAAATCTTTAGATAATTATACCAGTATTGCAAAAATGGTAATTAAGTGGTTTCTGAACGTAAGCCTTGCGGGGTAAAACTACTAATTAACCTTTTCTTTATCTGTTATACAAAATTGCTGTTTAAAAATGCTTTTTCGCGCTGAGAGAATGTAACAGTTTGTGTATTTATAAGATCAGATAATTTCCTTTGCAACTTGCCAGGAAAAAGGGCGTTTTCAAATGATTTACATAGTTATTATTTATTATACAACATGGTTTCATGCATATGGGAACACTCAATGCACCGTTTGCGTCACGAAACCATTGTTTGATAGTACTACGCCACCATTGTCATGCTAGAGGAACACTTCTGTCCCTTTCGGATCCGTGTGAGGGTCTCACAGCCAGTTCTAAAGTGACTTGCCTCCAGATAGAACATCACGAAATTTCTTGGGTTGGGGAGTCCCTGCATGAGTTGAACGTTCTTCTCTGGTGTGTAATAGTGACGCCATGACCCGTCACCAGTCACCAGCTTCCCCCAAAAATCTGGATCTCCATTAAGCATTTCCAGTAGCACACGATAGTTGTGCCCAGTCCCGGGGAACTCAATGTGCACACACTTTTTCATATTTAAATCGTCATGAATAAAGGTGTGCAGGGTTGCACGACCGAGGCCTGTTACACATTCCATTTTATCAGTTTATGCATCTATCAGTCATAATCAATAAGACACAACCTCAAAGTTCCTGAGAGATCGCGCCGCATTGTTGACGGACAACCAGTACTCCTGCAGCAGCTTCTTGACCACATCTTCCTCAAAAAGCACGCAGTCCTTATTGTCCACATTCGGTCCTGGTGGTGATCGAGGAATTTTTTCGGGCGTAAAAATCCTAAGTATGGCTTCCTTCGGAAGGGGAGCAAAGCCATGGGTCCCGTGTCGTACATTTACGGCACGTAAAAGAACCTCAAGTCTGAAAGAAGAGGCCTCTGAGCAAAATTTGTCGGCCGTTTCACGCCTGATTTGGACGGGACGCTGATGACCTGAGAGCGTTCGTAAATAAAACAAATGAAATACATCTTTCTCTATTTGACACCAAACGAGCATCGCCCTTCGAATGAACATGCTCTTAGATGTGTTTACTATTTGCAAAACAGAGCTAATGCAAATTATTTCTAAACGCACTTCGTATTTATATTGCTGATATTGTAATAAAACATAAATTGTCATCTCTAGTTTTTTACGTTAGGTCAAGATATATTTACGTTTTAAAAGTTGTCACTGTAAAATTTGCCTAGTGCGAATGTATTCGAGTTAAGTGTAAATAGTAGTTTATGACGTCACATATTAAAGGTGACAGTTAAGACCAGTTTTAACAGATATAAGTACAGTTAACATGCTAGCAAACAAATCTTAAAAACATATTTCTGAATGGTGTTTAACGCCCGTTTTTACTAATGAGGCACCATGGGCGGTGACACTGATGATACAAGAGATGAAATGATAATTTGGAAAATGATTTTTTTTTTAAGGAAGGAATCGTTTCAGGCCAAAGTTTAGGGTACCTCCCCAGCATTGGCCATTTAAGAGGACTGAGGGAAACCTGGAAAACTCCTCAGTCAGGGAGGACGGTGGCGGGATTCGAACCCCAGACCTCCCGCTCACGAGTCCGCGCCTTAACGACAATGACGACTAGAAAAATTTACAATATATGAAATAATAATTACCCCATTCCTTATTAAATCGTAGTTGATAACAATGGATGCAGTTTCTAGTTTTATTACCTTGAGTTAAATCAACTAATTTTAATAGACGCAGTCTAGAAACTTTTAACTTTAGTTTTTTTTGGGGGGGGAATAAAAAATTTTAGATCATTTGTATTTAATTTTTTCTCCCATTCACGCTTTGGCTACCTAGATCCTGTTTCTATCCTGAATAATTTCTACCTTCTTCAGGAAAATCTTTGCATCTTCGTAAATTTTCTCTTCTTTAAACGCATTTTAAAATTTACTTAAGTTTTAAAAAGTATATATATTTATTAATTCAAGGTTACCTTGCGGAATGTCTTCCCGTTGATCGCGCATTCGCGCGGCAGGTTCTTCCACCTGGCGACAGATGGCATCCTGCAGACTGCCGTACGGCCCCCCGGCCGGTGGCGGAGAGGTGAGCGTAGACATCACGACATTCTGCAGCCCTGTACAAGAAAATGTTAATATTTAAATCCTTTAGTTAAAGTAAATTTTTAAATTCTTTTATTTGTTACTTAAAATATACTCCAATATACAGCGCTATAAAATTAGTAAATCTAAACATAAAAAAAATTACAATTTTGAAAATGTAGTGGGTTAGTTATGTCCACGACTAAATTTTGATGACCTAAAATCGTTAGAGAATGCACTTAAAATTGTACATTGATACCTTCCAAAACCGCCCGATAAAAAATGGAGAAGATTATCGTTTGAACGGCGGAAAACAATTTTGAAGCGATATTGAAAAACTGAGAATGTTGTCGAAGTTCAAAGACAATGGAGACGCGTGTGTACAGAACAGAACAACAATTGCACGCATTAGAGACAAATTTGAGACTCATGGTATATATGTTCACAAGGGCAGATCTGGGAGACCTAGCACAGTAAGAAGCCCCGCACACTGGATCCAAGACACTGGATAGGACGAAGAGGTCCGATTGAGTTTCCACCGCGTTCTCCGGATCTAACTCCGTTGAACTTCTCCGTATGGGGAACTCTTACGGATGTTTTATAGCGTAGAAAGCCTGTTACACTGACAGCACTTCGGGAAGAAATTGAAAGCATGGGCTGCAATCACTGAGGACATTTTCGCAAACGTTGCTCAATCAGTAGTTCAACGTACTCAGAAGTGTATCGACGTCGATGGTGGGCATTTTGAGTAGTTGTAACTGTAAACGTCCAAGATGATTAGTGCTCATCATTTTCTGTTTGTGTGAATTCAGTTTTGTTGTGTTAACAGTTTTTTCTTTGCTTGAAGTGTGTATACATTTTTGGCACCCTCTGTCCTTTTGGTGTCTAGTAAGTGGGATCGTTGGAGATTTGAAGGAAAATTTTCAAAAAAAAAAATCTTCTTATGGGTACAGCCTTCGGCATTGGCTAATAAAGAATATTCTTCAATGATAAAGCTCTTTCCATTTCCTCAAGGAAAGAATGTCTGCTACGAATACAGCGTTTTCATGTTTTGTTATATTCCATCTCAATATCCAAATTATTAAGCACTCTCTACAACAATTTAACGAACCTCGTATTTTTCAAATTATTACAGCTGGAAACGTGTCCTAATGTTCCATAGCAGTTTGTCATCTTTAATATGAGGGCTGTTCAGTAAAAAAGGACCACAGTTTTTTGACAAATACCTTTACTCATCCCCATAATTTCTGACGATTGTTCTCAATGGGTCAATGCACCTGTCCTAGCGTTTCTGCCATGCTGGAAACTGTTTGTGAGCACTGCGTCACCACTCGTGAACAGCTGCATGAATTTCCTCGTTGTTGTCCAATTTTTTAACTCGCAGCGAGTCCTCCATGTTGTCGAATAGGAGCCGGATCCAGTGACTATGGCGGATGCGGCACAACAAAGAACTTTAGCGATGCCAACTTTATTGTGTGAAGCCGCGCATTGTCACGTTGAAGGGTCTCACTGTTGACATATTTTGGGGCTGGGGACTCCCCGGATGTTTGCACTGCATGTTTGTGGCACTGATACCAGACTCGTCACTACCCTTTTCATTTTGAGAGAGTCAGTACTCACAATCTGGTTGTTAAGGCGCGGACTTGTGAGCAGGAGGTCTGGGGTTCGAATCCCGCCAGGACCGTCCACCCTGACTGAGGTTTTTTCCAGGGTTTCCTCAGTCCTCATAAATGCAAATCCCGGGGAGGTACCCTAAACTTAGGCCTGGAACGATTCCTTCCCTAAAAAATAAATCCTTTTTCAATATATAATTTCATTTCATGTATAATCATGTTCATCGCCTGTGGTGCCTCTGTAGCAAATAAGGGCGTTAAACACCATTCATTCATTTTCTAATCAAACTCGGCATATAACCATCAAATCGACCGTTAACCAGAAAAATTGAACTATTGAGGATGGGGGGTTAACCTAAAGAAACATTGAAAATTAATGGTTTTCTTGAGTACATGCTACTGAAATTAAATAATAAAAATAGTTACAGAAAATCAGCGAAATCGGACTATTAGGAGCAGGAGTTTACCTGAAACCTTAAATGTAAAAATTACTCCGGTGATACAAATATTTTTCTCGCGACGAGCTCTCTATATATGCGAAACTTTAAAAATCGCTCTAGTAGCCGCAATTTTTATTTTTTCTCAACGAAACTTAGTGTATGCTCCTGAAATAAAATAAGAAAAATAGTTTCTGAAAATCAGTGAAATCTGGTCATTAGAAGTGGGGGTTTACCTGAAACCTTAAATTTAAAAATTACTCCGGTGATAACAATATTTGTTTTCTCGCGACGAGATCTCTATATATACGAAACTTTTTAATCGCTCTAGTAGCCGCAATTTTTATTATTTCTCGACGAAACTTAGTGTATGCTACTGAAATAAAATAAGAAAAATAGTTTCTGAAAATCAGTGAAATCTGGTCATTAGAAGTGGGGGTTTGCCTGAAAATTCACATTTAAAAAGCGCTCTCGAGGCACAAACTTCTCTGCTCCACCGCTCTGTAATAACCTTCACAAATTCGACTTGCTGCTTATGTGTGACGGGTTTCTTCTGGTAACAAAGTACGGGGTTTTTTATTCTTCTTTTTAACAATGGAAGATTTGGGCAGACCGTTATTTGCATAGCTTTTCAGGTTTCCACTATTGAGCTTACATGGGGGTATTGGCAGATAAAGACTTTACAAAGATCGTCAAGTAGGTAATGTCATATCTCATCTTGAACACTCCGAAATGTTTCGATTACATTCAACCCCATCTCCCCCTACAAAAAAGTTTTATTATTACTAAACATCAGATACAAAACGTTTTAATTTTCACGTAATTGCTTTCCTGTACTTTAGGCATCAGAGAACACAATCACTTTTTGGCATTGTTTTGACCGAAAAAAGAAACGCATAAAATAAATATGTAGACAATATATATTCCTCTCCGTCTTTGGCAATCAGTATATCTGGCAAGAAAGATGTATGCTATTATTTGTCGCCCGCATATTAAAACAGGGCTTTATTATTCCATACGCGAAGCATATTCCGCGCCAAGGAACAAAAACGTCGCAAGTAACCGAACAGAAGGCGGTATAAAAAAATTCCTGATCGAACCTGCTATCTCTGTTTTGATTCATTACTCACGTTTGCAATCTCTAATTTAACTTGCAGCAAAAGTGGGAATGTTTTACGAAATTTATTGCGTGACCTTTCCGCGTGCTGAGTAAGATAAATGTGTGTGTTAAAGTTGGCACTTCGATTAGTATCGATAATTTGGTGTTCGACTTGCGATACAGAGGTTGCAACTTCTGTTTCCTGCAACAACAACAACAACAACAACAACAAAGGAAAGCAGCCAGCTTTCGTTTACTGGCAGTTTCGTAAGTGAGCTTTGGTTTCAAAACAAAGTTTAGGGTAATTCGGGGAGAGTTGGCAAATCGCAACTGCCACAATGTTGTCCTTGTTTAAGAAGACTGGGTAGTTGGATTGGTTGGAAAAACTGATTTTTTGTTTTTTTTGTCTTAAAAAAAACAGGTTTCAGCTTTTCAACAATATATACATGTCAATTCGGGGTCAAAGGACTTAAATGTTGATATTTAAAAATGGCGGCGTACTTGCCACAGCCACAATAAGCACGCCATGACAATTTCAATAGTAATGTTGTTTTGTTAATTGTCTTCGGAAAATGAGTGCATTGAAAGCAAATTTATATGCCAGTAATGTGAAGATAAATAAATTAGAATGTAGGAATAGGCCACATACAGAAGAGGATGGGATAAAGTCTTAGAATGTAGGAATAGGCCACATACAGAAGAGGATGGGATAAAGTCTTAGAATGTAGGAATAGGCCACATACAGAAGAGGATGGGATAAAGTCTTAGAATGTAGGAATAGGCCACATACAGAAGAGGATGGGATAAAGTCTTAGAATGTAGGAATAGGCCACATACAGAAGAGGATGGGATAAAGTCTTAGAATGTAGGAATAGGCCATATACAGAAGAGGATGGGGTAAAGTCTCCGAAACTTGAAGAAATCACTAGCAGGAAAATTATTGTTAGACAGAAAGCCACTTTCTAGTGAGGCTGCCTCATAGATCCAGAAATTGACCCCTCCAGCTCTAATATGAACTGGAAATAAGAAGAACTGCAAATACTACTGTCAGAGAAATGGTTATCTGAGTATGAGGGTAGGTCTATAAGCTTCCGGACTCGCCGATAAGGATTATCGCCTTATCTGTTAAGTAAATAACTGCAGCTGTAACTTCCGCTTCGCCGCGTTCAGTTGTTCAGATATAGTTGCATAAAGAAGGCTATGTGTAGAAGATTGTGACATGTTCAAAATAGAGTTTCGAGCTGTTATTAATTTCTTCACAAAAGAAGGACTTACTCCAAATGAAATTAAATAGCGATTGCCGGTATATATGGGGAAGCATGCCCCTCATATTCTACCGTAAAAGAATGAGCCAAACTTTTCCGAATGGATCGAGAAAGCATTGAAAACGAAGAGTGTGCACGCCGGCCCTTGGAGGTGCTCACTCCTGAAAACATCGCTCGCTCTTGTGGAAGGAGAAATTATGCAAGACCGGCGGCTCAAAGTTAAAGAAATAGCAGCAAGGTTGGGTCTTTCTAAAACAACAGTCCTTCGAATTATTCATGAACATTTAAACATGAATAAGTTTAGTGCAAGATGGGTGCCTAGACTTCTTTCCTCAGTTCAAAAGCAGCAATGAGTCATCTGTTGTTGGGCATTTTTGGAGAGAGAAGTTCTGTAAACTATTGTTACAGGAGATGAAACTATGGTACTCTACTATGATCCTTGTCCAAAAGAGAGAATCAATGGAGTGGCGTAAACCTGGCGAAGCACCGCCTCTAAAGGCCAAGGTCACTCAGTAAACCAAGAAGATCATGACCACAATCTTTTGGGACTGTGAAGGAATACTCTTCATTGACTTCAAGGAGAGGAACACCACAGTAAATGGGGAGTACTATGCTGACCTACTGCACAGACCACGTGCTTCCATCAAAGAGAAATGGCGAATAAAAATGAGTGGTGGTGTGCACGTTCTTAACGACAACTCTCCTTTGCACATAGCTCTTGTTGCAAAGAAAGCTGTGAAGAAATGTGGCTGCAAGAAGACCGACCATCCACCCTACAGCCTTGATCTAGCTCCCAGAGACTATTTCTTCTACTCAAAACTCAGAAAGACGAAGAAGAAAATTTAAGTGTGACGAAGAAGTGATGGATGCTGTTCATGTCCATTTTGCAGACAAGACTTCTGACTATTTGGGGGGGGGGTGAAATATAATTTAAAGATGTGAGAAGTGTATTGCAATAAATGGTAGCTATTGAAAAGTGAAATATAGTTTTTATCTTTAAGGCCGGAAACTTATGAACCTACTCTCGTACTTCCCTACATCATGGTTGTGTCCTGCAGGTTCTGACACACGGTGCAGCTATCGACGTATAAAGACAAGCATTCTCTCCCTGAAGCTGTGCTACTTGCAATAACGGACATCTGTAAAGAGGAACTTTTACAGAAGTTGCAAATTCCAAAAGAAAAAATTCATAATGTAATACATTCCCTGGTGTGCGCTACTGGGTGTCCTGTCCACTGTAGCAGCCGAATCATCTGGTGGAAACATGAAGACAATTCTTCAAGAAATCGATAATCGGCGTGACGATGATCAAACACGCCAGAGTGGACAGAAGACTACTGAAACAAAGTAGGGAGAGCAGAGACACGACCGTGGGGGCTGGAAAGTTCTGAATTAATAAGTCGCATGTACAATTTTAATTGGTTGATTTTTTTTAATACTCCAAATGCACTTTTCTCAGAAACTATTTCAAATACCCTAATGAAAGTTTTACTGTTAAAATTTAATGATAAATACACCATTCCAAGCAACAATTATGATATATATTTAGGTTTTGTTTAACAATTATTTTAATTGCAAAAAGAGAACATTTTCTGAACACAATATTACAAAATAATTTCTTTAACTAATATATGACATATTGATCAAATTTGTGCTGGAAGTTGTCAGAAATGTTGTACATAAACAGTTTCTGAGAAATGTGCACCTGAATGAATGCAAGCTAAATAAAAAAATTAGTGCACAGGCAATGGGGGGGGGAACTTAAAAAATTAGCATATAAAAGCAAATATTTCCTACTATATGTGTAACATATGCTCCAGAAAAATGTTAATTTTCAATGTTTCTTTAGGTTAACACCCCATCCTTGATGGCCAAATTTTGCTGGTTAACGGTCGATGAATATGTTAATTGATTTCGCGCCTTAACGAATTCGTGGTCCGAAAACATTCATGGACTCTGGCAGGGATCGAACCCGCGATCTTGGATTTAGGAGGCAAGTATAGTTACTTCTAAACCACCAGGACTGACTTTTAATACGAATGAATATTTAAAAAATTGGTTCAATTTTCATGATTAGCAAACTATTTTTTATTGCCACAATTTAATACTCAAATTTGTTTAGATAGAATGAAAAAATTGAGGCCAACAGAATGTTATTTTAAAAAGTTCAATTGAAAAACATAAACAAATACACAAATTTTCCAGATGTAAAAATAATCTACTTTTAATCTGTAATTTTGTGATATAACCGCCGTTAGAGCGCTTTTTAAATTTGGATTTTCAGGTATACTCCCACTTCTAATGGTCCAAATTTTCTGATTTTCACAACCAATTTTTATTACTTTATTTAAATATTATATATCGAATTTTGTTGCCAAAAATATTAGTGACGCTAGAGCAATTTTTAATTTTGTGTTTCAGATAAACCCCCCATTCCTAATATTCTAATTTCGCTGATTTTCAGAAACTATAATATTTCACTTTAGGTTAAACCCCAATTTAGCTGGTTAACGAAGTCGATTAAACGTTTGTTACCTAATTGATCGTTATATGCCAAGTTTCGTTGAGAAAAAAACAAAAAGTCTGTCACGCAACATTTGTATGAACTAAACGAATTCCTCGGTAAGTAGAATTTGTGAAGGTTATTAGAGCAGAGAATGTAGTAAAAAACATATAACGCTAACTGAAGATATATATATATATATATATATATATATATATATGTGTATTTATTAAAATACATAACTTTCAGGCTTATAAGTATATGCTTTTCCCATATTTACATGCTATATTGTAAGCTTAACATTTGCAATTAGAAGATGGTTAACATTTAAGTTACAAAGTTAATGTTAGGTGTACGATTGCTTTTTTTTTTTTTTTTTTTTTTTTCCCTCCCGTAACCGTTGTGTTCTCTCCGTCTGCACTTTATACTACCAAAGTTGATAACAGTGCATACACTACTGCTTAGTATTTGTACATCGCCCCAGCATTCCCCGGTATACGACTTTTGCCGCTGCCGTTCGGTACTAAAGTCGCAGGACAGCCGATAGATCTGAGGCAAGTTCGATTATTCGTCTATGCTCATACTTTTTCACTTGGCACCCAGTTTATCGCTTGACGGGAATATCCAATTGTTAATGCTAACAGTAACAATCCCCCCGTATGTTACTTCACCCCTAGGTCATCTTAATCGATTACAAAAAATATATATATATATATATATATACTCTTTAAGAATTTCCCTGATATTCAAAAACATTTATTTTTATTATTTTATTTTAATGGCATATACCTAATTTCGTTGAGAAAAAAGCAAAAATTGCAGCCGCTAGAGCGTTGACACGCACGCACACGCACACAACTCATTTCATATATTTTGGTGCGTAGTAAGTAAAATCGACGAAAATCTTAAGAAAATTTTCAAAAATTATTTCATGGCTGCAAACTCAATTTCTCCTTCGAAATTCGCTAAAATAATATAACAAATACATTTATATTATTTTTATTCTCGCAACCGTTTAACTGTAGAGTTATGGAATTAAATATCACATAATTACAATCCCTATATTACTAAGACACTATTTTCAAGTAAACAATAGTTGCAGTATATTTTAGAATTGAAATATTTAAACTAATACTTAACGATTATTTCATGTGGAGACTGGCAAATGCTGAAATTAAAGCTCATTCGAAAAGCGTTACACGAAAGTAAAACAGTAAAGCATGCCATATTTCTCATAGTTACCACAGCCAAGTATCGTTACATTTTACACATGTCTGCACTCGCTTGTATCCATGGCAACAAGTGAGCCAGTTACCACAGCAACGCTTTCTCTGTCACTTCAACTGTTAGTTTTTCTGCACTCTAACTTAACCTTGTGCTTTTAACGGTCAATGTTTGTGTATTTCTCTAACTGCTGGAGAACTGTGTTCACTGCCTACTGTAGCAAATTCCTGTCTCGCAGTGAAAGCTTGGATCCCATTCATGTCCAAGTAGCAGGTGAAAGCTGAAGAAACATTTTGCCAGATTAGGGTTAACGTTGCTCGCGGATATTTCAACTGAAAATAATTTATCGAGCGGGTTTTCTCACGCACAAATATTTCCAGCGCGTAAATTAACCGCCGTGTTTCCATGGTTACCAGTATGGTGCCAGAAACCAGCGGGGATCTTCGTGACGTAATAACTGTGCCAAACTCAAAGTACACACCATCACGTCATCGCCTTTGTTTCAGAACGAGATGGTGTTTTTACGCAGTCAAAATATTGAAATTACAGCGAGTGGAAAAGACTTTAAAAAAAAGAAGGGGTAACAAGGTTTCGAGAGGGATGAACATTAAACTTTGTTAAAAAATATTAACTTTAAAAATTTAATAACCCATTGTTCTCATGAACTTGTGACCATCCCCCCCCCCCCGGCATCACGATATTGTAGCGAACTTCTGAGGTTGAACGCCGCTACATTGCTCCAGTGGAAATAATGGTTAAGGTACACCGGGGGGGGGGGGGGGGTCCTTAAGTATGAATGAAAAGAATTAATGATAGAGGGAAAGTTGGAAAATATTTCGAAATTTTGTGTAATCTGTTTCGTGGTTACCGCAGCAAACCTTTAGAACTAACTAAGATATTAACCAATCAGGACTTGCACCATTCTTGCACTGTTCGAGTCGAGACCCCCAAGAGGTAAAAACCGATTTCTAAGCCGGGCGATCACATTGTAACATGCAAAAGGATTTGGAAACAATGGAAGGGTTCTTGATTGCACCTCAAAATAATAATAATGATAATAATAATAATAAACATTACCTTTCTAACGATCTCTTTAGACAAGAAGATTGAGAATCCAAATATGGCGAGCCCAAGATGGCGTCCAGGAAGAAAAAGAAACAGTTGAATATCAATCCTCTTTCTTAAGAAGCCAAAAGGAATGAATGCATTATTTCCACTTGTTTGGTTCGTTTTGTATTAAAACTGACTAGCAAATACGAACAAGGAGAGATAAAAAAGAATAAAAACTTAATTGGATGGTTACGACTGTTAGACTGAGTTGTATTAATGCGCTTGCGCACGATGGTGCCGTTAAGATAAATGGATTTCGTTCTAGGATTCAATTCTTTTAAAAGCCTGCAGACAAAGTGCTTTAATTGTTCTCTCGACCTTATCTGCAATTCGTCCCGCTGTAGGGAACCTTGCGGCGCGGGGTTGAGTCCCGGGGGAGGTGTAGTATGTCACATTATACACATCGGTTTGTGATACACTGGCAAAAAAGCATCACAATGAATACGTCAGTTGAAAATATAGAAATAGAAAGAAAATAATGTAAATAGGCGATAGAGAAAACCCTTTTCTTTTCCTTCACGGAAATTTCTCATTAACATGCGCCACTTCTCAGGTGGGGACATCTTAAGTATATTCTTATGCGTGAACTCTTTTTAAGGCAGCACTAACAGCACGTACGTATCTCGCAGAAAACAATAGCCTCGTCATTAGCATCCCTAAACAGCGAGTGCTATACATTGCGCCATTTTTGGGAGCTACTTTTTTTTTAACTGCGCCATTTCTCCAGCATGACGCCAGCAAGTGAATTGCTCTTACGTTCAAATCGCTCGTTACTTGTTTTGTAACAGGGAAATCCGCGCATCGCGATCGACGGCGGTTTCCATGGCAATAAATAACAGCTGAGCGTCGACGAATTTCTATCCCTTGCAGTAAATATGTTAAATCAGTTTATGCTGCTATAAAGTTTCAACTGTTAAAGGTTTTGTACTATTACAGTGTAAATCATACTTATTTTCAATATTACTGAGATGTGTTAGGGGATAGGTCATTGAAATACTCGAATTCCTCGGATTTTTAAAAAGATGCGAGATTTGAAAATTCAGTGGCTGCTCGTAACATAAAAAGTTGGTGCAGCCCCTACCTTCAAATTTGGAGTTAAATTTGAAAATAATGTTGAGTATTTACTACATATGTTGAGTATAAAATATACTGATACACATAATTATATATAGGCATCATTCTTCATTATCCGTTCCTAAGAAGTGTTTTAAAAACTTTGTTACCATGGTAATAATTTCACAGAGAACGTTTATATTACCTACTCGCTGTTATACATAACAGAGGCTGATAAAGGACAACTACTGTCCTATTTCAACATAAAATTTATTTTTTGGTTTAAATTAAATTACAAAAGGTATGGTTTGTTTCACCTTATATGTTAAGATTTGAATGTAATTGTTTATTTTATCTCATGATTATTGAACCAAATAATATAAAATATTAACTACAAGTACTACAGAAGGTGTAAAATAGGAAACAAGTCATGCTTACGCAAAGATTCACTGTTTGTACGTTATTTTATGCAACTGCAACAAAGTACCGGAATGGCGCTATAGAAAACCGAAGCTCCAAACAATAACTTCAATAAAGTCGATTGATGGATTGATTGATTTAGTTTATTTACGGACGCTCTTTAACATTTCAGGTCATCAGCTTCCCATTCTATTCAGGGCGTAAAACGGCCGACAAATTTTGCTCTTTCAGGCTTGAGGTTCTTTATCGTGCCGTAAATGTACGACATGAGACCCAAGGCTTTATTCCCCTTCCGAAGGATGCCATACTTAGGATTTTTACGCCCGAAAAAATAATATAGTCGGAGCTAAGTGCAAGAGCTAAAACGTTAACAGTCAATAAGTTATATTTTTGTAGCTACAGACTACAACACAAGTAGCTAAATCACTGTATGTAAATAATGTAAACGTTAATAATTGTACCTAAATGAAGCCTCAAAAAATTATGTTTAGCAAGCTGGCAATGCTCGCCGGCTCGCGCATTCTTCTGAATTGCTATGGAAATGGGCACACATTTCTGCTTATCCTAGATGCTGCCTATTGTCCGATTCTCAGTTTTGGCTGTACTTGCTATCTCAGAACATAAAGCTAACGTCTACCGTTGCTAAGAAACAGGTCACAAGTGCAATCAAACTCCTTCTGACGGGATTGGGCTGTACCAGACGATAAAAGTGTAAGAATTATGCCAAAGTAGCGCCGTTACTTATAAATTTGTATGTCAGCACTCAGAAATAATTTAAATTTGTGTTAAAAAAGGAAACCATGAAATTAATAATTACGTATACAGTGGATAAAAGATCAGACTATACCTTCTGCACCTTAAAAAACGAATCTTTGCGCTCTTTTTTACGTTTTATCGAATCCTACCTTAAAAAAAAAAACTTAAAACTTTGATAAGATCAGTTGTAACTCCAATTACCCTCAACACAAGTACTAGGTTGCTCTGGAATAGTTCTGTATTTTAATGTTTTTTATAATTCTTTAAAAAACACACACTTTTTTAATTTTCTGGAAAGAATTACGTTTATCTAGATTATGTTTTTTTTTTTTTTTTTTTTTTTTAATTAGAGATGGGATGAATTCTAAATCTTCTTCACTAGGATTTTCGAGTTTCTCTAAATTTCATTAAAATATTTTTTTGAAAATTAATTACAGAACATTAAAACGAATCTTGAGTATTTCATTTACGCACTTAATTTGTAATAATCGTAATGAAATGGAGACGTTTTTAAAGACAATACTCTTACATCTGCTTTTCATTAAAAACAGACAAGCATTTCGAACATGTGAGACCTCTTATTTTTTGTTATACATTTTTTCGTATCTTGGGGGGGGGGGAGTATTTCCGAAAACTTCAAAAACTTCACAAACCGAAAACATTCATTACCACGTACCATAGTTCGAACCCACAGCCTCAAGTTACTCGAACAGCAGCTAACACGAAACTGCCAAGTATTATATTAGATAAACAAAACACTATCGCTGAGCGAAAGTCGTGTTATGTCGTTTTTCCCGGTAAGTATCTCAGTTTTATTAACGCACGCCACAAAGAGTAGTTTAGTATTCAGGTCGCATAGATGAAACCATTAGAAGACTTTGGATTTGTGTGTAGGTAGAATTATGAACAGCGAGATTTTTGTTATTCAAATGTCTGTAAGGGGGCCCCGATTGTTCCTTTACAAGCCTTGTTACGGAGCCCCAGAGAAAAGCAACTTTACATAACACTGCTTGTACTACCCGGACAAAAAACTCATCTGCGTTTTGCCAATACCTATGTCATAAATATACCGTTCTGGGATTTTTGACAGCTCAAAAATAACCACAAAAAAAAACTATTTTGTTCGTAAAAGGCATTCACGCCGAGGTAGTGAAACAAAAGCATCACGGAACTCAACTGGTGATAGATTTAAAATTGGTCTTTCACGTGTATAAAACTAAACAGTTGAACATCATCCTTACTTAGTTTCCATAGTAACCAGCGAGAGAAAACTTTATCCCTACACTATTAGAGAACATTTGCCCTGCAGGTGTTTGATACCCATTGACTGTTTTCCCTCCATGTCCAGACTAGCAATACAATCAGTGAAAGGGCAGTGCCCATAAAAAGTAAGCGAATTATTATTTTTGGAAAACAACAGACTGCTATACAAGGCGCTGCATGTCTTACTGAAAGCATAAATATGTTATTATTATTGGTGTCAGATAGCAATTATGATGTGATGACATTCCTGCGGCGTAGGGGTGGTGTCATCGAGCAACGTGACCTGACTAGCGATTGCTCACCTTTCGAGGACACTTTTGCGAACATTTATATCTTCCGTACTGTCTGTTCGTTACTGTGCAAACGTAATATTTCAGTTTTGATCCTTCTTTGAAAGGAAAAGGCTACTGCGAAAAATTGGGGGAGGGGGGGGGGGCTGAATAGCGGTAACATGTCAGCTGTACCACTTTCTAGCCGTATTTAGCAAGGCTTGTAAACCAATATCCTTTTAAAAACTCTTGCTAGACGTTTTGTCCATGCCTGTTCTTGGTATTACGTAAATGTGATTGGGAATTTAATATCTCAACTCGACTGCAAATTCCCAGGGTTCTACAAACCTTAAGACCAGTTCTTGACTTGGTCAACGTGGAAAAAATGTGTAATGTTTCAGCCTGTAATTCTTTTGCAATGTTTCCATAACAATGGCGACGAAGGTCCTTCATATGTTTTTATTACCGTGGAAACGCTATTCGCGTCTATATATACGTATAATGTACCGCACGTTAGTCATATGTCCCTTAATAACTGCGCTGAAAGTTATTCATATGTTTTGTGTTACCGTGGAAACGCTATTCGCGTCTATATATACGTATAATGTACCGCACGTTAGTCATATGTCCCTTAATAACTGCGCTGAAAGTTATTCATATGTTTTGTGTTACCGTGGAAACGCTATTCGCGTCTATATATACGTATAATGTACCGCACGTTAGTCATATGTCCCTTAATAACTGCGCTAAAAGTTATTCATGTGTTTTGTGTTACCGTGGAAACGATTAATCGAGCTGTTTATTTTTTGCTTAATAACTGCGTTGAAAGTAGTCACGTGTTCCTGTTATCAAGGAAACGGTTAGTTCCAGCTAATTAACTCTTTTCGTACGAACTGCGATGAACGATATTCTCTGTTTCTATTACTATGGAAACGATTACACCTCGCTGTAAAACGAAATCTTTCCTTGATAACTGCGCTGAACGTTGTTCATGTGTTTTGTATTACCATGGAAACGCCTAGTAGCAGCTCTTGTTACTACGGTAACCAGGTCGACAGTGACGGTACAAGTTTGAGAGACCAACATGTGAACGCGTGTTCTTTGACAGTTCCACTTGTTGACAGCATTCCTTCTTTCTCGGAACAAGTTTTTCATTAATTTGATTGATTTTCTGTCTGTATTGACGTATTGGCAGGCCAAAGCAGGGTACTAATTTCGACCTGGAGGGAAGTGGAACAGGTGCCGGGAAATAAACTGTTTAATTGGAAACAAATTTGTGCAGTTTTACGTCAGTATATCGCCAAGCCTGCATCAACAATTTATCGGCTGCGGAACTGGTTTAACTCCTTTCCTGGAAGCGCTGTGAAATCTTGTGGTTTACTCCAGCACAGTTATGTCAGCCTCGTGTGAATCAAGGTGTGCACTATAATAATTATTCTACATATTATATTTCCCTAAAATAGAAAGCTCCAATTTGTTCATTTGCGGCTTGGAATGGTACGCCAGCTAATGTCATCTTAACCACTGTTGTCACTTTTAATTGTTTTGTTCTCTCCTCGCAGAATATTGTTATTAATAATTCCCATTTTCCACATTTAATTACATTAATTGTGGTGCCCCGCGGAGCTGGCCATTATTGCTAATGACCCCCTGCACTTGGCTTTGAGGCTGCCAGTTCGGTGCCCGTTATTGTTGGCGCATGTTTAATATATTTTCCACGTAATGTATTTGATTTTCATGCAAATTACTGCTACATTAAAATTTCGCTCTTTTTAATATTCCCGGCGCAACTGCTGAAGGAAGAAAAATTAACGTCTTCATTTTGAGCTTATAAAATTCCGGCAAATGGGCCCCTAATGCGGTCATTTCCTGCCGTCAGCTTTTTACAATTTTCTATAATACAAAATAAGAAAAATAAATAAATATGTAAAAGCCGACCTCTTGCGCTGCTTTCTTAAAAAGTGGACATAATCAGCGTGGAAACTGTGCGCAGTAATCTGATTAAGTTTGCAAATGAGGATATTTACAATAAACAAATGAAAAGCGCTTCCTTGGTAGCATGTCTAAACAAATGAAAACTGATTTCAGCCCGTTTCCTTGGTAACCGCTCTAAACAAATTTAATTTCCGATTGGAGAAAGATATTTCAGAACTTCAGTTTTGTTCACGGCTACCCGTTTGTGCCTCCCCCCTCACCGGGCGGCGAGGCATGGACACCGACTCGCAGGGGCTCAAACGCTGTGAAGATCCGCATCCATAACAGACGCCGCAGCAGAAACCTTTCCAAAGTTCAAGCCGCCAACCCATCACGCCCTGGCACTGTCGACCTTGCAACAGAGTAAAATAAGAAATGGGAGAGCGGAAAATTCCAGCATTCACCTAAGTGACCAGAGAAAACCACGAAAAACCGAAGGTCATAATGGCCACCCCCCGGACCTCTGGAACACGAGCCCAAGTGTTGCCACCTGAAAATCCAGCTCGGTTCTAATTTTCTAGATTTCTCTAGGTAAACAAATGAAAGGTGTTTCCTAGGCAACCTTTCTATACAAATGAAAGTTAATTTCAGAGCATTACCTAACCGGTCACCTTTCTAGACAAATGAAAGGCGTTTCCTACGTAACCTTTCTAAACTAATGAAAGGTAATTTCCTATACGTTTCCTAGAAAAGATTTTAATAAAGCAAAGTAAATTTCACACTATTTCTGAGGCTAGCTAATTTCAGATAGTCTCATAAGCAAATATATTCTAATGCCTTTGCTTGGTAAGCTCGTTTCAGGGCGTTTCCTTGGTAACGTTTCTAAATAAACGTAAGCTGATTCCCCACACGTTTCCTAGGTAACCCTCTGAACAAATGAAAGCTGATTCCCCCTAATCAAATGAAAGCTCGTTTCAGGGCGTTTCCTTGGTAACGTTTCTAAATAAACGTAAGCTGGTTCCCCATACGTTACCTAGGAAACTCTCTGAACAAATGAAAGCTGATTCCAGGGTGTTTCATTGATAACTTCTAAACAAATGAAAGTTATTTCTAATGCATTTCCTGGTAACCTGTTTAACCGAATGAAAGCTCATTTCAGAGCGTTTCCTTGGTAACGATTTTAAACAAACGAAAGCTAACTCCAGCACTTTTCTTTAGTCTTCGCTACCCTATTGTTTGTATCACCTTCACATTCACATCTTGTATTGCGCCGTTGAACATTTAATGACCGGAGATTTCTTTTCCAGAGATATAATTTCCGGCTATTCCCTTAAACTTGTGTTCACGCAAGGCTAAGAGCAACCCATTACAGTTATTATGGTTTTTCAAAATCACATCACGTATCTGGCAGTTGCAATATTTCCAGAAAACCACGTTTTGTTTTATTTCTTGTATCACAAAAAAAGCGATGAAACCAGTTCTGATTGTTGCGCCGCGTTACCTATGTAATTACATGGGAGAAGAAATTCTAAGATATGCAAGACGCAGTATTAACATGAAATTTCATGAATTCCATAGCAACCAAAATACCACGACTAGAAAAACAAAAGCTGTGAGATCGTGAATGAGCCCCTGGCATTCTGCTTCTCAGGAAGTGATTTCTGTTTAATATAAAAATGTTGAATAGTCTCAGAATGCGTGTCATTGGTCTTCAAGAGTCCAGACTTCGAAAGAGAATTTTAACAAACTGATTTTCGTGTTTCTATAAAAATGTCTTGATCACGCTGAGCATGACGGGAACAAGTACTCCAGTAATGTGCGATAACGGGCACCGTTTCCCTGAGGAACTTTCCCACAGTTTCCTGGTTTCCGTTTTCTTTGCGGTTGATCTGAGTATGCAGCTAAATATATGGCATTTTTCACAACTTTGCGCGTTTCCTTTTCCTCTTCTCGAGAACAAAGTGCCAAACGGCGATAACACCTAAAACTTCCCTTGAGCGTGGGATTTTTTTAAACACAACGGGGATGAAGCAGAAAGGAAAGGCAAAGTACAACCGGAAATAACGAAGTGAAGATAATGAAACAGAATTAGAACAATGGAATGGAACAGTTGAATAGTTTAAGATGAAAGGAACGGAGAAGCAGAAAAGAAGGATAAACAAAAAATTAGAAGGAACAGATTGGAGCAGAGAAAGAGGAAACTACGAAAAAGAGAACAATTAGAAGATGTGCATAGAAAAAAAAGGGGGGGGAAACAAGAGAGAAAGGAGGGAATGGAGATGGAGAAGCAGAAAATAAGAGACTAGACAAAGAAAAATGAAAGCAAAGAGGAAGAACAATTGGAAAGGAATAAGAGAAAATAAAACTATGAAGTGCAACATAGAGAAAACTGAGAACTGTAAGACACAAGAAAGGAAGAGGAAGGATGAAACACATACACAGAGAAGCAGAAAAGAGCGGTAAAAGAGGGCACAATAATGCAGGGCACTATAATGAGAAATATAGTGAGAAAATGAGGAAAATGAAACAATTACAAGATGTGGACAGAAAATAAGAAAATTAAGGGATGGAAAGAAAGTTAAAAACTAAAAGGAATAGAATAAAGCACAAACAAAAATAATTAGAACAAATAAGCAGAAGATCAACAAAAAATATTTTAGATATAAAATGACAAAAGAGAACGCAAAAATGGAGGAAAAACAAAAAATTAAAAACAATAGAATGAAACAATTAAAGAAAAGACTAAGTAAAGGGGAGGCCTTTGAAGAGGTGCACAAAAGGGGGGAATTAAGTAAGATATGGAAAAATTGAGGGTGGGAAGAAAAAGAGAAAAAACAGAAAAAGTTATAAAATTAAAAGGAATGAAATAAAATATAAAGAAATACGATTTGACAGAATATGAAAGTAGAAATATTGTACTTATAATGATGAAAACAAAAGAGAAGGCGTAGAATGAAATAGACAACTAACCAAAAGGGAAGAATGCACAGAAAAGGGGAAATCAGGGGAGAGAGAGAAAAGGAACAAAAACGTTGAAAAATTATAAGGACTTGGATAAAGCATACGATGGGACGAATAGCAGAAAAAGTAAACGAAGAATTCTTTTTAAGCATAAAATTAAAATGGTAACTGCCAGGCGAGAGTTCTGTGGTTTCCTGAGTTTCCTCGATTACCAGAAAAATGTAACATGACATGGTTCCCAGAAATCAGCGATTCATTTCTGATACTGTAAAAACTTCAGAAGAACGCTCACCTACCCGCGTAGCAACTTAATAACCGTGACACGACCACGTCAAGTAGTGCACCTATGTGACAGAGCGCGCGCGTTACGTCACTGGGGCGACACGCCCAGTCGACCCCGCTGTGATTCCTGTGTAGATTATTTTTGTCTGGCACGAATTCAAACTTCAAAAACCGCACCCGAGAAAAAATTGTTTACCGATATGACGTGGGTGGTAATAATCATGACTTGCTGACGTCACGCCACTGTCTCGGAACCAAATTTAATTTCTATAATGTTAATGGCTATCTTTTGATTGTAACACCAAAAAATTACGTCAAGGCGACTACGACAATTTGTGGAAGGACCGAAACAATTAAAATAATTGTACATTTGCATTTTCTCTTTAGAAAGTATTTATTAACGAAATCTGTGCTTGATCATAACATTAAAATATTCTGGGCACGGCGCGACAACGTGGAAATCCTCTAATTGCTTTAAAAGCGCGGGATGCACGCGTGACCAGTTTCACCTCAACTGCGCATGCGGCCTCACAACTGCTTCTATCTGGAAGGCCGCCGTGAAAATGACATATGAGGGTAGGTCCATTGGTTTCCGGCCTATTTTCTATGTATCATCACATCTTTGAATTAACATTTCAACCCCCCCCCCCCCCCAATAGTCAGATGTCTTGTCTACAAAATGAGCTTAAACCGCATTCATCACTTCTTCGTCACACGTAAAGTTCCTTCCTCGAAGGTCCTTCTTGAGTTTTGAGAAGAGGAAATAGTCACTGGGAGCTAGATCTGAGCTTTAGGGTGGATGGTCGATCTCCTTGAAGCCACATTTCTTCACAACTTCCTTTGCAGCAAGAGTTGTGTGCACTGGCGCGTTGTCGTGAAGAAGGCGCACACCACCCTCAGCTTTCCTCACCTTTTCTCTTTGATGGAAGCACGCAGTCTGTGCAGTAAGCCAGCATAGTACTCCCCATTTACCGTGGTGTTCCTCTCCTTGAAATCAATGAAGAGAATTTCTTCACAGTCCCAAAAGATTGTGCCCATGATCTTCGTGGTTGACTGAGAGACCTTGGCCTTTAGAGGCGGTGCTTCGCTAGGTTTCCGCCTGCCACTCCAATGATTCTCTTTTGACAAGGTATCATCGTTTCATCTCGTGTAACAATGGTTTGAAAAACTTCTCTCTTATTACCACGTCAGAGCTTCAAAAATGCCTGACAACTGATGACTGATTGCTGCTTTTGGATTGGGGAAAGAAGTCTAGGCACCCATCTTGCATTAACCTTATTCATGTTTAAATGTTCATTAATAACTCGAAGGACTGTTGTTTTAGAAAGGCCCAACCTTGGTGCTATTTCCGTAACTCTGAGCCGCCGGTCTTCCATAATTCCTCCTTCCACAAGAGCGACGTTTCAGGAATGAGCACCTCCAAGGGCCGACCTGTACGATCTTCGTCTTCAATGCTTTTTAGACCCATTTGAAAATGTGTGGCCCATTCTTTTACGGTAGAGGAAGTTTTTCCATATATACCATCCAATTGCTGTTTAATTTCATTTAAAGTAAGTCCTTCTCTTGTTAAGAACTTATTAAAATCTTGATATTGCATTTTGAACATGTCACAATCTTCTACACATAGTCTTCTTTATGCAACTACATCTGAACAACTGAACACAGCGGAGCGGAAGTTACAGCTGCAATTATTTACTTAACAGATAAGGTATGACACCAAATAAGGGCTTTGAGAAGGCGATAATCCTGGTCGACGAGGCCGGAAACTTATGGACCTACCATAGCACTTGCTGAAGAACTTACATTTCATTAACGGATGATTTTTCTGATCCGGATTGCTTTGTACTGAGAGTATCTCAAACACTAAAATCTTCAGAACGTTTCAAATCTCCTCGCGTGTATTTCATTCACAGTTTTCAATAAAATCTGAACCGGACAGTGATGAGATTTGGGCAATAACTTCACGCGCGAGTCTAAGAACGAGAAGTTTCATGATAAGCAATCCATCCTCCATACACCTTCAGTGAGGCAGCATCATACACGAAACACTAGCAAATTGTGTAGCTTACGATAATTTGATCCAAACTCAGTTCCCCTCTGGTCTGTCCATTTCCAATCTGTGTTTTAATTCTTCTCTAAAACCGATCGAGTTCTTCTCAAGCAGGCAGTGGACCCTTCAAACATTAGGCGCTAGCTACACATTGTCAACTTTGTTTCCCCATTATTGCTGGCGGCGAACTGTCACGCAACTGCGTTGCCAATTTAGCCCTTTTCGAGCTAGATCTAGTATTTTTTTTACTTCGTCTTTGGCCCCCAATTTTTTTGAAAAGTCCCTTTGAGCATCCAGCTCTTTAAGATAAAATCTCGGGGCTTTGAAAAATCTGGAGTAAAATACGTACCAACCAAATTTATTAACAGTAATTACTACATTCCTATTTGTATACGGTGAAAGAAACTATTGCCAACTTCTAGCATTTTCACAGCAGCCTTTAGCCATTCAAAGTCCCCAAATGCTTATAGCCAGAACTTTTAGTTTAATTAATAAATTCCTGAGTCAAAATTTAACCTTTACTACTCTAACATGATTTAATTGATCTGCCAATAAGCAGGCAGTATAATGCCAAAAATCCATCACCTTAGCTCTTTTGACGTGTAAGAAGAAGAACAAACAGAGTGTTGTGCAGCTATATTGTATTCCTGTCAAGAGCTATAACATTTTATCAAAATGTATATTGGTAAGGTAACGGGATGTCATCATAATATTGGCACGTCGATAGCTCCCTTGAGGAAAAATTTAGCCCGTTTTTGGTACCAGTCTAGCCCGTTCTTCAGTTCAGCAGCGGCAACACTGTCATGCCTTGCACTGTTTACATTTAAACATGTCAGAAAAGGCGAAACCTTCTAGACAAAATATATTACTTTTCACAGATGCTCATTTTTAAAAAAAACTAGAACTAATTGCTGAAGAATTCATCGACAGTGATGTGTCTGATTTCGAAATAAGCAGTGAAGAAAATAATTAAAAATGACAGCGATTCAGCGAAAAAAATGTCAGGTGTATAAGAGATGCAAGACAAAAGTTATTGAAGTAGTTGGTGTACTAGTGGAGTGTCACTGCTATGGACAAGGTGAGTGACTCGCGTCAAGAACTGTCGCGTGACGAATACTGTGACTAGAAGCACTGATGTCAATGGAGCTAATGGTCTCGTCGTATGCTGTTACAGCATCTTCTGGGCTTGAAAATCGCTTTCCCCGCAGTCAATTCTTCACCAAATGGAAGATTTGGTTTATTTACGGATGCTCTTAAACAGCTCAGGTCATCAGCGTCCCATTCAATTCAGGACATGAAGCGGCTGACAAATTTTGCTCAGAGGCCTCTTCTTTCAGGCTTGAGGTTCTTTTAAGTGTCGTAAATCAACGACATGAGGTTCACGGCTTTACTTCCTTCCGAAGGAAACCATACTTCGGATTTTTACGCCCGAAAATTTCATCGACCCTAGTCGGGATTGAACACGCGATGTTGGGCTTAAGAGGCAAGTACACTACACCACCAGGACCCACCAAAATGAAAGAAGTAGCAGAGTGCCAGATTAGGAGGGTGCATGACAAACTTAACAAGGGTCGTCTCCAGGCACTGGGGGTGCGAGCAGAGGTGCAGATATGCTGATATTAGCCCCTTTTCGAAGAGAAACTTTAGTGTATCAGAATATTCTTCTCCACAGTCCCTTGCTCTCTTGATTTCAGTTGTGGGTGTGTCGTGTATAAGATGCTTTGTTTCGTGATTATATTGTTCGACTCATGTTATCACTTCAGAAAGGCGGCGAGAGTTTCCGTTGTATCTTTGAGGGAATTTCGCGGCACCATTCCACTCAAGAGACCTTCTGCCACCCAATATTAAATTCTTATAGATCACTTGGAGGAGGGAATGTTAATTGCAACATCTTTCCAACGGCAATGTTCTGTAGTCCTGTCGTCAAAGATCTTCCGCTTCTCTCTTCGTCTTTAAAAGACGTTCACCCCCTTTCAAATTCCGCGAAGAATGTTGCAACATCCCCTAAAGTCTGTGTATGTATCTCAAAACATTGTTTCCGATTCAAGCCACCCTTAAAAATTGCGAAAAAAAAAAAACTCACTTTACGGTTATGCTGACTTGCTAGCACAAGTGTTCCTTGTCACCCACATTGTTGGAGCTGCAACTGTCAGGAGTTGTGTTGATTTACTGATAAAACTATAAGCTACCGCTTGACATATACGAGGCGAACGAGGGACAACACGAAAAATCTAAGATATACGATTGAAAGTGTATGGCATTTACTGCCGAGTGGATGTAGGCGGCCCTCATAGGGAAGAAGCGAAACACAGGCAACCGGACAACAATGGTTTATTATGACATGACAACAACTACTAACACAGAGTTGCATATCCGTCACAGGCCGGGCCTCCCAGGTAAATCACGGTGTCTAGCAGCCTTCCAAGTAGTCTCCAAGTAGATCGACGGTTGGTTGGAGAAGGCGCTGAATACGATCTGTTGCATGTGAGTTGCTAACGTGAGCCATCCCGCGTCATTAGCAAAACACTTCCCACGCAATGACTGCTTCACTTTGAGTATGACATCATAATTACAAAGACGGAGACCGGCAGTGTGAGCTGTTTCATTATCGTGGAGAATAATGGCGTTCAAAATTTCTGGCCGTTTGGTGCGTACGGCAGGGCGCAACTGTTGACACCAACGGACATGTAATACTAAGCATTCACAGCAGTTCCCTCACGCACCGCATTACACACAAGCACACGCACGACACTTTTGTTGGTGAAACTTGTGTTTGCGTGGTAATCCAGGGTGAACTCATTCACTGTTGAGTTCTGGTACATACGCCCTTGCTCACGTTTCACCCATTGCAATGATGCGCTTCAACAAGAAATCTCGCCAGATTGACGCGAGTCGCTCGCTTCTACACCTCACCTAATTGATGTGACCCCCACTTACACATTCCGTATAATCAGGTTCTCCTGTAAAATGCGCTGCACTGTTTTTGCCGAATTCCTGTTGGCCCTTCTAATGCCACAAGTAGCCAAAGCCCACCATGGCGTAGGGCTGTTCCAGCACCATCAACCATACATCCTTGTTTACTGACACAGAACGCCCACTGCGCGGCAGAGATTTTGCCCCGTTTGAAGGCTTCTCTGCATCTCACCATGCTGGATGGGACAGGACACGCGCACCCAGTTCTTCCCATAGCTTTGTACATTCCTGCCGAAAAGAAATGCTAGTTTTACATATGCTCGTTGTTCACTATTCGTAACCTCCATTCTGACCACTGACGCTCGGGGAGTGCTGAAACACCAGCTCTGCTCATATACACCATCTGGTGGCTGCATTCGAAAGTACATTCCATACACTTTCAAAGGTATATTTTACATTTTTCGTGTTCCTTGTTTGCGAGAGAGAATTAAAAATCATTTGCCATGACTTACCACAACTTCTGCAAAAGCTTACAGGGAGTTCTGCTTCAGCAAAGTGTCTTACCAATTTTGTTTGAACTGGTAGTGCCCAAAGAGAAATAGAAATGGTTTTGGGTATTACACCCTGGAAGAACTGAAATAGCATCGCGTTCATTTCCCAACGCGTACTATACCGAACGACACGCAATTGCTTCAACAGGCACCAAAAATGTTCTTGTACTTCATGTCTGCCTGTTAGCTGTTTCAGAGCATCGAGGTGAGTTCTACATGTGGATCTGTTCACCTGGATATTAATGAAAGATGTCTTGATTTCTCGCAAAATGACCTTGCTTTTTCTTGGTCTGTTAATGTATCGAAGTACTTAGAACGACGCAGGTTAAGTGCATCAAGGGACAGGAAATGAGAAGTTGGCAAACATCAACTTCTTCAAGTCATAAAGTTTCTTAATTGCGATAGAAATCTGTTTTAATAGCCCCGTCACTCTGGTTTCCATTCAGCAATAGTACTAAAAACTGAAAACCCACATCGGTTTTATTGACCTGCTGACTTCGTTACGACACACGGATGTTGTGATCACTATCCATTTACAGTACTGCTCGTAAACATACCTGCAAGCATGTCGCATAGTTTGGGCGCGTTCGTTTACTACCTCCGGTTGCAAATCTTTAACACTTACCGAAGGATGGTGCGAAAACACAAAATTAAACTCAAAAAATTTCTCCTCCGTCAAGCAAACCTTACTCACCCCTTAAGGTTTTACGATAGCAATAACTAAAAGCATGTTTTACGACACCAGAAAAAGTTGAAGAACGACCAGTAACGTCAAAGCCCGAGTCAAGATATGCATAATTCATTTAATATTTAATGTATGTCATTGTTTGATTTTTATCATTGTTATTGTGTAACGTCCGCCTGTCTTTTATTTTCCTTTCTTGGCTCCGAGTTTTAAGTTCTTTAAAATGAGCACTTGTGTTACTCAACCGTAGGCCCGCGGGCCATGTACCTCTTGACGATGCTGCACGAACACATGGCAGGTGTTTTCCTGCGTTGTGAGGAAAAACCAGATACTACTCCACTGCCTACTTTCATTGTTTATCTTCGCCTACGCGAGAGTATGATAATTTGTGTCGGTCAAGTTTTATGACCTGATTTTGTGACAAGTTACTTCTACTTGTTCTTTTCCTTTATGTCCTTCGTATATTCTGCCTTTCCCCTTTCTTAGTCGTTCTATGTTGTTTTCTTCCTTCCCCCCCCCTTCATTTACTCCTTTTTATTGCCTCTTTCTTCAAATTTCCTTCTTCTTTTTTGATTGACATTTAAAACAATCTTTTTTGGTATTGTCTTTCGCTGTTTTCTTCTTCCTTTTTGCCATTTCTGTTGCAACTTCTTTCCCCTTTTCTTCTCTTTCAACACAGATTTTACTTTCTTTTTTGCCACCTTTTCTTTTCTTTTTTCTTTTCGTCGTTTTTCATCTTCATTCTTCGTTCTTATTCCATTTATTTCACACTCATTTGTCTCATTCTCTTTTTTTATTACACTCTCTTTTTTTAATTTCCTCTTCTTCGCTTCGTCGCTTCCTTTCTATTTCTATTTTCTTTTATCCTTTCCTCTTGACACCTTCTATTTTTTCTTCCCTCCCGTAATCTATTTTTTATTTATTTATTGTATTCTTTGCTATTCCTCTTTATTTCTGAGCCACTCTTCTTTCAGCCTTCTTATTCCATCTTCTTTTCCCCCTTTTTCTTCACTTCCGGAGCATTTTCCTCTTTGTTTTTCATCCTGTTTTCTTTTTTTCCTATACATTATTTTTCTTTCTAGATACTTTCAGCTCTCCTTTACCCCTCCTCGCTCTCCTAACCTCCATACCTCCATGAAGATGTTTATTTCACGTCACCTACGTTTCAGATGGAAGTTTTAATGAAAACGACCCCACTGCTAGTCAGTATAATGTGTTCCGATCTCTAAGGCTTTCGTAATTAGTGGCACTAACTGGCATTTGCAAGGAAACTCTCCAAGGCCATTAAAAATAGCAGCAGTCTGACCTCACACAGCAATGCTACGAAGGAATACCTGGGATTACTGCATAGCGACCTTTTACTAATTTATTTATAAAATATCTACAGACCCGGGTTTTACCAGGGATATTTGGAAAAAAGAACGCACCTCATTTTTCCCTATAACAAAAACTTGTGCCATAACCAGAATATCGCCAGATGTGACATAACAACGCACAGCTTCAGCTGTTTTAACGCTCTAAACAATGCAATATACAAAACAATATTTAAGAGCTTAGCTTTTAGTGTCGCGTCTAGCGTACCTGTTAACTTTAACCGCAGCAGTCCCACTTACATTCCATGTCTCCATGGAAACAAACGGCAGAAAAAAAGAAAGTCGCACTGCAAACCCAGTTTTCTCCTGCGCTTCATTCACGTAGCAACGCATTAAAACAGCTGAGCGTGACGACACTGCGATCAAATAATTTATATACCATCACTTTATCTCTTGCGTCATATGAATTAGCGAGCAGCACACTTAAAAAAGAAACAACAAAGTTACACAACTGTTTCAACTTTTACTACCATACGTACACAGTTTGCGGGGGATGAAAGGGGGAACCCCCCTTCCTCTCGCTTTATCTAGCAGCCTATTTGCGACATGGATTTTTTTGTGTTCGCATTTAGAAAAAACTCCATACGTAACATGGATTTCCACTCCTGTGAAATGAACAACAGAGAGTCTTTCGTAAGGCTAAAATTAAAAATAAAGTTAAAAAACTCCAAATAACCTAAGACAAAACTTTTGTTTTCCCCAAGAGAATGAAACCAGGGGAGGCGGTGTGTGTGTCGACGGAGAGAGTATAAAGTTTCCGTACTGTAGTAGCGGTATGAGGTCGAGCATTTCTGTAGGAAATGCACGAAATTCTGTGCCTGCATGTTCCGAAAAGAAATCCCCATTTTGGGGAGGGGGGTGTGAACAGTACATCCAGATTTCATATAACGTAACAACTAAACTTTCCTTATCTTCTTCCACATAACACGCTAGACCGCCATGGGTGGCCGAGGTCGCTAAGGCGCGGACTCCTGAGCAGGAGGTTTGCGGTTCGAATGCCACCAGGACCGTCCTCCCTGACTGGGGTTTTCCCAGAATTTCCTCAGTCCTCATAAATAGCAAATGCCGGGGAGGTACCCTAAACTTAGGCCTGGAACGTTTTCTTCCTTAAAAAAATCTTTCCCAGTTTATCATTTCATCTCATGTATCATCAGTGTTCACCGCCTGTGAAGCCTCAGTAGTAAAAACGGGCGTTAAACACCATTAAAAAAAATAACACGCTAGAAATGAATAAACAGTCATCTGTTTTTGTTTTTGGCATAGTTGGCACCAGCAGGTATTCTTGGCCTTCACGTTCTAAAGATTGACCCGCACCCGCACGTCTGTTGTTATATAGGCGCAATTATTTAATAATAATAATAATAATAATAATAATAATAATAATAATAATAATAATAATTCCCCATCTTCTGTCATTACCGGACCAGCTCGGTGACTCAATAATATGTGCGCCGCTAAACACACACAGTCAGAATCAAGAACGTGTTCTAAAGGCAGAAAGATGAATGGGACACGCATATAAGAAGCAGAAATAATGGAGGTTTATATTGACAGTACTTGATAAACTGCCATTTCAAATTACGTAAGTTGGCATTCCTGCATAACCGCCTATACTGTGTGTGTGTGTGTGTGTTGTTTTTCTGTTTTTTCTTTGGTCTATGGCGGTTGTATTTAATAGGTTAATTGCTGTGTTAAAATCGAGTTTCCGGTTTCCAGGCTGCTATTAGCGTATGTATGCTACCAAGCTGCGGTTACAACCTTCCAAGCTTCTCTGATTGTAGATTAGTGCACAATTTCTGTTATGTTTTTAAACCTTTCAAAACTACTAAAATATCTGGTACTTTTTTTAACCAAACTTAGTATTTTCTAGTGAAAATCTTAGGTTTTAATGTTTATTACAAATAAAATTCGAATAAAGTTGCAATAGTTTACAAAATTAAAAAAAAAAAAAAATGTTAATAGCTTTCGAAAAAAACATCTGAATTTTTTTCCTTCAAGAATTTTGAAACTATACATTTTTTAAATTTATTTTACACAGAAATTCATATAATTGCTTAGTAAGCAATTAAATATTCATTCTTTTTTTTTAAAAAAGTCCATGAACAGAAGGTTTTAAAACAGCTATTTACATTTATTTCCTAAAATCCGTGCAAAGTTTAACAAGTGTTGTCAGGTCGGCACACGTACAAAGGTGAAAGCGTCTTGAGAATTCAGAGGCAGTACTTAATTACCTATGACTTTGCACTCGGCGAAAACTTTCACGAAGAAATATTTAATATAAGTCTGCCTCTCACTCGTCCAAAGTTTGCTATTTAGTACCAGCTTAGAACTTTACAAATACAAGATGAATTTGTGAATAAATTTTAAAAATATTACAATGCAATTTACCAAATTTTCAGACTCTTAAAGTTTTCAAACAATAATTATTATAATTTTATTGCTTTACGGCATTAATCTATTGTTAAGACAAACAAATGACATCTACACCGAATTCTACACTTAAAAAGTAATTTTTTTAAAAATACTTTTCTCTCAAAATACAGGCCATTTTGTACTTACCTCCTTTTACAAATAAAACTAAGGCTTTAAAAAAAACAAACTTAACTTTCATTTTCACAATGCATTAAACTGTAAAAACGTAATTAAAGTACTGATGACATGTATTTCTTCAATTTGTAAAATAATGTTTTTTCTAAAAATCTACATTATTGCGATATTAAGCATAGATGTCTTTAACAAAAGCGTACTTTTACATACAAACTTGTTTACATAAAAACGCTCCCAAAGTATAAGGGCATTATACCTTTCCATCCTACTTTCTAATAAAACTAAGGTTCAACAAATTATGTTGAAAATTCGCACTGAACAAGGCCTCTCTCTTTTACCCCTCGATAATGTTAAGGCAAATAAAATAATTTTACGTGAATTTTTTGTTTTAACTTTATTACGGGGTTTTATAAAACTGAAAAAAATGAAAGTATCTGGTAACTTTGGTGTATTTCTTTAATTAAAAAACTGAAACATAGTTTGTATCGTTAAGGCAAACTAAGAACCAAAAAGAAGAACTTTTAAAATCAACTTTGACGTAAGAAAAGTTCTTCAAAAGCTATTAGAAGTTAAGTTAAACATTCAAATCTCACACACTGCATACATATTTTTTAAAATTATTTTTAAGATAAAATAATTTCAGAATATTAAGTTTTTTTATACTTTTATTTCACAGTTTACAAAAAAACAAAAAATTAAAATATATATACCCGTAGTATTAACGCATTTATTTAATTTGCAAAAGGCTTTTCTATATTAAAAAAAAAAGTTAAGGAAAACAAATAGCGTCTTTATAAAAAATTGTGCTTTTATAAAGCATGCCTACATTTGAAAAACTAGATTTTTTAATATTAATTTTCAAATAAGAAAACTTCTCCAAATGTACAGGCTATTATATCGTTTCCTCCCTTTTTACTAATAAAACTGATGTTTATAATATTTAGTTAAAAATTCAATTTTCACAATGCACAAAATCTTGTTAGATTGAAGCAGAAAATGTGGTCTCAAAATTTCCTATTTAATTATAATTGCTTCTGATGGCTACTATAATAATAATTGTACCTTGTTTGAGGTAATCAAAGGTATTAATATTACAATTAAAAGGAGAACCCAAATATTATATGTATATAGATATGTCCTTTTACTAGTCAGTAATATTCAAGTTATCTTTCCATAATATCATGATATAATATATGATATATGTCTTTGTTATGTTTTTGTAAAAGGTATGGACATGCTTACTTTTGTTAGAAAAAGGCCGCTTTACCTGGGAAGAGGGTCCTTTGTTAAACATTATTCTTTCAAATCCTCTCGGACACACTCTCTGGCACCAGATGTCATTACACTGTAAACGGCTAGGAATATGAGTAACTGTACTTGCCGGCAAAAGGAAATACCGCATACAGAAACACGTGTTTTCACAGAAACCAAAATATTAGCTGTTTCAAAAAAAAAAAAAAAAAAAAAAAAAGGAGGCCGCATATATTGCAGAAACGTGCTTTATCTAGTGAAGGTAGATGTCTCTTTCTCCCGTAGCGTGGGAATAGAAAATGTTTCCTAGTAAAACCCAGAAACTTCAACCAATCAACAAATTTCAAGAACCCGACGATTAAAAGCAAACTTGTAATAAACTATGCACTTATGTGATCTAATAATATTCTAGAAGGAATCAAATTCAATAATATTTAAAGGAATTGTATTTTCGCGATGGAGGAGCTTGTTCGATTAAGAGATTTAATGTTAACATA
Source organism: Metallyticus violacea (assembly GCA_030762175.1). Classification (NCBI taxonomy): domain Eukaryota; kingdom Metazoa; phylum Arthropoda; class Insecta; order Mantodea; family Metallyticidae; genus Metallyticus; species Metallyticus violacea. The sequence goes on from CM060841.1 coordinate 88,848,907, forward strand.
AGAAGTTGAGTTTTAAGCATTCGCGAGAGGAAGCAGTCGTAACAGCATTAAGAGTAGTAGCAAGAGTAACAATTAGCCAGTATGCGCATTATTCAGTGTCAAGTAGAATAGTTAAACCGTCGTGAAGAGTTAAAGTAAATCGTTCGGTCAGTGAGAGTCAGTCAGGCAGTGCAACGTAATAGTAAGAATAGTCACGCCGAATTATTGATGAGGTGACTTTTAGATTTCAAAATTGTGTTAAAGTGAATAAATACGCGAGTGAATACAGCTAATTATAATCCGAAAAAGCACAACATGTTCCAGAACCGTCCATGTAGTCAAATAAATTAAATGCCCAACCAGAGCCGAACTTTATTATTACAGTTAACAATACCCTTCCTCCCTAATGACTTCAAGTCATTAAAAACAGTTCAAAATCCCCTGAGATCCCCATCCTCTGCATTGGAACTAGAGAGTTAGGAAGCATCGAATTCATGAGTCCAAGGGCCGTGGCAAGACAAGAAGAGCATCTAATTGTCCAATAATAATAATAATAATAATAATAATAATAATAATAATAAAAAATCGCTATCGATCACAAAATTACTCCACCCCAATAATTACGGTTCCAAAATAAATAAAATAATTTAGTTTTTGTTTATTGAAAAGATCTCGCAAATTGATAAAGTATCTCGTAGTATTAATGCATTTCTTTCATTTCCAATATTAAAAACTTCTCAAAATACACGTTTTTGTACTGTTAAGGCAAATAAATTATTTATCAAAATAGTGTTTGTTAAATCTAAAATCGAGTTAAATTTTTAAAAAATTAACCTTCATGCAAAATTTTTCTTAAAACAATGTGCCACAATATTATTTCTTGTTTTCAATAATTAAACTAAGGTTTTAAAAAAAATACAATTTCAGTTTCCACAATTTATAAAAGCTTCACATAAATGTTACAAAACAAAATGCGTTAAATTCTCAGTATGACAACCGCTTCCAAATGCCTTGTTTTTCCTCCATCTAACTATTCATACATTCCAGGTGCTATCGTGTTAATATTAATGAAACACGTTCAAGTACTGGCACAGGTAATGAGCTTCATTTGTCATCAGCGAAGCTGTTTACTCTGTCAGAATCTATTTCTGATGTTGGGCACCAAAGATGAAATACCGAGGCCTGTGTCAACGTGAACACATAGCCTGGAGCTGTTGTCTTCTGCCCCACTCTACCCTATTTGCTATTTAAATGCTCCGTCACAATTTACTGTCGTTATTTATGTCGAGGGTTAATTAAGTTTTCAAAAAAATCATTTATTATGGGCTGATTATGTGCGTTCCGTTAGACCCCGTAATTATAATATTCATCATCCCTGGCTACGCTTACAGGGCGTCACCACAACGCACCTCTGATTTTCATACTTCGGTTCTTTGCTATCGCAGCTGAAAGTACCTGCAGCCGCCTTGCGATAGGCATAGGATGTTAAGAGACGTGTCTGGTGTGCTACACGCGCACAGCTGCACATACTTACCGAATGTAAAGTACATGCGTAATTTGGGCTCCTCCGCCTCTCTTTGTTAAAATTATGGTTTACTTGCGCATGCGCGATGTGGGTACTTTATCTGCCCCTAAGTCACTTTCCACACCTGGGGATCTGCTAAGTGTCGAGGAGCTTCCTCTGTATTCTTCATGTCTAACCCAGAGAATAGCTCGCTAATCGCAGTCCCTGTGTCGAACCCGGATGTAACCCCTGAGATCATTAAACAATCTGCTCTAGTTAATTGCAACGTCAAGTAACAAAAACATGCGACGTTTCTATGGCAACCACACATAGCGTTGTCATTTGGTTACCGTGGCAACATTATAAACTATACACGCAGAAAACAGTCTAGAGTTGGTTACTATGGTAACCCATCTACACCTGGAAATAAAACGTTACACGGACGCTCATTAGCGCCCCGTGAAAGGTCGATAAATTTTGCTCAAAGACCTCTCCTTTCATGTTATACGTACCAAACTTCTACGATAGGTACAGGTACTCCGAATTTGAACCCGCGATCTGGGTCTACAAGGCAAGTACGTTCCCACCAGGACCGGCGTGCGAGGTCTCCATGGTAACTAAACACAGTCACACTTGTCATTCCTACGACTGGATTTGGTAAGCAGTTTGATTGCATTAGCGACACAAGTGCTCGTATTGTTTCCATAGCGACAAGGCAAATGCGGATATTTGCCGCTTACAGGTTTTGTGAAATTCGCGGGCAAGTGGGAGGAAGGGGGTGGAGGTACTGGCGCCCATTTGCGGAGGAGGACCTTGAGCTGTCTTGACCTGTTTCGCTACAGGAAATAACAAAAATGGAATATTTGTCATATCCTGTGAAAAGAGTTTATAAACAAAAAACAAAATGCTCGAGGTCATGCCGACATGGCAGTTAAGACTGAGGAACAGCCAATCGAGTGTTTGTAAGGTAGCCGGGACGCGTTTACAAAAGCGAAAGACGAGCTGCTCTGTTTTCAGAATTCCCTCGCGGTTCATTTCCATACAAAACCTCTCTATGGGAAATGTGGCGGCAAATTATAAATTTCTAAACAATAAAGGAAAGTAAACGCCGGTTCTGCATATCATGCGACATTGGAAATGCAGGATGTTCGTCTGACCCGCCGACAGAACAAAACACTGCAAAGTGCGGCGGTTCCCACCCAAAGACCCACAAGTCAAATCTTGTCATCTTGGAATTAAGTATACTAAGCCATTTTAATAGCGAACGCTTCGGGCATTTGCCTTCTCATGATGACGTATTCCATTTCTTACAAACAACTGGAAAAGAGAATTTGCTCCCCGTTCGTCGCTCGCCCCCCCCCCCCCTCTCTCGTGTCTGGATTCCCACCACTAATTTATCACGTTTGTGTGTTTGTTTCTTTTGTCACACATGGCTGATCGATCTACCAAAGGAAGCCCATCCTAAAAGACAGGACTACACCTTCAAAGAATGTTTCCTTCTCCGAATATAAATGAATCTTCCAGTGAACTTCGTCGTTTCCTGCAACACACTCTTGACGATTTGAATTTTTGAAGAAGGAAATGTATGTGGCCAGTCAACCGTGTGACAAAAGGCAACACCCATCTCCACCCGGCTCCCGGCGCGGTGCGATCGCTATGCAGTGGTTACCATGGTAACAGCCTTGGAGAAAAGCGGGTCTCCAATTTTCATACTTAAAATGGTTGCCATGGTAACAGCACTAAAGAAAAACTGGTCTCTATTTTCATCCTTAATCTAGTTACCGTGGTTACAGTTAACGATCAGCACAGGAGAAAGTGCAACATGGTAACCGTCAAGACTTTCGTACTAGGATTACCATGGTTACAGCACACAGCACTGGAAAAAGTGTAACGTGTAAACTGTTACCATGGTAAATGTTCAGGAGTTTCATAATTTGCCACCTGGTTACCATGTTAACAGCACTTTCAGCATAGTAATGGTGCACTGTAAAAAAAAGCTGCAGAGTGTTAACCATCTCCTGGTAATACACAAGACGCAGATATGCAGGAGGCTAACCGGGTCGCCTAGAGATGAAAAAGGGAGCTTGAACGTGTATGAAAGGGTAAAAACTGAAAGTGGGAGGAAGATGAAGCAACAGGGGAGAGAGATGCGTCATGTCTGTCGGGGGAGGGGGGGGGAGCTTCTTCATTCAGGAGACTTGATTAACTGCGCGACCTATCGATTGCTGTTGGGGTGACGTCACGTGACCTTCGTGCCCACTGGACCTTCACCAACATACCGGTCGGTTCCTGCTTGCCCACAAAAATATAAAAATATACATATTCTATATTTTTCACATTACATAAGCTGCACTCGCCTTCTCAAGATGCAGAAGTATAAAAAGGCATTTAATTTGACACAGCTGAGCTTTTTTGTAACGCGTCTGTTCAAGAGAAGTTAAAAGCTGTCATTTTGCATTGATTGTAAATTTCCAAACCAACAAGCTTTCGCCATTGTGTTAGTAACAAACATCTGTTGCTAAGTAACCAGAGCGGAGTTGCTAACAAAAGAAAAGCGCTTAAAAAGTAATGCTTTATTGTTGATTTTTGTCGCACCCATGTAGATATTCTATGCATTTGTCACCTTTATTTGGTAATGCAAATGTTGCTAGGCAACCAGAACGACGCAGTGAACAAAAGGAATATGCTTAAAAAATGCAGTTATCTCTGTGAATGTTGATTTTGCCTTCACCCCCTTAGGGAGATATAATGAAATTCTCGGCCTTTATTTCCAAATGCAAATGTTGCGCGCCCTTCAGAGGAGAGGTTATGAAAAGTCGATTAATATCGATTCCTATCGAACAGAATCAATTAGTAATCGAGAGACATCTTTGTTAGCCAGGTAGCTGCTGCGACTTGAAGCGTAAACTTGGGAAGTACAGAAACACATGTATCTCAGCCATTGTCAACGTTGAATTAAACGTTGATTTCTTTTAATGCATTTCAGGGCCGGAAAAGGCTCCCCGCTCCGCGCGGTTTTGATTTATGGGGCCTTGCTATTAAAACCAGCCCTCGGAGGGTGGCGAGGCGATTTCGTATGCATAGAAAATCCAAAGGACTTCAATCAATCATCGTGAAAAATAGGCTGAGTATGTGATGCTCCTCGGCGAATCATTGCTAACAAATGGACAGCGATATTTCTAACAGGCCGTGGTTATTGTTATCAGCGTATGAGAAAACGAGTGCCTTGCGGCATCTCTACGCCATGCTAGACCACCCTCGTCCACATTGTCCCAGAGAGCCGCGGGGTTCAATTGTTTTTAGCGAATTTGTAGAGGAACACAGAAAGCCCCCCACCTCGTTCTGATGTTTCTGAATACGCTGTTGAAATGTTTACTTTTTAATATTTTACATTTCTGAAATTATTTTTGTTCTTTATACGAAATTTTGGAACTTCTATAAATTTCATAATTACGAACGTAACTTCCCCTTCTGAAAGTCACAATTACTTTTTATAGCTGCACCGAAGGTTAACTGCGAGACAAAGTCATTTAAAGTACCTGCGAAGAGCACTGTAAAACTTTAAGGCTTGACGAGATTTTTAAACATAGTTCACCTTGTGTATTAATACATTTAGTCCAATAACTTGCCAACGTATTACACTCTCAATAAAATAAAATGTTCACAACTTAAAATAATAAAAATAAAATTTCACTGTCCCAATTTGAACCTAGTGGAACTTCGCCCACTTAGTCATTTCTTCAGGTTTGGAAACCAAAAGTAATCGCTGGGAGTCAAATCAAGCGAATATGGCGGATGTGGAAGCTCTTGTAAGCATAGTTCATGCAGTTTTGCAGCAACAATCCTTGTGTGTGTGTGTGTAGGCGCATTGTCGTGGTGAAAGAAAACTTTTATTTTCGAAAGGTGTGGAGGTTTCAGTTGGTCCAGTAGTGAAGCGTAATACTCCCTGTCCTTCTGGAGATAGTCTACGAGCACCACACCAAGAGAATCCCACAAAACCATAGCCATGACTTTTCCTACATATGAAACCGTTTTGGCTTTCTTTGGTGCACTTGCACCTGTTGCCACACACAGTTTGAACTGTTCTTTCGTCTCTGGCGTGAAATAAGGAATCCATGCTTCATCTCCTGTCGGAGAAACTCACTGCAATTGCTTTAAAAAGTCTAAACAATCTTCGAAATGTTCATTCGAGTGGGTTTTTGGTCCACTGTTAACAAACGCGGCACTCGTCGAGCAGAAGTTTTCTCATAACCAAAACTTCATGTAAAACATCATAGGGACACAGCCCATCGAGGCGTTTGCAGTGTCGGTCAAATTGCGTACCTTCGATCATTGAGTACGGAATTGTGAATTTTTGTCACAATCTCATCGGTTGTAGCCCTGAGCGCTCACCACCCTGAATGGATACGACCGCGCTTAAAATCAGTACTGCACATTTTAAATGTCGAAAACAAAGGAGAAGAATCCTTTAATGTGGAACCTAACTCCTTTAGTATTTCTGTTGGGGTTAAACCCTTCAAAATGAAGCACTTTATCAGCTCATATTACAGATGTGTTAATTTCATGAAAATGTTAACACTAGTTTGTTTACATGACTATCGCGCGCCCTGTAAAGGATTATAATTGTGCTTTGGCCATCTTCACAACATTTCTGAGTCAGACCGAGAACTTTTAGAACACACTTCACAGCTGTACCAACTTCCTGTCTTCCAAACATTGCCCGCTTTGAAGCTCCTGCATGGTTCAATAAAGAAAGTTCATACAGGAATTATTTATCTCGCCAAACGTGAGAGAGAATCGCCAAATATGAACACTTTCAGAAACTCTAAAGTTTCACCTACACACGTTGATAACCGAAAAGTTGCAATGAGACGTATAAGATCATGTGACTGGAAGATGCTGAGAGCAAACAGCACAGGAGAGAGTGATTGCTCCTGATGTTCATCTCAATTTTTAATACTCAAAGAATGGTTTACCATCCTGCACACACAACTATAACTGGGTAATACTACAGAGATATACTGAAAACTCTACAATGTCATATCACACATAACTGTAACTGGGCAATACTACAGAGATGTCCTGAAAACTCTGGATGCTCCACCACAATAATGCACGCCTCCACACTGCAAATGTCGTTGCTGAATCTCTCACAAAACGCAATGCTTCACCATCCCTATAGTTCAGATTTAGCCCCGTGTGACTGTTTCCTCTACCCCAAGTTGAAGAAACATCCGTGAGAGCATTTTCCATCATCAGAAACAGTGGTGAAAGGTATGGAGGCGATTCTGAAGGACTGTCAAAAAATTGTTTCATGTCTTTGAAGAATGGCAAACTTTATGTTCGGGTTTAGCTGGTCAGTCCCATTTTGTTCTCAGCAAGTCCCTAAGGTATGAGAAACTGCGATTTGTTCGGAAGTTTCTTGTACCTTACACATTCGTTCATGTCAAGTTTTTTAGAAATGATATTCTAAATTTCTTCAGCAATTTCGTCAATATTGCCAGGAATTGGTGTTAAATTAATCCAATGATGAAAGGGCTGAAGAAACACGAGAGCATGACTATGAAACAAAGATTTGTCTCCACTTCTGAGTTTGAGAGGACCTTTTCAGCACCTTCGATTGATGCAGAATTATTTTATATTTTTAATTGCTTCTAGGGTTTAGCCTTGCATCATTCTCTGTTTTAAACACTTGTCATCTGTAAGCAGCTTTCGTGAAAACTGTTTACACTTATTCCATCGATTTTCTAATTTGTTTATCCAATTCATAAAATACGATTTCTTCAACTACGAAAAAAAAATATATGTATTTATTTAATAATAATTTCTTTGTGTTGGGGATGCAACTTTTCATACCCTAACTACAATAATTCGCATATTTGTGTGCTGGGCGTTTATTCTGATGGAAGGCCCATTTTCTTCGTCAAACAGGGACGATCGTCAGTAATATAGTGTAATATTCACCGGTTATGATTTTGCCCTTTTACGAAAATACATCCATTAACGTAGCAATTCCAAAGCACAGTCTCTCGTCATATTTCCTGCTGAGGGCTTGTGTTCGCTTTCCCTGTTTCGTCGACTGTCACATACGTCTCAGAAATTCTGCGCGGAAGTGATAACCCTTTCCGTTTTCTGGTCATCGTTAGTAAATGCGACGGTTATTTCATTTGTATATGATTGTACAAAATATTATGCACCTAGTCTCAAAAAATGCCTAAAGCTTCAGAAATCTCCCGCACCTTCATATTTGCTGGATTATTATTATTTTTTTTTCGATTATTTCGGAAGCCGTTACCTCAAAGGGACGTCTGGAATGGTTCGCATCGCTTGTGCTCGTTCAGTCACATTAACTGACCAAACTATTGATACACAAATCTAAACGAAACTGTAAATACGTTTGCTTTAGTTTATGAAGGCGTTATCTCTGTCAACAAGTAATGTTTTATTAATGTATGTAATTTGTGTGGCAAAGGTAACGAAAGAAAACAATCTGCAATATTTTGTTTTATTTTCGAACAGCCCTGGTATAAGTTTATCAACAGTTGGAAAATTAACTCTTGATTGCCTCTGATACACGTGCAAATCAGATTTGGGAAAATTCACTTTAACTAAATAAAAAGACTTGATACATTCAAGGGATGTCATGACAGTTACTTTTTTTTATCTCGCGAACAAGGGATAAGACGAAAAATCTAAGATAGACAACTGAAAGTACATAGAATTTGCTTGAAGTCACCACATTGTGTATCTAAGCAGAGTTGCATGTCTTAGCAGGCTCCGAAGTTCAGTTTTAGGGCGAGTTTATTAGTAAGGCACTTTGCATTGTGTAAATTTTACGTAGAACTGGTTTAGTTCATTTATCATCTACTGGGAAATCTTCAAACCATTGAACAATTGGAAGAAGCTTTGTCGGTACCAGAACAATTCTAAAAATGAACAATTTTTGCTAATACCTTTTTTTTTTTTTTTTTTTTTTTTTTAAATTTTTCCTTGTGCTAACTGGAGTTGAAATACTGAATCACTTTTAAACGTTTCTCAGTAACACTTGACAGTAAAGCAATTTTACATGGGTAGTAATTTTTCTTTTATTTTACGGAATTTTTGTTCAAAATATGATATAAAGTATGTTCGTTAAGAGAATAAACTCAAAACAACCAAATTTGAGCACACCACAAAGCAAGTAACAGATAGAAATGTTTGAACTGTAATTTCCAAAGATTTTGCTTTTTTTTTTTCTTTTTTTTTTTTTCCCCCTCGTCCTGTGCGAATTCCATTAAAAGTGTGATGTGTTCAATTTCCTAACTCCATCCATTGGAAGCTAATTCCAATCTTATTTCTAAAATCAGTCCTATGAAAGAAAATTAATATGTATATAAATTATACTTAAAATTTAGCAACTGTTGGGAACATAAAGAAATGTCATAAAATGGATTTAAATGCAAAACCGGTCCCTAGATGTGATATACTGTTTCCATGGTTACTGGGTAGTTAAATACACTCGTACGAACTTCTTGTATCGCTACTATGGAAACAGGAGTTATTTTTGGTAGTTTGCAAAATACCGCATGCTGTTTCCATGGTAATCAATTGGTATAGTATATGAATTTTACAGATAAGAAAGCAAAAATAGTGAAGTAGGCTGCAACATTTTCATGACAATTTCAAAACTATTTTCCTTTCACCGACAGCAATAGACCCTGAAATTTCACAAATAAAACAAAATTTTAAGAATTTCAAGAGGAGTTTTGGCATAGAAAACTACCCACATTCATCTAACAAAGTTTAGCTTTTGGTGCCGGAAATAAAATGGTGCGATGTGGGAACCTTTGTGCATAATTTCTTGATTTTACTCAGAATCACCTAATACGGGGCTAAGTTTGTTACGCACAAAATGGAACAGCTGCGCGATTTAAACCAAAAGGGTGCGGCGAGAATTGTAGCAAAAAGAATAGCTCGAAATGACAACTCAAGTGAATACATTAGAACATGACCTCATCCCCTCTTCTCCAATATACAAACACCCGTCCCTGCTGGATCAGACAAAAGACTCGCGCTGCCCGTATATATATACATAGATATATGCAAAATGTAGGTCCCCTATCACACATTATTTGCATTCGATGTGGAAAAGAGACGGAGAGAGGTAAGAGGAAAGGGGTCAGGATTGTAAGAGAAAAGAAAGGGCGAAGGAAAAAAAAAAAGTTTTTTGTTTTGGTAATAATACAAAACTTGGGCTGTATACGGCTGCCATTAATATTTTCAGACTGAACCAAAAAGGGGTTAAACGAGTTTAAGGGAGGGTGGGGAATCTTTAAAATTAATACATTTTGTAGAAAGAGACGGGCTGCGAGAGGGAAAAATGAAAAATGAGAGTCGTATTCAAATTACTTGTAGTGAAACTGAAAAGGCAAATAAACGAGTTAGTGGGGGAGTTTACGGCGCATGTGCCGCTCGGGGCAGTCGCTTTTGTTTCGTCTGGCAGTACAGTTTGAATCCTGGGTTCGAGACCTGGCATTCGAAACCGGTTTTGTCCTTCATGCCCCGTCTCAGAAATAGGTTCTTATGCACAAAACTTCGTTTTCAAAACGGCAAAAACAAAGTGTTAGAAGTTTTGAAATTCTATATGGGTAATCCTAAAGTAAACAGTATTCGCTTTCTGCGGCAGGGGCACCCCTTTTCTTTGACCCACAATTGTCGCACGAGGCAAGGAGACGGTATTGCAGTGCCGCCAACATTTGCATACGAATAAACACAGCTGGAGCCTGTTACCCTTCTGGAGGGAAAATAATTCCCTGAGAACACAGAAAATCCCTAAACGCATGCGCAGAAGTGAAACAAGGAAAAATGATCATTTGTGTGCGAAGTGAAAGCTTGCTAGGGAAGTTTTCAGGTTGCCGGCACTGAACGGAAAAGTGGAATTGTGACGAACACAGCAGCTGATTCAAGCAGAACGGCGTACCACCTCAGAAGTTACAAAAACAAGTGACTGGCGTGGTTCAAAGGTTGCTAATGCTTTGTCTTGTGAAAGAATTTTGTCTGTATCTCGTTACTATGGAAACAGTTTCCATACTTGCCATATGCTGCTCACAACTGCTAGGATATGGCAAAGGCATACAATTGCTGCCAACCTAACTTTGCCACGGCAGTTTATCAGCGGCAAAACATAAATTTCTCAAGACGGGATATTTAAATTCGTTGCCAGAAGATGTATTTTGATCAAGTCAGGAATTGGCATCGACGAAGAAATTTCTCTAAACACAAATCAAATAGAGGAAACCATAAATAATAGGGCGAAGGAAAAGGAGGGGGGGGTAGAATTTTAACAATCGAAACAAAGAGACTGTTATATTGTAAGTCGATGGCCATTTGTTTTCTGGGAATTCATTTTCCTGGCTTTCTGTTCCTCTGGCAAAAGGCCCCGCGTCGGGTGATTAGCAAAGGTAATTAGCTTGTCGTCCGCCGTTCGAACCTCGGCCCCGAAATAGGCCGTGACCTCCTGCAGTTAATGTGCCGAGGAATGCAGTGCAAATTATGTGATCAACGCAGCGCCCCCGTAGAATATCGGATTTCATGAAAACCGGTTCAGCGGCTCGCAGTCACCGTTAGATCGCTAGAAATGTGTAAGGCGGAGAAATTGGAGAAAATTCTGCAGAAAGAACAAACGAGAAAAGTTTTAATATTAAAAAACAAAATGAGTACAGCAAAAGAGAAAGAGAGGGAAATTCGCTCGCCTCACTGGCCGCATGATCGACAGGTTGTTACGAGAGACTCGGCGTTTACAAACGTTAACAAAATCTGGACCTTGGTATGTCGACCCACAAACATGATCTGTGTGCTACCGATATGAAAGGAGAACAAATAAATATTTAAACTCGCAACCTTGTGCATGAAAAACAAAACGCCGCACGTGTTGCGCCATTTACCTTTGTTTTTCAGTACAAGAAAGTTAAATTACAACAATAAAAGTAATTGCTTTCAATTAAAGCAGTTTATGCGCAAGCAGGGAAAGCATTATGCTGTTACCATGGTAACCAAAGAGCGTTACACTTTGTTCTTTAGTTCAGGGCGATCTAAATGCTCTTAAGGTCTTTTGTTGGTCCTTTGCGATTACTGCGCAAACAGAACACTACACTTTACAAACTGTTACCATGGCAACCAAACTGTAACAAACGCCCATGGGTCCCGCACTGTTACTATAGTAACAAAGAATTTGTTTTGTTATTAAAATATTGCACTTTATTACTGTGTGCATGTCTGGAGGTGCGGTCTGCATGAATGAATTAAATTAGTGGTGGCGCAAATGAGTTCGTACCCTTTGGGGCCTTAGAGCTTTGTGGCATTCACTTTCTCGTGGTAAAGAAAAACTCCGAAATACATTATCCAGACCTGGATTCGAGTCCAGTACCTCCGGATTAGTAGTAGTAAACTCCACTATTGGACCGCGGAAACGGCCATGTTTCTTTTGTTTGGCGCTTTTGTGGTTACTATGGAAAAGAACTCACTGATAACAAAACTGTTAGTACAAGAATAGAAGACATGGTCAACAAAATGCGATATACCCACTCTGCTTCTTTTGTTAAGTTCCTCACGGTTACTATGGGAATAGAACAGCTGGTAAAATACTATCATTTATAAACTGATACCATGGTAACAAAACTGCGATGTATTCTGTTCTTCTGTTTAGCTCCGTGCGGTTACCATGGAAATAGAAGTTGCTGACAAAAACACTACAATTTATTAACATTAGCATGGGAATCAAAGTGCGATATAGTCTTAATTCTTTTGTTTAGCCCTTTGCGGCTACTGTTGAACAGAACGTGGTGATAAAAGCACTGCATTTTACAAACTATTACCATGGTAACCAAGAGCATGTAAAGAGGTTTGTTTACTGCTGTAAGCTAACCGCCCATTACATGCAAGTATTTCCGGGAACTATTATTATCAACAGCTCAGAAATTATATCCTTATATAATATACGAGAAACCCAATTCGTTGTTTTTTCTTCCATTAAAATCGATGTAATTGCGAGAATTCTCGATAGAGAAAATGTACTATCCTGTAATAAAGATTGTTGGGAAATCGCATTATGTATACCAACTTTACATTTCAGGTTGGTATCACTGCAGAGCACAATGGAGGAGTGTTTATCGGTGTGAGAGGACTGTTACCATGGGAACTTTACCGAACTAGGTCGCCTCGAAGAGATGCGAGCAAAAAGTGCAAATAACGACAACTGCTCGTGCACGTTCGGGGCCCCCGAGCTCAGAAATGGCTTCTATAGCTAAAACTGAAAATAATCCCGGCCGAGCTTTGGCATTAAACAAAAGGAAAACCCACAGCATGAGGTCATTTCACAGGAAACTCTGCAGTTTTAAAGCATTCCACTGAAACTCTGCGATGATGTCACTTTGTAATGGCGTCACATTCATTATTTTTATGTTCAGACCGCGACTTCCAACTAACAATAGACCAGCGCGACAACTCCATTACTATGCAATACAAATGAGTGTGATTTATATAAGACACAGTCAAATGCAGGCAGATCACATTTCTTACCTCCATAACAGATCTCATTGAGACACCCTGTCAAACGCTTACGTCTTTTTCGAACTGATGACCACTAATTTCCCCATTCTTTTGTAAAATACGAAAGTCGCATGGGGGAGAGATAGGGCTGTATGGAGGATGCTGAAATGTTTCCACACCTGTTGGGAGCGGACATAATCGTGAAGAAGATTTCACGCTCCAAGGCACTTTCTCGATCTCGTCTGCAGGCTCTCGCTCTTATACTTTCCACCGTGAACGCGGACGGTCTTTGATGACGTGACACAGTCTTCAACTTCAGAAATGATGACGCGATGAGCCTGTTCCGGGTACAGTCACTGCCGTACACGTGACGATGAATTTCTCGTTCTCTAACACTCCAAGGAGACAAAAATAAAAACTCAGTTACACCTCCCTGTTGATAAGCATAACGTTACAAATTGATGTGGGGTACTACACGCTTGAATGAGACACCTGATGTCCGGTGTTAACCGATGTTTACAATAGCGAAACAGCAATTGCAAGGCGGCCAGAAGTTCTCTGAAGGGAGGACATCACGTCGCCCCACGGAGATTGCAACGAGTTGACTTAACCATCAACACCATCGACTTGTCACAGGCGATGAGCAGCTTCACCTGCTAAAAAACGTTTAAAAAGTGACACCATCCGCCGGGGAAGTGACGCTTAATCTTCTGGGATCACTGACCGCCACAGGTGACTGAAGCTATTAAGGCGCTGACTCCTAAGCGGGAGGTCTGGGCTTCGAATCCCGCCAGGACCGTCCTCCCTAACTGAGGTTTTTTTCCAGGTTTTCCTCAGTCCTCATAAATGGCAAATGACTGGGAGGTACCCTAAACTTAGGCCTGGAACGTTTCCTTCCTTTAAAAATAATCCTTTCCCAATTTATCATTTCATCTCATGAATCATCAGTGTTCACCGCCTGTGATGCCTCAGTAGTAAAATCGGGCGCAAAACACTTATCCGTATACACTGCTCATTGCTTTTGCATGACAAACCGCGTCCTCACACTGCCGAAAAAACAAATAAAACCTGTGACATTTCAAGTGGAAGGACATCGAGCATCCTCCATATAGCCCCGACCTTGCTCTAAGCCACTTCAATCTGTTCCGCCCTCTTAATCATCATCTTTCCGCTGAATACTTTCCCGAAAGAGAAGTCACCGCCTGGTTCCGTCAGCAGCCCAAAGAATTTCATGCTTCTGGATTTCAGGAGCTTGTGAAACACGAGACAAGTTTCTCAATGTACAAGGAAACTATGTTCAGAAATAAAAGTATTTTGTAAGATATGCATTGCAATGTCAATACAAAATTTAGTCCCGCCTTAAGCCTTACTAAGTTTTAATAACATAATTAGCTTTATGATTAACCTTAATTAAGATGGAGATGCACCAGCCGCCACTGATGAGTGCTGGCTCCACTAACAATTTCCAAAAGTTAATGGATAAGGATAAAAGTAATGTTATACGACTTTCTCGCAGAGTGCACATCCAAATTCCGGATTCATGCGGCATGACGTTAACACGAAATTACCCGTATATTTACACACAGAGTGGCTTGAGTGTATCGAATTTAAAATTTCCGATCATTTCGCAAGTTCGGGAAGATGTGCCACTATCGAGCGAGGTTCTTAAATCAACCTGTTAGTGCTAAACACGGGAACCGGATTCCTGTATGAGCGGCTTCGAGCAAATAGCATTGATAAGAACGCTTACCAGCTCTGTGGCTTCGTCTTCGAATAAGTTATTGTTGCACACACGGCAGTGCCAGGATTTGCGATTAATTTACCTCATTTTCATCCCACCCATTTCATCTCTTTGATTCCGCTTTGTTTAACTTTAAAAAAAAATGTCGTTTACGATGTACGCGAGTTCCTGGAGAGGATGGTTCATTGGCCTGGACAAGCTTTGCAAAAGGATTTCGACGACTACTTTAGACAGCGTCAACACCAAACTTTCTATACGGTTCTGTTGCTTTGAGTTTTCTTAAGACTTTCCAGGTCTCTGTGAGACGCCTCCTTGGTATTGGTGACTGCTGACCCGGTACCTACTTGGAAATGTTTTAAAGTTAAGCATCTCTGGGGTAGAATTTACTCATCCTTGTGAGGAAAATTGGGGATCTGCCCAATAAAGAGGTGACGTCCTTCAATCGCGAAAGCCACCGCGTGATAGGCGACCGGCAGGGTGCTGGTCAACTTGATCAATGTCTCCCAGAATCAACGATGTCGTATATGGATAAAGGTCGCACAGGGCGCTGCGACAGCCAAGGCCCGATATCGGACAAGTGTAATTATGGGTGTTGGATTAGATTGACGAGTGCTTGCCTTTTGCGCCTATACCCCCCTCCCCCAAGGGGACATTGCGGGATAAACGGAGGTGGTGAGAGAGACCCGGGCGGCCAGGAGCCTTGGAACACAAGGCATGGATTTTAACATTTTTCCGGGCGGTATCTGCTCCCCCCTCCTTCCGAGGAATTCAGTTCTTCAAAAAGGCTGTCCTTACACCTTAAACAGATATACCGCCATCCCACCTTGCCTGACGCTTATGAAGATGTAAAGTGGAAAAGCGGAAAGTTCGTGAAAAAAATAAACCCATTCCACCATTCACCTCCAACAGATTTGAGCCCGTGATCTCCGGAATGCTAGTTCCAAGCATCCAGAATCTAAAGAGTTCCCAAAGTTTCCCGCTAGATGGCATACTAAATGTAAAAGATAACACAACGCAGGTTTAAAATATTTTATTTCAAAATCAATCCTTACAGTAAATATTTAACAATCTCAGCAAGTAATTTCTGGTAGACAGCGGAACGTTGTGAAGGTAAGCGTTCCTCTTAACAGTTGCGGTATCTCTTACTTGCGCCTAATATCTTATTTCTTACAATTACTGTGAAAATAAGCACACAAGAGACGGAGATGAAGTGTGGGAGAGAGGTAAATGAGATATGAAAATCGTTCTCTTGTCGGTTCCTGTGGGAAAAGGCAATTTGTTACAACTGCCACCAGAGGTCAGCTTTATTCTCAAGAAGCACGCGGAATGTGTGGTATTCTTGTGATCCAAAAAATGCAAAATTATGAAGATGGTTGAAAAAACGATCTGTATTTTTAAAACTAGCTCTCAAAAAGTCTGTAAATGTACGCTAAAAACTGTTAAACATTTTTAAGTTTTAACGCTTTTTTGTAATCCTACCTCAGCGCTCAGCGATGGTTCCAACAAATATTCCCGCCAGACTAATTTAAAACACGTTATATTTTTTTAGGCTATTGAGTAAAAAGCACGTACTGTGAACGTATTGGTTATTTCTGCGAAGATGCACGGGGGGGGGGGGGTTCTGCCGCAAATTATACTTATTTATCAAAAGAACCGGAATGGATAAACGCAGTCATTACATGAACATTATTATAGCTTAGTATAACTCGATTGTGTTGTTTTTGTAATTATCGATAGCGGTTTTTGGGATCGATTAGTTTAATTTGCTTCGGTGTCCGCCAGGCTTGATTAACGCCAGCGACCCTGCAGGTGAAACCGGTCAACTTACCTTAGAAGGTGTTTCAAAGTGCAAGAACTTTGGTTGCAAAATATTCTTTACTTGTATAAGTGGGCTTGCATTTAACTCTTTTACGTAAAAACCAAAATTTATTATTATCATCAACAACAACATATATAATATCCAAAATACATGAATTTTAACACTCGTTTGGATATGGTTTCTAACCGAAAAAAAAATCTAAATTTAGATATTATATTATTTTTTCCTTATTCTTAAATTACAATTTTGATAATTCAGTATTAGTGAATTCCGAAGGAACTGGGGTTGTACCCATGTAAAGATTTTTTTTAAGTATTTCTTCAATCCATCGTTCCTACTTACTAGACATCAAAACGACGTTGAAAATATTATAGGTGGGCGTGTTCATGAGTGTGTTAATTGTCTGTTAACGCTCAGGCGGCCGTTGTTCCTCAACGAATTTGGGCATATAATGATTGATTAACAAAATATTCTTTATCTAGAAAAATTGAAACATTAGATTGGGGGCTTAATCTAAAGCAAAAATTTTAAAATCGTTCTAGCGGCTGCAAATTTTTGTTTCCTCTCAACAAAACGCAGCATGTGACATTTAAATTAAAAAATAAATAATTACGAAAATCAGTGAAATCGTACCATTGGTAATGAAACCGTGTTTAACTGGAACCCAAAATTTAAAAATCGCTCTAGCATCACCAATATTTTTGACGAAATTTTATATATATATATAAAACAGTGTCTGAAAATCAGATAAATCGAACATTAGTAGTGGGGGTACACCTAAAAACCGAAATTTAAAAAGGTTCTAGCAGCACCCACTTCGTTGCTCTAGCGCTCTGTAATAACATTCACAAATGCCACTTGCTGAGCAATTCGTTTGAAGGGTTTCTTTAAAAGTTGATGTATATATAAACACGTGTAGAGAAAAACAAGTAATTCTGTGTGCCTTTGTTTGTATTTCATTTTCATTTTTTTCAAATTTCGAACATTTTTAATGCATTTTAAGGTACCAATTTACAAAATTTCCAACTCATTTACATAACATTTGATTCTGTTACTTCAAATTTGTTAATGTCTTTTACAACTCATTTTTAAAGTACAACCACTGGGAGACTGATATACTTTATGAGTGATGTACTGGCCGGCAGAACGCAGCACTGGGAAAACGCATCTTCAAGGCAGTGTAATGCATGTGCAAATAGCAGCTTGTAGCTGGAGCCTTTCAGCAAGTAGTTAGCATTACCACAACATATCGTCTAGAAGAGCGGGCGGGGTTTTATAGACGAAGTCCACCCAATAAAAATTATTACAAGTTTAATTTATCCCTCTTAAATTTAACTTTACAGTATTTTATTAGCTTAATTAGCATAGTGTACAAGTTTCACTGTTGTCACTTTCGGTACCATATGTAAAATATGTGCAAGATGAAACATGTTCAGTACCGCCTATAGAAAAACGGCGGTGACACGCAACGAACCATATACTGCTCTGAAATTCTGCTTTTGTCTTAAAAATCTTCAGCTCAGACAAATGAGAGTTTTTCTTCCCTAAGCACAGCTCCAGTTTGTGCTCTAACGGAAGAAAACGCTAACACCGTGCTGTCATTGTGAAAAAGGTAGTCGAGTAAACATTAACGACACTTTCAAAAACTCTGGAAATTTCATTGGGTATTGCCCACACGTTGGTATCTCAAAAGTTGCACACGGGATGTGTTGTGCACAGTGGTGCAGTTTCTATCAAAGGTAACCACTGCTCAAGAAACTTGTCTTCATCATTTTGGTCCGGAGAGCAAACAGCAACGCGCTGTGTGTCAACACCAATAAAAGCAAAATTGGGAAAGTTATGACCATTTCATTTTTCGATATTCAACGAATGATACACCAGCTTGTCGTACTAAATACACAACTGTAACTGGGTAATACTACAGAGCTGTACTGAAAACTCTACAATGTCATATCACACATAACTGTAACTGGGTAATACTACAGAGATGTACTGAAAACTGTACAATGTCATATCACACATAACTGTAACTGGGTAATACTACAGAGATGTACTGAAAACTGTACCATGTCATATCACACATAACTGTAACTGGGTAATACTACAGAGCTGTAGTGAAAACTCTACAATGTCATATCACACATAACTGTAACTGGGTAATACTACAGAGATGTACTGAAAACTGTACAATGTCATATCACACATAACTGTAACTGGGTAATACTACAGAGATATACTGAAAACTGTACAATGTCATATCACACACAACTGTAACTGGGTAATACTACAGAGATGTACTGAAAACTGTACAATGTCATATCACACATAACTGTAACTGGGTAATACTACAGAGATATACTAAAAACTGTACAATGTCATATCACACACAACTGTAACTGGGTAATACTACAGAGATATACTGAAAACTGTACAATGTCATATCACACATAACTGTAACTGGGTAATACTACAGAGATGTTCTGAAAACTGTACAATGTCATATCACACACAACTGTAACTGGGTAATACTACAGAGCTGTAGTGAAAACTCTACAATGTCATATCACACATAACTGTAACTGGGTAATACTACAGAGATGTTCTGAAAACTCTACAATGTCATATCATACATAACTGTAACTGGGTAATACTACAGAGCTGTAGTGAAAACTCTACAATGTCATATCACACATAACTGTAACTGGGTAATACTACAGAGATATACTGAAAACTGTACAATGTCATATCACACATAACTGTAACTGGGTAATACTACAGAGATGTTCTGAAAACTGTACAATGTCATATCACACATAACTGTAACTGGGTAATACTACAGAGATGTACTGAAAACTGTACAATGTCATATCACACACAACTGTAACTGGGTAATACTACAGAGATATACTGAAAACTGTACAATGTCATATCACACATAACTGTAACTGGGTAATACTACAGAGATGTTCTGAAAACTGTACAATGTCATATCACACACAACTGTAACTGGGTAATACTACAGAGCTGTAGTGAAAACTCTACAATGTCATATCACACATAACTGTAACTGGGTAATACTACAGAGATGTTCTGAAAACTCTACAATGTCATATCATACATAACTGTAACTGGGTAATACTACAGAGCTGTAGTGAAAACTCTACAATGTCATATCACACATAACTGTAACTGGGTAATACTACAGAGATGTTCTGAAAACTCTACAATATCATATCACACATAACTGTAACTGGGTAATACTACAGAGATGTTCTGAAAACTATACAATGTCATATCACACATAACTGTAACTGGGTAATACTACAGAGATGTTCTGAAAACTATACAATGTCATATCATACATAACTGTAACTGGGTAATACTACAGAGATATACTGAAAACTGTACAATGTCATATCATACATAACTGTAACTGGGTAATACTACAGAGATGTACTGAAAACTATACAATGTCATATCACACATAACTGTAACTGGGTAATACTACAGATATGTACTGAAAACTGTACAATGTCATATCACACATAACTGTAACTGGGTAATACTACAGAGATGTTCTGAAAACTATACAATGTCATATCATACATAACTGTAACTGGGTAATACTACAGATATGTACTGAAAACTGTACAATGTCATATCACACATAACTGTAACTGGGTAATACTACAGAGATATACTGAAAACTATAAAAAATAAAAAAAAAAAAATTCCTTCATTGGTGACATTTGCCATCATCTGAAAGGAGAGTCTAAAGAACTTGTTAAAAATGTACTCTAACATGTCTTAGAAGACAGGATTTCCCAATGACCAGAAACTTGTTCTGAACTGTCGTGTTTCCACGCAAGAAAAGTTAGATGAAATACAGGAAATTCCTTTGCAACTGACAGCAATGTATTGCCACTGAAGCGCATCACTTTTTAACATCTGTGCCTTATATTAGAGCTTATTTATAGTCTTTTTATGCTTTCAATAAAAATTATAAATACCACCTTTACGCACGGAGACACTTTTTCCCCATTTTTGGGTGCTACGACTATATTTATACAGTAAGCTTACGGGATCAGGCAGCCCGTAACTAAAATAACCTCTCTGTACAGATGACAATATATTTTTACATGTTTGTGATCGATTAAGCTTACTTTGCTCTGACATCAAAGATTTGTCGTTTATCGAGACAATAATAACCGAAACGTTGTGGTAACTAACCGCGTGTCTGGACAGATAATCAAAGTACTTCATCAACAGTGATTCCCCCCCCCTTTTTTTCCCAGTTAATGTTCTTAATGTGTCTAAAGAGAAGGAAAATATCGACTACATATAAATTAAGAATATTTAGCATTAACGAGAAATTTGTTTATTGTACCAGTTGGAAGGCATGAACGCTTTCTGTGAACAGAGAAAAACAAATGTGATATTCATCGTCCACAGGAGGAGAGGAGAAACCTACACAATTTGCACAGTGTTTTACGAACACCGCAGAGAGCTGGACCGCTAAGCAGCCGCTAGGTGGCAGTCGTAAAGAGAATTGTAGCCAAAGGACAGTGCTCGTTTGTTATCAATCAAGAAAAGACGTTGACAAGTTGGAAGGTTTTTATGCATGATAAAGGTGTGTGCACATTGGGTTACACGAGACTTGACACAGGAACAGAAAGGTTGAAATCTGAAGCCTTGGAGAAGCTGGTAACTGATCACGGTGTTAACACAGCACACCAAAAAAGCCGAATCCATGCAATGGAAACACCCAGAGAGTCCCCGCCCGAGAACTTTTGTGCTGCTCCATCTCGGTCAAGCGGATGATCACCGTTTAGGAATTGGCTTCCTCAAGGAACAACCGTCCAACATGACAATGCGCACGCAGTCCCACACCTAAGCTAAGTTGTGCCGCACCGCCTGATTGTGCAGTATTCCTAAACTCATATCGCAATAATAAAGTTACCAGGAACATGATAGTGCGCATATTAAACACGGTATTGGGTCATTTTATAGACGAAAACACCTTACAACAGATAGGGGATATGTTGTAGGCGAAGATATTTCAGCAGCAACAGGTGAGTACAGACTTGTTGACTAAACCGTTGCGTAGTAATTAGCGCCCCATTGTTAGCAATATGATATAACGTGAGTGTACTGTTAACGCCGTATTTCTAAATGCTAAACTTTGTTTTCTAGCAAGTTGCCATTTACGAAATACCTACGCAAACATTACAAAGTGGAAATCCTGGGAGCAACAATTTCGATTTTTAAGTTTACTTCCGTATTGAGTTAACAAAGGCAACACTTTACAAAACAATGTATCACGTAGTCATTTCATTTTTTCCACTTGCTGTTTATTAAAACATGTACATAACAGTCATTACTTCCAACATAATATCGCCACGGGTGGCCGAAGTCGTTAAGGCGCGGACTTGTGAGCGGGAGGTCTGAGTTCGAATACCGCCAGGACCGTCCTCCCTGACTGAGTTTTTTTTTTTTTTCCAGGTTTTCCTCAGTCCTCATAAATGGCAAATGCCGGGGAGGTAACCCTAAACTTAGGCCTTGAACGTTCCTTTCCTTAAAAATAAATCCTTCCCAATATATCATTTCACTTCATGTATCATCAGTGTCACCGCTTGTAATGCCTCAGTAGTTAAAACGGGCGTTAAATTCATTCACACCACCACACCCCGGAGGCAAAACGACTGTCAAAACAGGTGAAAGTGCACCCGTAAAGGTTAAAACCGTTTTGTCAGCCGGAAATGCGATGGCAACGTTTTCTTGGGACTCACAGAGTATCATCGCGATTGACTATTTGGAAAACAGACTGGTTGTTATTTGAACTTTTGCATTGATTTGAAGCAGCAGCGATCAAAAATGTGTTCCTCCACCAGGATATGCGGTTAGCAAAAGTTTACTAGATGGGCTTCGAAACACTTCCCCACCCACCATATTGCCCAGATTTGGTCCCATGTAACTTCTTTTTCTCTTATAGTCTAAATAATCGACTTGAGGGAAAGAACTTTTTGTCAAATAAACTCAAAGGAGTTCAGATTTCTACAAGCTCCGAGAACGCCATCCAAGGACAGAACTGAGGAGGGACCTGTTCACCACGACAACGCCTTCGCTCATACGGCTAACATCACCATCTACTTCCTGGAGTCCACAGAAGTCAGACCCGTGACTCATCCTCCTTACAGTCCTGACTTGGCTCCATGCGAATATTTTTTCTTCCCAGAGGTAAAAAATCGCATCCGGGAAAACGATTTTCCAGCCCTGAAGAGGCTGCAGCTGAACTTTTCACTATTGCGGAAAATGAGTGGCAGGGGGTTCTTTGATAGGCGGTTTTTGAGGATGAGGAGATTTAAGATTGGTGGAGAATGCTTTGAAAAGATACAACAGTTGGATTGAGTCTACCACTCCCAATTGACGTGTCTCAAAACTTACGTCTTCAAATACATGCCCGAAACCTTTTTACAACCGCCTGCGCATTTTTCACCACTGCTCCTAATGATGGAAAATGCCTCCCACGAAGATGTTTTTTCGGTTTGAAGAAGAGACAAAAATGATGATTAATTCTTCATTGAACATCCGTGGTCAGTTTATTCATTTTTTCCCCAATAGCAATTATTAAACTTAAAAAAACAAATTTCTTGTTTCTGATTTCTGATCACTGTTTGGACCACGTTCCGCGAAAACACCGCATCATCGTCGTTAATTCACTAGATATTGTAAAACCAAGCCCAGCGTGACACATTTCCACTACCGTCGTTTGTTATTTACCGTAAAACGCATGCCTAGGAAATACTTTCTAAAGTGGTTACCTTGGCAACGGCACGTTACATTAAATTCCTAATGAACAGGAAAGAATTGCGTGTTTCCATGGTAACCAGGTGTTTTGTGAAACATAACCCTGAGTCGTTTTGGTGCATGTCTAATTAAGCTAGGTAAATACGCTTCTATCTGTTTTGATCAATTAACACATACGCTGCATGCGCGACTATTTCTTAATTCCTTGTTTGTTCAAGCAATTGGCGTTACTTTACTATTGTTTTCCAAACGCTGCGACAAGCTACTTCAAACATATTGAAGTGTTGTTACTAAGTTATCCTAGCTACTTCCATTGTAAACGTCTTTTGCGGTTGTATCCATGAAATAATATTTTAAAAATGTCTTTAAATCTCCATCGGTCCTAAATATGTGTGTGTGTGTGTGTGTGTGTGTGCAGATATATGTGTACGCTAACGCTCTAGCAGTCGCAATTTTTGTTTTTCCTGGACGAAACTCGGCATATATTCATGAATTAACGAAGGATTTGTCCAGTTCGTTAACGATCAAAATTATACCATTGGGGTGGGGTTTAACTTAGAGGGAAAATTTAAAATAAAAATAAAATAAAGGAAATAAAGGAAACTCGATATATGGCAATGAAATAAAATAAAAAATACTTCCTGAAAATCAGTGAAATCAAATAATTAGGAGTGGGGGTTTAGCTGAAGCCCAAAATTTAAAAATCGCTCTAGCAGCATCAATGTTTGCCTTGTCACAACAAAACTCGGCATATACCATTTAAATAAAATAACAAAAAGTTTCTGAAAATTGGGGAAATCGCACCATCAGGTATACCAACAATGAAAACTGAAATTTAAAAAGTGCTCTTGCATTTAATATACTCTCTAAAGTTTTAAATAAAAAGAAGAATTAATTCAGCATATAAACTGTATTTATAACGTTGCAAATGTTTTATATTTAACAGAAACATCGTCGTGAAGTTAGCAAATGTGAAATGTTAACTAACGTATGTTAGAGAATCAACAGCGCTCTGTAATAACCTTCAGAAAACGTTTACGTTACATGTTTTTATTTCATATTACATTTAAATTAAATTTCAAAGCCACTGAAAATGGATGAAAATTTCGATTGCTTTTATTTACCTACGTAGTATATTGCAATTGTTTTTTAATTAGTAACATGTTTTTGTTTTGTTGAAACATTTGAACATCATCTTAAATACACAATGTAACTCGAAACTTTCTTTTATTTTTCTCTATTTTATAAAATGTAAAGATGATACCAAGGGCTCAGTACATAAATATGGTTACATTTCAAAATGTTTAAAAATAACCGCACAGTATAGATTTGTCTATCAGTAGTCATGTATTTCATTTAATTAATAGTATACATTAAATTTTGTAGTATATTATTATTATTATTATTATTATTATTATTATTATTATTATTATTATAGAATGTGGTTTCTCCTTTGTGTTACTTACAGATTACAAGAATTTATTTTTTTTCCTCCAATACCACACAGTAATCTTATATTGCATTAATTAATATGACCATAATTTGTGTTTTATAATATTTTATAAAGTTGCTCTACTAGGTGAGGAATTCGCTTAGTTTGCTTGACGGATTTTTCTACTATGAGCCTGCCTTGCTAAGACGAGAATGACTTCATTTTTTCAGATGAGTTGATAATGCAATTAATTCCGTAAATACCCAAGGTCTCTTCAACACGTCACAAGGTAAAACTCATTAACCACTGTGTTGTACAAAACATCCTGAGAAAACGACCCTTGTCGTGTAAATTTTCCATTGTTCTCAGTGAACAATGCGATTGAGCTTTTCTCATAACGTGGAAACAAACGCCATAGTTTTAGAACATTAAACTTTGCTGTGCAAAATCTACCGTAACGTCGTGTTCCGTTTTAGAGGTGATATTTAGCGAGTACACCCCTGAACACGGTAGCCTGGAGATAATGATGGGGCAGTACAAGGGCGGAGGGCAATTAGCCCTCACTTTTCCCACCAAAACACGAACATTACACGCGTGTTGTGCTGTTCAAACGATTTGCTGCAGTGTTCTGTCTGTTCGGCTATGCCTTCCTACATAAGCTTAGACAGGTACTGTCCGAGCAAAAATATTTAACTGACATGGGTCTGAAGTTCTGCAACTGGGACAGTGTTAAAAACAAACGTCTGCCAAGTCTTGCTGCTTGTTACCATGGTAACTATCTCATACATTTTCCCCCGCCTGTAATATGATAACCAAGGTAACCATGTACAGATCTGCATTGGTTCCTTAGAAACTACAGCGTACATTTTGCACGATCGGTTCTCTCTTGTATAGGTAAACAGATGTTACCATGGTAACTAAGTATCGTAAATTTAGCCCGATCTGTGACTATGTACTGTTTCCTTGGAAAATAAGTAGAAATTCAGCCCGAGCTGTAACTTAGTTACCATAGCAACAGTAAATTCTTGTATGTCAGATATGTGCAAACCTGCACTACATAATATGTACTTGCAAATTGTTTATCTTGCTAATCAGTGTGCCTCTTTCCTATATCCTAATTATATGTATGTAGTACGCTAATCTGCACTGTTTCCATGGTAACCTTTTCGTTAATTTTGCTCAATCGGCAACTGTTTAGCATTAACAGTCATTTCTTGTACATTACATGTACAAAGACTTGTACCGCTTTCATGCCAACTATACAGTACATTTTGTCCGACTTGTAACTGGTTACCATGGTAACAGCAAATAAAAGTGGTGCAGTTGCTTCTTGTATGTTAGATATACGCACATCTGTATTGTTTCCATAGTAACTAGGCATCGTGTTTGCCCGAACTGTAATTTGGTTACCATGGTAACTGTAAATGCATTGCAGACATTTATTAGAAATAAGAACAACATTGCCCGGTTACCATGGAAACTAAAGAAAGTTATTCCATGCTTTTTGGCCCAAAGCAGGTAAATAAATAACTACGGTCTTTGCCTTTGATACAGTCGACACCCCTCTCAAGTGTCTCGCTCTGTGAACACACCCTTGCGTTAATCAACGCAAAACAAAAAAACGCCACCCCTGCCTATGACGTCACCGCTCTACTTCGCTGTGTTTTGCACGTTGCCATGGTTACGGCGGTATTAATACACACGTTGGCGAAGATCACAACTGCTGGGGTTACTACCGCCGTCTTCGTTTCTAAAACTTTTTATTTAAAATAATCGTTCAGTTTAATAATTGGCTATTTAAACGCTGTGCTTCACATCGCCCTATTGTTGGTTCTTCTCGGTATGCCACACGCCCCGCCCGGGAATGTTGCTCACCTTGAGCCTTTCTGACCCGTGACCTCCTCCAACATCTCGTCTCGCAGCATCCGCACTGGAGCCCAGAGCACAACCCTAAGGGGCTGGAAAACTCTACTTTATCAACGAACAACGGCTGGGGTGAAGCAAGCCTCAGACACAAATTTATGCTTCCAATTATCCCAGAGGACTAAAAAAGCCGAAGATTTGCCGAGATGATATCATTATCGTGCTGCAGTTATTAAGACATTCTGGTCGACGCCGTTACACACCTGACTGGCGAGGTGTGAACGTGTTTACCATTCCAATTAGTGACAACCTAGAAACGCACGGCCTGCGTAGTGAATACCACAAATTCACTTTATCTACTCATTCATGCTTTGTTATTACTTTGGGGCTCCCCACCTCAGAAATACGTCTGGGAGAGTGCGGTAATTTCCGAATTGGCACTTGAAGGCGGAGCCACAGATAACTTTAGAACGGAAGTGTTGTCCTGTAGTAGCAGGGCGCTTCCGGTCCTACTCCCCGCCCAAGCATACCTTTTTTAAACAGTATGACACAGTGTAGCCAACATGATCTGGTTTAGCCATTACGAATACATTCGGCTCCCGCTAAAAATAACCAGGGGAGATAAGTTTTATGAAAACACATTAAAAAGTTAAAAATATTAGTGACAAGTTCATTTGTGTTATTTCAATAAAAACTTTCGTTTCTTGATATTTTTAAATGCTATCTCAGCTTCGTTTAAATAAGAGAAAGTGAGCTTCTGGAGTGATGGGTGGATGGGCGTTATCACGAAGAAGAATACACTGTTTACTAATGCATTTTGTGTAAACGTTACGAAAAACCACCACATAGTAAACATAACCATGTCCAGCGCTGTGCCGGTCGTTTGTGGTTGTTGTAGAGAATTCACAATACGATTAACTTGCGTCAAGAACAAACGTTGATGATGCCAGACCTATTTTCTTTAATTATCACAAACAGTTTATAGAGTTAATTATTAAGTTATTAATGTCTTATAGAAGTTTAAACAACAAAACCATTAATTTTCGAACCAAAAAATAGAGGGGGAGGTCTTCTAAAGTATCAACGTATGCAAAATAACCATGGTAACCTCCCGCCTGTTGTTCACCTGTTTTTCAAAACTTTTGTTTTAACAGCAGTTGTTATTACAGGCGGTGGACGCTGATGATAACCGAGATAAAATTATAAATTGAGAAAGGAATTTTGGAAAATAAATTCTAAGCATAAGTTTAGGATAAATTCCCATTATTTGGAAGTGATGAGAAAAACCTGGAAAAAGACTAGTCGGAAGAATGATTCTGTCCGGATTCGAACCACCCCACACTTGTCGCTATAAGTGTCATGGTAACCTATTGCGCGATATTTACATTTCTCCCATGTTTTAGTTTATAATTTTTTTTATTTATTTGGTTTATTTAAGACGCTAACATTTTTCGTCATTAGCACCCGATTTTAATTTACGGAGTGAAACGGCTGTTACGTTTCTTCTTTCAGACTTGAGGCGGATTTTTACGCTCTAAAAGAATTCATCGACCCTGGCCCGGTTTGAACCTGAGATCTTGTGTCTACAAGACCACCAGGACCGACTCGCTGTCTGAAACATCTGTACAAGTTTGCCATGGTAACAAGTCACGCGATATTTACATGAATACTTTCTGCAGTTTCTGCAAATGGTAACCATGGTAATGTGCTGCGCTGTTTTCTCTGTTACTGAAACTCTACGGCAGCCCATTCTCTTATCTGGAGCTAAGATTTGCGGGTTCAAACCCGGTGAGGTCGATTGGTTTATCCACGTTAAAAAACTCCACGAACTATTTCAATGCCGGCACATGGTAACCATGGCGATATTCGCTTGCTTTATCAGCACACAGTAACCATGGCAACGTACCGCGCGATGCACACATGTTTTCTCCGTGTTATGGGAGCAGAATTCGGGTCGTGACCCACGTTTCCAGGAAGCGATGACTCTGCAACAACACAATGCGATCCAGGTCGACGCCGAAATGATGTCTTATTAAAAGCCGGTGCACACCGTTACGGACACACTATTTGCGCTCAGCAGTCACTTACATTGCACTTTGCATGCGCCTCCGGACATTCTCTCTCTTTCTCTTTCCTTTTTTCCCCACTTTTTTCTTTTTCTTTTACCTACTTTACCCTCCATTCTCAACCAGTTTCTTTCTAGGCTTTAATTAACCGTTTTATCTTCACATAATAAATTCCTGTCATTAATCATAATTTTCTTCGGCTTTAATATAAGTTTTTATTTGTTTATATTACAACCCGCTTTCTTTACTACATAAAGAAGCAAAAAACCACTCACTATACATCGGCCATTTTACCAGCAACAATATAAGGAAGTGGTTTCCATATATGGGTCTCCCCAATAGTGCACTTTCTTTGTTTTGTTTGGTTGGAAAACAACTGCGCAGTTGCCAACATGTGCGAGTTTGTCTTGAAATTGTTTGGAATATGAGCAAAAACATTTAGGTTCGTTACTGTGCCAACTACAACTGCAAATGTTATTGAAAATAAAATCCTTTTAATGTTTTGACCTGATAGTGTGTTAATCTCTTAAACGTTAGTAACATAAAAGGATGAACATTTTGTTTTATATGCATACAGTGCGTCCCAACCACCCATCTGCCGAATATACGCATGAAGTACGATCAGGTAAATTCTTGGCGTTATCGATCTCCTTAGATGTTTTGCTTGCAGTTCGTAAACTGCTCTAAATGTGTGGGGACTTTATTATTGTGTGTGCATACAATTTACTGTATAAAATGGCTCACCCCACTAGAATAGAAAAGATACGTGTATTCCAACTGAGCGATACAATTAGCACCTCAAACATATTCTGATGTTCCGGCTGCAAATAGAATTCCTAACCGAAAACGACGTGATTATGACTTTTTCTGTGTCCGCCTATAGAGTTAACTAAACTGCTAAAATTGAAAGTGCTTTTGTTCCAAGAAATACAACAGGTTGGTACAAAGTCGTGGGAATTTGCAGAACACTTGCTGATGTGAGGTGAAGTTTGATTTCATTTGTTCGCATAGAAACCGGCAATTATTCCACAAAATTCCCTTGAATAATAAAAATTCTTGTGTGATATATTGTAACTGCAAGGCGAATAATAAAGTCTTTGTATATTTTAAACTCTAAATTGAAACATTCCCAGTTTGTTACTACTGAGGCACAACAGGCGGGGCACTGAGCGTTCTAAAAGTTCTCGGTGTGACAGAGAGAGAGAGAATTAGTATCTAACTTTTTAATACCTCCAGTAAAATAAAATAAAACTTATCCAACTGTGAAAAACAGGCGTCTGTCTCAAGTAACCTCGTCATTTGAGGCGAATCTTCGTCCACCTAACCATTTCTTCAGGTTTGGGAACAAAAAGTAATCGCTAGGAGCCAGATCCGGTGAGTATAGCGGATGTGAAAGCGAAGGTCGTGCAGCTTTGCAGCAACAATCCCACACGTTTGTGAAGACCCATTATCGTGATGAAAGAGAACTTTCTCGTCGCAAGGTGTGGACGTTTAGCGAGAATAGCATCCTTCAGTTGGTCCAGTAGTGAAGCGTAATACTCCCCGGTGATAGTTCTGCCCTTCTGGAGAAGCACCACACCATAAGAATCCCATAAAGCCATGACTTTTCCTGCTTGATGAAACCATTTTTGCTTTCTTTGGTGCACTTTCATCTGTTACCACCCACTGTTTGGACTTCTCCTTCGTCTCTGATAGGTAGGGATGAATCCATGTTTCATCTACTGTCGAGAAACTCACTGGAATTTGGTTTAAACAAGTCTAAACTCTCTTGCGAAATGTTCATTTGAATGCGTTTTTGGTCCATTGTTAACAAACGCGGCACCCATCAAGCCCATACCTAAAACGTCGTGTAAAATGCAATGGACTGAGTGAGGTCTTTGCAATGTCAGTCAATTCGCGTTAACTTCAGTGATCACTAAATACGGCATTGTGAATTTTTGTCACAATCTCGTCGGTTGTTGCAGTTTTGAGACTCCCCGTGTGTTCATCTTGAATGGATGTACGTCCACGCTTAAATTCAGCAGTCCACTTTTTAACCGTCGAAAACGAAGGGGAAGAATCCGTTAATATGGAAGTTAACTCCTTTTGTGTTGGAGTTAAACCTTTCAAAACGAAGTGCTTTATCACATCTCGTATTTCAGTTTTATCCACATGTTAACACTAGTTTGTTTACACGATCGTCACAAACAAGTGACCACACTTACGCGTCTGAAACATCACAGCACGCCAGCTAATGGGCCACCTTAACTATCATAGTGATTTGGCCATCTTAACAACATCTTTGGATGGTACTGGGAAGCTCTGGGGGAGCAAAAGGGAGTTAATAAACATCGGATGTAAAACAACTCAACACACGTTTTAGGATTACTTGCATGCTTTATCAATCACGCGTAACTTAAGGAAACATACAGATAAACCCGGATCCGGTAGGTGTACCGGCAATTGCTTATTGGGAAGCAAGCGAATCAAATATAAACCGGAATTTTAAAGGGGACACTGAAGTGGAAAAGTATAATTTTTTGTCAATAAACAACATTTTAATTTCTGCACTCAAAAATGGCTTTGAACACCAGAGAAGCTCTCTAAGAAATTTTAGACACCTTGTCCTTTAGAATATTTCATTTTAAATGTTTATACTCATTAATTCTCCAATTCTTTGTCTTTAAATTATGCAATATTAGTATTTTGTATCTTATTTACATGGTGGTTTTAGGAAAATAGTTTATAAATATATTCTCACCATATCACAATATAAGTGAAGAGGCATCGCCACCTTTTCCCTCATAAATAAACTGAATATAAAGGTCAAGGACTTAAGACACTTTGTCGAGAGAGAGGGGGAACACGAAAATAGCAAAAATTATGAAAATGTAATAAATTATCAGTTTTGGTCAATAAATTTCAGTCCTTTTCACATTTTTGTAATAATAATTACTATATTATAAATGCATCTTAAAATTTCGTAAAAGTACTACATTTTAAAAGTTTTAAAATTAGTTAATGAATAAATATATTTGGGTTTATCCTTTAGGGTAGCATTAAATCGCAACATACCTGATGAATTTACTCAGTATATTTACAAAGTATATATATTCCAAGGAAAAAGATTGTAATTTTGGGTAAATTCATCAAGTATTTTGCGTTTAATGCTACACCCGAAAGGATAACCCCAAACAGATTTATTCATTCATAAACTAATTTCTCAAATTTTTAAAATTTTAAAACTTTAAAAAAGTTAAGATTATCAATTTATCCATGTGCGTAATTTGACCAGTAAAATTCCGGCTTCTTTTTTTTAAATTTTTCTAAGTATAATTTGTAACGCAAAAGTATCTACTATTAAACTTTTAAAAAATGTTAACTATATGAAAAAATAACTCATAAATATATTTAGGATTATTAGCATGATATCACGACAAACTTGAAGAATTGCGATCTTCTTTCAAATAAATAAAATGAATATGTATGAAAGATTTTATCTTCTACAAGGACTACACTGTCAAAAAATAAACAATGGCAGTAATTTTTTAACATTTACAAAATTCTCAATTTTGGTTCATGTGCATAATTTGACAAGGCAAATGCAGTCTTTTTCACGTTTTTAAAAAATAATTACTATATTTTAATTCATCTTACATTTTAGCCAAAGTACTACTTTTTCAAGTTTTAGAAATTATGAATTTTTGAAAAAATTATTTTTAAATAAACATATTTGGAAGCGTGGCACTATATAACAACCTACCTGTTGAATTTAGCAAAATAAATTATCTTCTTGCTTATTTGTAAGACTAATTATTGCACATTCGAATTTTACAAATATACACCTTTTGCATGCTTTTTTTTTTTTTTTTTTTTTTTAAATTTTGAAAAACAGTTCTTAAGTATAATTAAGATTGTTCTTAAGAGCGTAGTATTATATTATGACATAGACCACCAGGGGTGGCCGAGGTCATAAATGCGCAGACTCGTGAGCGGGAGGTCTGGAGTTCGAATCCCGCCGTTCTCCCTGATTTGAGGTTTTTTCCAGGTTTTCCTCAGTTCTCATAAATGATAAATGCCAGGGAAGTGCCCTAAACTTAGGTCTGGAACGTTTCCCTTCCTTAAAAAAATCCTTTCCCAATTTATCATTTCATCTCATTTATCATCAGTGTCCACCGCCTTTGGTGCCTCGGTAGTAAAAACGGGCGTTAAACGCCATACAAAAAGTATGACATACCTGTAGAATTTATTACAATTCACATTTTTTCCCCAATAAATAAATGTTTGTATCCCCTTCAAGGCATTTGTCGGAAAATAAACTAGAATATGAAAATGGTAGGCAATTATAAAAAAAATACATAAACTATCATTTGATCCACGTGAATAATTTGATCAGTAAATTTCACATTTTGTTAAAAATAAGAATTACGCTTGTGATGCATCTAACATTTTTTGCAAAATGTACTTTTTTCAATTTTCATTTATTTTTTTAATGCTTTTGAGCAAATAGTTGGTAAATAATTATTCTTAAGGGTATCCGGCATTATATGACGACATTTCTGGGCTCTCTTGTGACCTCTTTTCCCAATAAATAATATGGAAGCTTTGTGTGCCCTCCAAGGAGTACACTTAATCGACTCACCCGGTTGGAGAAGAGCCGCCTCCACTGCAAGACGTCACTCACCTAGAAAAACAAGAGCACAATTTAGCACCTGGTCGTGCGCAGACACACCTGTGGAATGTGTTAATTACACTCAAACAATGGTGAAAAGTTTTTGGCAAGCATATTGCCTAAACCTCCACGCCTTAGCAAACAATGTGTAGATATAAAATTATGAACAATGTTACATTTTAAAATTTTACTTAATTCAAAACTGGTATCAAATGTCATCGCCGTTTCTTTAGTATTAATAGACAACAATGGAGCTAATTGAACTAAATCAATTTTAAAACTCAATTACGATTGTCATTTTTTCTGTTACAGAAAGTGAAAAATATTTTACGTCGGCTGATCTGGGAATCAGATCGGAACCGCCAACTTTTGACGCGATTCCATGTTTTTCAATAGTAGTAGCATTATGAATATGAGATAGGACACCATCTTGCATGAATGTCAAGACTCAAGATTCTGCTCTGCGTGCCCAGCTCATCCTATACTAAGTTATTTAGTTGATTTCATCACCATTAACAAGTTTTCTAATTATTAAATTTCAATTTTCAATATTTTTTAAATGTCAAACTTCAAGATTCCAATTTTTAATTTAATTTTAATGATTCTAACGACATGAAATGAATTCAGTAGTTTGTCAAACTGTAACATTTTTTTTAAATGCTTCAATAGAAAATCCAAAATTTTGAATTATTTGTATATTATGATTAAGAAAGTTGAAGAATTCATATATAAAACTTTTATTATTTATAATTTTGTATAATCCGACTTGTTTAGGGGGCGAATATAACATTCAAATGCAACACATTAAAGAATTTGATGATAATGATGATAGAATTCCATAATTTTAATCATACTTAAAAAGTTGTATAGTTTTTTAAAAGTGAAAAACTTAAAATCCAATTTTGGTACACACTGTTTTCCATGAACCTATTTTTAACAAATTTACATGTGTTTAAAAGGTTTTAAATGTTCGGATACCAGTGTTTCATCGACTGTTATGACGAAATATTTTTGACGTTTTCTAATCGGTATTCAAAATTTGCACTTTTTAGAAAAAAATTGCAAAAAAAATTAATTTCTGAAAATTTTCAAAGTTTATCTTCTACCATTCTACATTTTTATGTTGACCGTCACCTGTTTTTCAAAATACTGCCGGTGTATTTGCGCACAGTAGTTTTACGACTCGCTTGTGAAGACAGGTGAATGCAAGAGTGGCACAGGACCGGATACGGGGGTAGCTGCGGAATGAAAACACTGTTACCATGAAAATGAGACTAGATTGTAATCTTAAAGCCGGGGGGGGGGGGAATTTGCCTATATGCGGGGCCACCCATTGGGCACGCTATGGCAAAGGGGCAGACCGTGGCATGCAATGTTTCTACCAATGGGAAGACAGCAGACGGGTTGTTAGTGGGGGAGTATTTTCCACGGAGGGATATCACTTTATGGAACTTCTTGTCAAGCGCACATTTTTGTTTTGTTTCATGGCAGTTTTCATTAAATTCTGGCACGCGGCCAACGTAAGAGATTTGCTTGCATGCACTTGCCAACTTCTAGCTCTGCGCAATGAGAAAGCCTTTCTTTGGACTCTTCCCTTTGCTGCCGTGCTCAAAGCAGGGGATAGAAGTGACAACACTGTTCTACTCGAAAACTTCAATTTTTGTCATCAAAAAAAACGTATAATACATTGTTTTACAAAGTTATGTACAGAAATATTAAAATTTCCCAAACGATTACTGCTACGTTTATTTTGAAAAATTAAAAAAAATTAATATTTTCATTCAATTAACACAACAAATATCACAACTTTTACAAAATATCCATCGATAAACATTTAAAATGTTTCGGCAAAATTTTAATACTGGAACTACAGAAAGAACAGCCTAATTTTAATTTTAAAAACCATGGTCAACAAAATGTTTAAATTTTGTAGAGAACAGATTACCTTATTTCTTTTTCACAGTGCGTACTATAAAGACAAGATAATTTTGAAAAAAATCATATCAACAGATGTTTTGGAAATAGATTCTTTATTACCATTTTAAAAATATACATTTCTTAATATTAATAAATAATAATTATAGAAGGATATAAAGCAAAATTTAATCGTTTTATGTTCATTACTTCATTTATAAAACTAAAAAAAAAAAAGAGTTATGTACCATTTTATTTTTGTGTTTACGTTAATACTAGTATGAACGGGGCATTAATTGATTAGATTCATAAACGTTTAATGCAATTTTTGCCTCCACAAAAGGCGAAAAAATGTAGTCTATGTTGCCTCCAGAAAATAGCGATAAATTTTAGCTTATCTTTGCCTATATTTGCCTACAGAAAAAGGCGAAAATATTAAAATTAAAAGTTAAAATTACAAATATTACTTGTAATTTTATTTGGAAATTACTATAACCTTTAAGGGGCATGCTGATTTTAATATTAAAACTACTAAAAAGTATGATAAGTTTGTTTTTAAAACTTAAAGAAACTAGATTACTATAGTTCAAAATGAACGAATGAC
This sequence comes from Metallyticus violacea, assembly GCA_030762175.1. Taxonomy (NCBI): domain Eukaryota; kingdom Metazoa; phylum Arthropoda; class Insecta; order Mantodea; family Metallyticidae; genus Metallyticus; species Metallyticus violacea. Next base: position 88,884,813 of record CM060841.1, read on the forward strand.
TAAATTTCCATAGTTAGTACACACGATAAGCAAATTATAAACGATCTGTTTTGGAAAAGTTTAATTCTAATATTTATTTGTGTCTCCCAGTCAAAATTTCTGGTCAATATTTAACAATTTTACAAAAATCAACTTTTTTTTCTTTCCTTTTCGGTAATAAGTGTAGAAGAAAATTGTTTACGGATATTTTACAAAGATTGATAATCTGAAACACCCTTTAAATAAAAACTATTTTCATACCAATACTTTCTATTTCTACAAAATTTATGATCTTTGAGCTTTTTACTGCATTAAAGACCGACTTTTAAATTTTAATAAAATAAGTTAGCCATTTTATTTTATGCTATTTATAAAATGTGGCAATTTAATTTTGCAATGTTATCAAATTGTTCAATATTTTAGAAAAGACAGTCTTATTTTTAAAATCGCGTCACATCAAACTCATACAGCCAAAATTTCCCAATTTTCATAAGCACGAGAAAATAATTTTGAGCTTATGGTAGGAGGTTCTTTTAAAAATAAAATAATTTTTCAAAAAAAAAAATTAACCAAATTCAAGAAAAAAATGTGTACCTTTTGGTCTACTTTCTCATTCTGCGATTTATAATAATAGCAGAACTGGAGACGAAATATTTTATAATTTAATAAACATTTTTACAAGCGTCTATTTGGAAAATGAAGGAAAGATTCATCTTTTACATAAATCATTCTGTTAGCGAAACATTTAAACTTCTTTAAATTTTTAGTGGTTGCGATTGATGTTTTTCTTTCTTCTGCAAATAAATGTGAAGTCGCTCGGCACTGCATATTGTCGTTAAAAACATGTGTTATCACCTCCTACGGGTATCAACAAACTTCCCCAGCTAACAAGCAATAATTCGTCCTGGTGTGAATGAAGCTTAATGGAAACTGATATCATAAACAAGGTAGGTATCTCTCTGTGTATTTCTGTTCCGAATTTTTAGATATGGCCGGAAAAACGTCATAAAACTTTTGACGTCACGTTTACCACGTTCTTCTTCCCTAAATTATACTGCCCGTAAAAATAACAATAATAATAAAAAAAACGGTATATTTTATAAACTTAACCAAGCAAATAGTTTTATGACAAGAAAATCCTCTTCTTTGCGGCGCGACTCCACTACAAAGGAAGATCCCGTCGTAAAACAAAAGAGCGTTTGCATTTTGTGGTGCAAGCTACCAGTTTGTTCGTAAAACTGAGTAAACACACGTACCTTTTGTCGGCCTGCCTCGCGGTATTTAAACGTTCTCTGCCTTCTGTAATTCCAACTAAAGTTAAACAGAGTTGGCCATGTCTTTGCGCAATTCTGTACGCCTTGAAAAGATTTTAGAAGCGTTCGTAAAATAAAAAATAATTATTTCAAAATTAAAACTGATAGATACATGTCGAATATTTCACGCAAACATTAGTAAGAGTAATACAATTAACTGCTTTTTTATAAAAAATTTCGAGCAGTCAACACAACTAGTCAAGCTGCGGATTTAATGAATTAATTCTATGAAATGTTGACCTTTTCTTGAAATATACTTGTGTGCGAAAAATTACAAGCAGAGGGCGTTTCTGCACCGCATCCTCCACAAAGCCGACTATCCTTTCGAAACAACAACAACTTGGCGGAAATAATGGCAAGAGTTCCTGGTTTGCTGAAATTGCGTATTAGATACATTATCTCGCAAATTAGTAGTCCCACATTAGGGAAAACTCCGTTCGAACAATCATAATCTCCTTACACCAACAAAGCAAAGCCACGGCAATTATCCGAGGTTCTTAAACTCCCATAATTCATAGTAATTAAGATATCTTCGCCGAGATAAGCGCAGAGTATGGCATCTTACAAGAAAATCCCATCTTCGTTTGTTTTTACTTTGAGGCAAACAAAAGACGCTCAGCGAACATGCCGTTTCCATAGAAACGTTGCATTTGTTTGTGCAGCTAGGACGAAAGATAATGGATGAATTCTGGCGTGTTCGGAAACGAAAATGTAGGAATTGGTTTTAAAAATAAAAATATTATATTTATTTTTCTAAAGAGTTTCAAGGATTAAAATTTTCATTACTTTTAATATAGAATCGAAGTTTGCACAGGGGGGATATGAATTATTTTATTACCCTTTTGTTTCGTGCAAAACAATGTAAGGCTGACACCCTAGATAGCAAATAACAAGGTTCGGTGTTTTGCCGACTATAAAAACGAGCTTTTGCCATTTCGCCTCTTAACCTCGATCAATGACGCATAAAAACAATAGCCCAGAGTTACCAACTGTATTATTTGAAATTTTTTCTGCATTCAATAAACAGTTCATAAAATTGGGCGTTTCGAAATTACATTTATACGCTTTTAAGCCTACTTCCTCCTTTGTTATATTCTGCCCTTCCACTTATATGAAAAGATTTCATTTTCGCACTTTGAGAATTTGGGAATTTTGAATATGTGATGCAGAATTTACTTTTAATCCATTGCAACAAACACTACTTCAGAAAAATTGCATAGAAATAAAAAAATAACAAAACTAAATGGAATTAAAATTGTGCAATTTGTGAAATTTCACAATCTGATTCCCAAAAGCAGGTAAAGAACGATATCCTAGGGCTGTTTATACGGAAAATATGTGCAAACGTTACCATGAAAATATTTCTAAGACAAATGAAGTATATTAACCGTTTCTATGGTAACCGTGTTGCAAGCGAGATCTAGCTTAGTTGTCATGGAAACATTTCTAAGACAAATGAAATATATTAACCGTTTCTATGGTAACCGTGTAACAAACAAGATCTAGCTTAGTTGTCATGGAAACATTTCTAAGACAAATGAAATATATTAACCGTTTCTATGGTAACCGTGTAACAAACAAGATCTAGCTTAGCTGTCATGGAAACATTTCTAAGACAAATGAAGTATATTAACCGTTTCTATGGTAACCGTGTTGCAAGCGAGATCTAGCTGGTGTGGAAATATTTCTAAGACAAATGAAGTATATTAACCGTTTCTATGGTAACCGTGTTGTAAGCGAGATCTAGCTGGTGCGGAAACATTTCTAAGACAAATGAAGTACATTAACCGTTTCTATGGTAACCGTGTTGCAAGCTAGACGTCGTTACCATGGAATATTTCTAACGCAAACGCAATACATTTCATCTATTAAAGGTTTTCAGGGTGACCAAGTCGAACATTATTTGTCATTTGAAGGTTTGTGAACAGCACTCACGCAGAGAGAGAGCACATGTTGCCGAAGTAGGCCGTGTAAATCTCAACATGCCAGCTAAGGAAATCAAGGACAGGCAAAAGGTTTATCGACGAGGATTCCATCTAATGAATTGTGGCGAATTTTACTGCAGAAGATGTCCGCGGGCGGGAGAAACTACGTCGGCTACAGGCTGTACCAGAATTTGCCTCATTACTGAATCCACCCATAGGCGCTCCACCTCAGAAGTAGATCTAATGATGAGCGGCAGAGACAACAGATTCATCTCCGTTAGCCATTAGTTCAAAGACAGCGACACGTCAAGGGTGAAAGTTTCATCCATTCCTCTTTTGTTTCATCAAAGCGAAGTACAAGACGTCAATACACCGGCAAAATTCCCTTGGGGATGTGCAACTTGTGGTTTGCGAACCAATTATGAGGTAGCACGTTGAACATTTCATTTCAACAATCTGCGAAACACTACAGAAAACACCGAGTAGGTGTTTACATTCGCCACGAGGTGTTTACTTCAATTATAACCAAACCTATTCTCTATTATATCTTTCGTTTTCTGAAAAGCGATTTCAGTTCCAGAATATTCCTGAGGTCTGCACGCTGAAAGTCCAGGAATTAGAAATACTGCGAAGATAACAATAGAGATGTAACTAGACCGGGCAGTATCTCCGCTTCTACTCCCACACTGCCGGAACAGGAAATGCCGCATTTTTTCCCCTTTTCATATTAAACGATAGCTGGCAGGAAATTTCTACACCAAAGATTAAGTAGCGTTTTTTAATTGTGTTCATATTTCCTAAAAGATAAATCTTCAACTTTTCGTCCTTGTTAAGTTTTCAGTTTTAAACGTTTTTGTTCAAGTGTCGCTTATCAACTGACATAAATAAGGTAATGTTTTGATTTAGTGCAGTAGAGTACACTTTCACTACGAGGTCTCGATCCCAGGACGGTCAGTAATTATCTCATGTCAGCACGTAACAAAAAACAGTGTAATGCAGTTGGCGGTATAAGAAATAGCTGGTGCGTGAACACAATGACATTTTGTCGACAGATGCTCCTCCAAGAGCTTTCAAGTTCTTGTGAGAAAAGTGTAATTATATACGATAAGCCACTGCAAATCAAAAGATGGTAGCGCTAAATTGTTGTCAATGCTGTGATTGGTGCTGTACATGATTACAAAGCTTAGTTTTTGCTTCTACTTAAATTTATAAACAAACGCTCAAAATAGAAAACCACTAATTTCGTTGATTAATAAATCATTACTTTTTGAAAGAAGCAACGCCCGCAGAAATTACAAGCTGGACAAACATTACGCGACTCTCCACCTGTAAAGGATTTGATGAGTTTATGTGCCGTATTCAAAAAGTTTTGCAAGTGTTAAAATCCATGCTAAGGATTGAATTTCACAGCTTGTCCTCACAATACTTCAAAGTACCTCCCCCCCCACACACACACAGTTGTAGACGTTGCAACCACTTGTCAGAAGCACTGACTGAGATATTGTCAACAGAGCTGAATTTATAGCTTGAGCAAGGTCCTGCATTCGTTTACAAAGTTTTTTTTTTTTCAACAAAGCACGATTTCACTTGAGGAAACAACCAGAAGTCGCACGGTGCAAGGTCAGGGCTGTAGGGTAGATGGTCAAGCAACTGGACTTTGGCGACTTTCAGTTTCCTCAAATTTGCAGCTGTTCTGTGAGGAGACGCATTGTCATGCAAAAGCAACAGCCTTGAAGTTCCTGTCTTTAGACGTCGACGCCTCAACTCTTCAAATAAAGGATACAAAATATAAATGTCATAGTATTCTCCATTCTTTGCCATTCCTTCTGGCATACAGTCAACCACTAATGCTCCTTCATAGTTGAAGAAAACGGTGAACATTCGCTTCCGAGAACGGAGATTTTGTGAAGAACAACTGGTCGGGTCATTTTCATTTACCACACGCAGTTCTGAGCTTTATTTGGGGAGGTATAGAAATAAAACCAACTTTCATCACCAGTGCATGTATCTGTCAAACGTTTAGAACAATTTGATGGAAAAATGCTTAGCAGTTTCCTTGCACATTCCTTTCTCCTCTTCTTCTCTTTATTGGTTAGGGAATGCATTTTGCACAGGTTGTTCGCAGTTTTAAATGTTCAGAGAGTACTGTCAATGCTGCCAACACTGATACCCGCTAACATTTCAACAGTAATGTGTCGATTTTCCTCCACCAAGTTCCTCACTCTCTGAATTGTTCTCTCGTTCACAGCTTCCCGAGGCCGGCCAGAGCGAGGCTCTCGCCCTCCTTCAAATGATCGAATCCATCTTTCAACGATATCAAATGAACACACTTGATCACCATGAACAGCAACCAAGTCCTCGCTCTTTCACCTGCTTATATCGTGTGGAAACGTACAATGTAAAGTTTTCTTCAGAAATATTCAGGATTTTTTACCAGTTGTTGGCACAGAACTGAACTCAACAGACTGTACGACAGATACTATAATACCTATGCATATATTGACAGCTGATAGTTCATTGTTGCCAGCTCTGATAGTTGGATACATTTTTGTAGACATGGAACAAGCACAAGAGATGGGAACTATTTCGGACATCCTGCAGAGGTCGGAATTATTGACAAAAAACATCCACGACATGCAGCCGTACTATCGGAAACAAAATGTGGGCATTCCTGGAGATCTGCTGCATTTGCAAAAGAAAAAGTTATCGCGAGATGGATCTCCCGTTTGCCGAGATGTCACTTCCGTACTGCATTAACAGTTTAGGAGCAGAAAGCAAAACAGTCCCCTACAGTAGGAAAGACGATGGCGCATTACGCTATGCTACTGGAGCAACCATTCTCATTTGACGAAGAAAAAGATGTTTCATCCGGAAACGCGTCATGCAGAAGTATTGCATTTCAGATACGAAATCCTCGGGATACTTCCTGTTCTCCAACATGAAGGTAGGAAAGAAATTCCCAACATTTACAGAGGTCGTCGCTGGGGAAAAAAGAAGAAGAAAACAAAAGTTGGAAATTTGTACAACTCTAAAGATACACCATCTTGAATTCCATTACTGCCTTGTCACCAGGGCAACAGTTGCTGAAGTTCTTTTTTTTTTCCCCCATTAGAAATATTGCTGAAGAATCTCCTGTTTCTATGGTAACCATTTGCAACGTACTTTAGCTTTCTACAGAGTATATGCAAGACCTGTAACTGGCCCCTAAGCAAGCACTTTGCAACTAGTGCCAGTTGTTTTATGTCCTCGCTAATTGCAACAGTAATTACTCTTCCCCTCTGCTCTGATATTAAATTAAAGAATCGCTTAAATGGAATGAACCAACGAGATTTTTCAATACGTTCGCCAGCATACAATAATAATAATAATAATAATAATAATAATAATAATAATAATAATAACAATGATAAATCTTCTAGTCCTGTTTTATAGGTCAATGCTGACATGAAATTGATGGAGTCCTTTTAATTTATTGTTTAGGTGTGAATATTTAAACTATAAATTAACATTTAAAGAATTTAATTTGCATGCATTATTCGCACTTAAAAGTTATGTGATTATTCATTACACATCATTTGTTATTCCTTAATTCAATACAAATTTGCACCGGTGCAAGATGATTATCTGAATATAAAGCAAAATGCGCGCGCATTTTTATTACAGTCTTATTTTAAACTCTTGTGACGATTTCAAAAAAAAATTTAAACACGTACTATTAGAAATAAGCAAAAAGACTACATTAAAATTTGGAATGATTACATCATCTAAAAACCTGCATCACGCAGGAGCTGCGTAAACTAAGAAAATTCATCAGCAAGTTGTATAACTTTAAACTTGAATATAAAATCGAAATTAAGCCTTATTAATTAATAAAAAGAAAAAGGTTACGGCATTACTGTGTACATCTCCACTTCTAATTACAAGATTTCTCTAATTTTCAGAAAATATTTTTCTTATTTCATTTGAATGATATATACCGCGTTTCGGTACGAAAAAAAATATATTTGTAACGCTAGGGCTATTTTTAAATTTTGAGTTTCAAGTAAAACCTCACTCCTAAAAGTCTGATTTCGCTGATTTTCGGAAATAGTTTTATTAATTTACTTTAATGACATATACCGTATTTCGTTGAGGAAAAAAAAAATTGCGGCCGGTGGAGCGATTTTAATTTTTACTTTAGATCCCCTCCACAGCGCAGTGGTTCAGTTTTGCTGGTTAACGAACTCGTAGAATAATTTGTTAATTGTTGGTTAGAAGCCGAGTTTTGTTGAGATAAAACAAAAATTGCGATCGCTAAAGCGTTGACACACACTACAAATATATACCGAGGGTGCCAAATGTATACACACTTTCACATATTTCAAAGTTGGACTGAAAAACACAGAAATGTGTAGTATGATGTTCTGTAAACAGATGTGACTCACATACATTATGATAGCGTTGTTACGTGACAGGTATATCAACAATGAACACATGAAGCCAAGATTATGTATGATGCTCTGTAAACAGATTTGCTCTCATTAGTTTTGCTAGTGTTGCTACAACAAAATGCAGTCAAGATTATCGTTTGAACAGCGAAAGCAAATTTGAAGTGATGTTGGAAAACCGAGAATGTTGTTGTTCAAAGGCAATGGAGACGTGTGTACAGAACAGAATCGCCAACGCCACTAACAATTGCACGCATTGGAGACAAATTGGATGCTCGTGGTACCGTATTCGAGGCTTACAGGGACAGGTCTGGGAGACCTCTCACAGCAACAAGCCCCGCGTCCTCGGCTATGGTTTTAGAACGTTTTGAGCACTCACCGCAGAAATCTACAAGCAATGTGCACGTGAGACTGGAATTAGCCAGCATGCGTCGTATTATTAAAACAGTAAAGTTGAACTTTTTTATTTCTTTGCATGCATTAAATGAAGATGACCCTGATCGGAGTTGTAAACGTCTTCTGTGCAGGAACCTTTTGACCAGATACAGCAGTTAAACGTACATGAATTTCTGAGGCTTGGACGTCTTCCTTCCAGAAAAACCACCCACTTCATCTTAGTTCACATCTTTGACAACTTATAAACCAAACTCTGCTTACAACCACCATCAGCAAATCGCCCTACGAATGAACGGCCTATAGATATTGGTAAAATATTCAAACGTTTTATTCAAACTATCACCCCTAATTTCAGCATTTAAAGGGTGAGATTTTTATTCCATACAACTTTAGGATGGGGATTTCATTTTTTACACATTTTTTTATAATAGCGGGTGTTTAACTGTTATCCGGTATCTCCGGGGATGAATGAACTACGAGAAAACAAAAGACAGATGTACGATGTGCATTTATTGCAGTGAAGTAAACCAGACCAGTTTCCCTGGCAACAGCAACCTGTGTAGCATCCAGTAATTATTAATTTAATACTTTTCCTTTTATAACTCAAATTTAAACTGTAGACAACAGGGCGCTGCCTACACCTGCAGTTCCGTCCCGTCGGAACGAATTCGGCTGCACTTCCGACCTGTTTCATAGCAAGGGCAGTCAAAACTGAGAATCGCAAAGTGGGCAGATCGAGTGGCTGTCCACAGAAAAATGCGCCAGCATTGCCAACTTACTAAATGCAATTTTGGAGACTTTCTTTAGCCACCCCAGTTTTTAAATGTTACTTTATTGGTACAGTGGTTCAGCTTCTTATACTGTTAATTGTTGCTTTTAGCTCCGACTATATTAAAGCTATTTGTAGCTTCGGTTTCCTATGGCGCCATTTCGGTGCATTATTGCTGAAATGACGTCATTTTCCTACCATACACCTGCTGTAGAACCTCTGATGTGTTGCACTTTTTACTTTATCAGCATTTTGTTGCGCGATAAGTATCTAAAACAGTACTTTATATTGATATACTCCAACCGTGTAGTACATAACGATATTATTTTCAAATTAAACTATTTATGTGGAGGCAGGGCTACACAAACTTTTTATGTCACGAGCCGCTACTGCCTAAAACTGGATTTTAAAATTTCTTCTAAGAAGAGAAGAAAGATGTACCGAGAAATGAAATTTCAACATTTTTATGTCTATCGTACATTTTTTGACGCTTTTTAATATATTAGAACTCAACTATTACGTCATCAAATGCAGTTTAAAGTTTCGTAGACCTTGAAACATTGGTAACATATAAAGCAGCACTTATGGATAGGTAATATAAACGTTTTTAATATAAAAATTACTCGTTTTAGTTTTTTACATTTTGATGTTTATTTACTGCTACCTAAGGTATATACTTTATTCAAAAAAACTAAAAAAGTGACATTTTTAAAATAAATTTGCTCCTTTTTTATATTTTGAGGTTTATTTACTGTTATCTAAAATATGTAAATACTTTCAAAAAACTAGAAAAGTGACTTTTTAAAATAAAAAATTACTTTCTTCATATTTTGATGTTTATTTTATGTTACCTAAGATAGATAAAATTTTCAAAAAACTAAAAAACGTTTTTAAAATAAAATTACTCATTTTTTATATTTTGATATTTATTTACTGTTACCCACAATAGATAAGATTTTCAAAAAACTAAAAAACGTTTTTGAAATAAAATTATTCATTTTTTACATTTTCTTATTTATTTACTGCTACCTAAGATAGACCTTTTTTTTCAAAAAAAACTAAAAAAGTGACATTCTTAAAATAAAAATTACTCATTTTTTATATTTTGATGTTTATTTACATTTACCTAAGATAAGTAATGTTTCCAAAGCACTAAAAAAGTTACACTTTTAAAATAAAAATTACTTTTTTTTGTTTGTTTATTGTTACGTAAGATAAGTAATATTTTTAAAAAAACTAAAAAATGGCATTTTTAAAATAAAATTATTAATTTTTTTATGTTTGTTACCTAAAGATATTAGAGGCTGTTATTTCCTTTCACACCTATGACGTAACAATACTTCTACCGCTATCCTGGGTATAGTTTAAATTCTGCTAACTTTCTATTGCGTACAAATAGGTACAAAGTCGCCGAGAGTCAAGTTGCAATAGCAAGTGGGTTAAGGTAAAACGGAATTTTATTTTCTCACGGATCAGGATATCGCCTTATGAATATGGATTGCCGCTGCCAGGTTAGAATTACGTATTTCGTAATGGATTCATTAAAATCACAACCGATATGTTGCACAGTTAAATTGATAACTTATGTGCGAAAAGGAGGCGTTATAAACATGTCAGATTACGAATTTACGAGCAACAACAACTTGCGTAGATACGGAAAATCATTTTAACGAGGCCCAGCGTTCTACTTAACTTAGAAATGAATTCCAAAAATGCCACGAGTTCTATTTCCGTTTCCGTTAAGTAGCTTTGTCGGAAATTCCGTATGCTCCAAAGCCGGCATAAGAATTCTTAACTTTTCTAATAAGATTAAAAAACAAACTAGGTCAAGAAGGAAACAGAACAAGTTATAAATAAAAACATCCAAGACATTTCCCTTTACTTCTTATTTCATATTTCTTTTCAGTTTTTTGGATGTTCCCTTTAAAAAAAATTGCAGATATTAAAGCGTACACCAGGTCGAAGGTATTTAGACAAGAGATGCCTGGCTGCGGACAACAAACGGGTCGTAGTTAGAGAGAGGAATGGGGTGTATTTAACACAACATGCACACAGCACATGTTTTCTTTGAAAAATGAATACAAATGTGGCAGATCTTCGTCGCTAGCAAGAGAAAAATGAAAAACATCTGCTATCGCACGCTACAACATGGCCTCTACCACTAAAAAGCACTTAAGGGGAAATTTTCCAAGCACCACATCTGGATATATAAATATAGCACTGGATAATGAAGCTGGAAACATTAAAATGGCAGAGGATATTACGTCACTCGTCCGATGCAGTGTTTTACTAGCGATAAAATGTGCTCCACTCCTTCAGTAGGTAAGCTTCTATGTACGTGCAGTATATCACGTGTCTCTATGGTAATAGCTCTTCATTTGTTTCAGCTATTTTGATAACAAAACTTGAGAATTCTAATTCATTTGTTTCAGTTACTATGAACACGAGTACTAGGAAAAGCATCACTCATTTATTTCAGTTAACGTGGCAACGGAGACCCTTCATCCATGGAAAGAGAACTAGAGAAATTGCCTTGTGTGGCCAAGGCGTTAGGGCGCGGACTTATGAACGGGAGGTCTGGGGTTCAAATCCCTCCAGGACCGTCCTCCCTGACTGATGTTTTTCCCAGGTTTTCCTCAAAAATGGCAAATGCCGGGGAGGTATCCTAAACTTAAGCCTGGAACGTTTCCTTCCTTAAAAAAATCTTTTCCCAATATTTCATTTCATGTATCATACGTGTCCATCGCCTGTGGTGCCTTAGTAGTAAAAACGGGCGTTAAACACAATTAAAAAAAAAATAGAGAATAATCCTGAATTTGTTTCAAATACCATGGAAACACAACTGCAGCATCCTTAATTTGTTTCAGTTACCATGGAAACAACATTTAGAAAATATCTTTAATTTGCCTTAGTTACCATGGAAACAGAACTATAGAATACTCATTTGTTTCCGTTACATTGGAGTCTTCCTATAAACGCGAGAACTACAAAAAAATCACTCATTTGTTTCAATCAACGTGGAAACAGATCCTTCATCCATGGAAACAGACCTTAAATACCCTTTATTTGTTTCAGTTACTATAGAAGCAGAATTAAAAATCCTTCATTTTTCTTAGTTCTAGTGGAAACAGAACTACAGAATACCCCATTTGTTTTAGCTACCATGGAAACTTAGTTTCAGTTACCACGTAAACAAAACTACAGAACGCTCCTTCATTTTTTCAATTACCATGGAAACAGAACTGAAGTGTCCCAACATTTTTCAGTTACCATACAAACAGAACTACGGAATGCCCGTTATTTATTTCGGCTGCCATGGAAACAGAACATCTTTCATTTGTTTCAATTACCATGGAAACAGAACTGGATTATCTTACACTGTTTTACTTACCATGGAAACTGAACTTAAAAGAATCCTTCTTTATGCAGATGTAAGACATTTCTTTTTCAATTTTTGTCGTTTCATGTGTCATCAATTTTGACCGCCGTGATGCCGGGTTATTCCTAAAACAGGACGCGAAACATTGCAGTATCCAAATTTCTAGAACGGCTAATTTCGTGGTTCGAGTCCGTTACCACGGAAACAAAACCCGATAATCTCATTTCTTCAGCTTTCGTTATTACGGAAACCAACGAAGTGAACATGAATGATTAGCTGCTACTGTTGTCATGGTAACCAGGTCAGCTGCTAAACAACTATTTACCATGTAAGGTGTTTATTTTTAAAATTCGTAACAAAGGGATATTTAAGCACACAGTAACGTTAAGCTGTAGAAAGATGGGAGGACCACAAAACCGTTATCAATCGCAAATGAAAACCATTCAAATCTTGTCTATCACACCTGAAACTGAAGTAAAAACTTTCGACATAGCAACAATATCAATATCGATCCAAGCAGGTACGGAGTTTTATTGCAATTTTAGTGGCCGCGCAACGCTGCAGTTGCCAACCGGTTTTCCTCGACCTGTTGCATTATTCCTCCCTCCCCCCCTTTCGTTCCCTTACGTGTCTAGTTGGTAGCCCTGCCGGGGGCGGATGATGTTTTCCTAAGGCGTGGGTTATGACGTAACTTTAGAGATTGTTTTACTTCCCTGTTGGTGCACCGACTACCTTTAAACTCAATTGCAACGCATTTGAGACATTTTATCTATCACGCAAATATTAGCGAAACTACCGCAAGTGATAAATCAACATAACCGGCGATCGGCAACTGACTTGCCGGCAAATATATTTACAGCTAACAGTGAATTTCGCTAATTTGCATTCAAGCAACGTGTAATGACTGAGGGAGGTAACGTGGTGGTCTGTTCCTGCCCACTTGCCGCATGACACCTCCCTCCTTTCTGGCAGGTGCGCGGAAGTGTTGTCATCGTAACGAAAGTTTATTTACCCATACCATTATTCGAGCAATAAAAATGTTCAAATTTTATTTATTAAATGTGGTGACAATTTGGATACGTAACCTTTTTTGAGTGTAATGATATCTGTTATTTTAGTGTTGTCGGTTTGTCTACCGAAATGCAACGAAAAAACAAACGAAGAGCGATTCTCAACTTCGTTACCCCGTGATAAGCATTACAGAAGTCAGGTTTGTGCATTTGTTCCGTTTCTAAGGTAACAGAGAAACAACTGAACAGCAACTGGTCTTTAAAGGTATGTTAGTTCTTTCATGGTAATGGAAATCAAATGACTTGTTTTTCATTTCATAAATCCGATTGGCTTATCTTTTCTTCCTCGGAGTTATGATTATGTCGAGAAATATTTTAAGTATTTAGATTTAAATTTTCTAAAATAATATTTCTTCCTTTTTCAGCAAATTTGAACTCAATGCCGATGTGTTTGAAGACAGCACACTGTACATTCTCGATAGAAAGATAATGTTCGAAGTTGCAATAATATGATCTAAAAACATTTTTTAGTAGTGTTTAACTACTGAGGCACCACAGGCGGTGAACACTAAGATGGTATATTGGGAAAGAATTTTATTTATTTATTTTTTTGAAAGGAAGCGTTGCAGGCCCGGGATTTTCCAGTTACGATGACTGAGGAAAATCGGGAAAAAACTACAGTCAGGGAGGATGGTCCTGGTGGGAATCGAACTCCAGACCTCCCGCGCCTTAACGACCTCGGCCACCCGTGGCGGTATAAAAAACACTTGAAACCTAGGAAAGATGCATTTCCGTATAACGCAGATTTCCGTTCAATTACGTTACATACACATTATTCCATTAAACAGTTCGGTGGGACACATCTGATTATTTTGCATATAGATGCACCACAAGAAAATCTGAAATCTTTAGGTTGCACCTGCATAACGGTGGCAAAGGGCGTAACCGCACTGACCGAATTCTGTGCCATTGCAATTTATATGCTAATGCTATAGGAGCCATTCTGATGTCCGGGTTTGAGATGCTGACCCCTGAACACAAGAGACAGATTTATGTGGTCAAGCTCATAAACTTCTTAAGAAGTAAATATCCATTTGATGCGTAAACTGCCGGAACTCCATGGCAGGCTGAAAGCTACACCCTAATTTTATGTTAGCTAGAGGTTAGAACACTAAAATTAGCATATATTTGGTAACAGAGCTCGGCGTGCTTTGTTTTTGTTTTAATCCAATGGTTAACTTAGAAAATTGCTTGAAACACTCTTCAGAAGGAATATTATGTAGTGTACGTTTTAAGTTCGTCTATCCGCCAAATTGGATGGATAGAAACAAAATAAGCCCAAAATATTACTTTTTCGGGGCTCAAAAATCCAAAATATGGTTTTTTTCGAAAGGGAAATAAAGCCGTGGGTCCCGTGTCGTACATTTACGGCACGATAAAGAGCCTCAAGCCTGAAAGAAGAGGCCCCTGAGCAAAATTTGTCGGCCGTTTCACGCCCTGATTTGAATGGGACGCTGATGACCTGAGATGTTAAAGAGCGTGCGTATATAAAACAAACCGCATTAGAATATTATTTATAGAAATTATAAAAGCGTAAATTAGAGAGAGAAAAATATTCGCTGAGATTGTTAAGTCGTTTCTCAAATAAAATATCAGACAGTCCAACATTCGCTACCTGAATATTTTTAAACCTTCCAGAAGGACCTGATGTCTTCTAAAAATAGATGTTACTTTTCATTTATTATATTAAGGGCTGTCCAATAGGATTGATGATGCTGTCTTTTTTTTTATAGGCAAAATTTCGCGCCTATGATCTCCAAGTTGGCACATGTTCAGTTCCACCTACGGCAAAACGAAGGTGACACGCTGTTCTTAAATTCGCCTCAACAAACCTTCAGCTGAAGCCTATAAAGTTTGTTTTTCTGAAAATGATTGAGGGGAGCAATCAAAAAAAGGGGTACCGGGTGCCCAGTTTATGCTCTATCGGAAGAAAACCTTAACACCGCTGCTGTCATTGTGAAAGAGGATCGGCGAATAACATTAAGAACACTTTCAGAAATGCTGAAACTTTTACTGGATGGTACCCAAGTGTTGCTAACTGAAAAGTTGCATATGAGACGTGTTTGTGACCGGTGACAAAACTTGGATATCTAAAGTAGTTGCTTCCGATGGGAAAGTTATGGTTATCTCATTTTTCGATATTCAAACAATGGTTTATCAACATTACCTGCAAACAACTGCAATTGGGCAATGCTAGAGATATCCTGAAAACTTTGCAAGGCTACATTTCCGTGTTACCACCTGGATAATGCGCGGAAATGCTATTGTTGAATATCTTACAAAAAGTATGCCCCTCACCCTCTCTATAGTTCAGATTTAGCACCGTGTGACTTTTTCCTTTCCCCAAACTGAAGAAACACCAAAGTGGAAGGCATTTTTAATGATCAGAAACACTGGTGAAGGCTGATGAGGCGATTCTGAAGAACCTGTCAAAAAATTATTTCCAACATGTCTTTGAAGGTGGCGGACACCTTGGGGCAGGTGCATTTGAGAAAAATCATCAAAATTGAGGACGAGTAAAAGTAAAACTTTATGAATTCTTTACTGAACAGTGTGATTGTGTACATGCAGAAAACCCGAGTCTTTGCGAAAATACTGCACACTATCTTTGAGACAAAACGAAAATACTAAAAGGATGGCGATGGCGATGTAGGAACCGCGTCATAAAGATGCACACTTTAACTTACAGTTTTATTAGGCCCTTGTGGTTCTTTTTCCTTTGTTTTCGTTCTTCTGGACAGAGAGAGAGATGGTTTTTTTATACAGCTACATGATATTCCCTCGCGCGCAACATGGCGGAAGAAAAAACAACTGCGCATCATTATAAAAGCTTGTAGAACGGTTACAAAAATGTCGGCATTTTCTACAGGAAAACACGAACTCTTGTGCGATTTCCGGACATCTGACACCTTCCCCCTCTCTTTTCTGCAACCATGAGATACAACCTGCTTTCTTTTCCCATGGTCAAAGTGGGTTAAACACTACAAAAACTTTTCGCTATTGCAGAAGCATTAGAACATACACTTAATCATTTTTTCAGACATTTTGTGTACCTTCGCAAATAACTTTTTAGGGCTAGATATGTGAATAAAGTGAGAAAAATGTAATGCTCTTTTTAAAATATAAATATAATCTAAATATGTCTTTTTCAAATTTATTTCAAAATATTTCACCTGACAAAATTTATTGTTAAAATCATACTGAAAATTTTCTACATGAACAGTCAAGGGTTGTAAATATTTTGAAAAAGAAATTTACGAGAATAGGTCCATAAGTTTCCGGCCTTGCCGATAAGGTTATCGCTTTCACAAAACTCTTATCTAGTGTCAATCTGTTAGGTAAATAATTGCAGCTTTAACTTCCGCTTCGCCGTGTTCAGTTGTTCAGATATAGTTGCATAAAGAATACTGTGTGACATGTTCAAAATGGAGTATCGAGCTGTTATTAAGTTAATCACAAAAGGAGGACTTACTTCAAATAAAATTAAACAGCGATTAGACGGTGTATATGGAGAAGCATCCCCCTCATATTCTACCGTAAAAGAATGGACCACACTTTTTCGAATGGGTCGAGAAAGCTTTGAAGACGAAGAGCATGCAGGTCGACCCTTGGAGGTGCTCACTCCTGAAAACATCGCTAGCTCTTGTGGAAGGAGAAATTATGCAAGACCATTGTTACAGAAATAGCAGCAAAATTGGACCTTTCTAAAACAACAGTCCTTCGAATTATTCACGAACATTTAAACGAATAAGGTTAGTACAAGTTGGGTACCTAAGACTTCTTTCCTCAGTCCAAAAGAAGCATCTGTTGTCAGGTATTTTTGGAGCTCTGCCGTGGCAACGAGAGAGAAGTTCTGCAACCCATTGTTACAGGAGATGAAACTGTGGTCCTCTAGTATGAGCCCTTTTCCGAAAGAGAATCAATGGCATCGCCTGTAAAGACTAATGTCACTCAGTCAACCAAGAAGACCATGGTCACAATCTTTTGGGACTGTGAAGGAATCTCTTCATTGACTTCAAGGAGAGGAACACCACAGTAAATGGGGATGCTATGCTGGCCTACTGCACAGACTACGTGCTTCTATCAAAGAGAAAAGACGAGGAAAGAGCTGTGTGGTGGTTTGCGCGTTCACGACACACATCTCTTGTTGTAAAGGAAGACGTGAAGAAATGTTGCTTCAAGGAGATCGACCATCCACCCTACAGCCCAGATCTAGCTCCCAGTGATTATTTCCTCTTCTCAAAACTCAAGAAGGACCTTCGAGGAAGGAAATTTAAGTATGATGGATGCTGTTTATGCCCATTTTGCAGACAAGACTTATGACTATTTTGGGAGGAGGGGTTTGAAATGTTAATTCAAAGATGTGAGAAGTGTAATACAATAAAGGGTAATTATATTGAAAAGTGAAATATAGTTTTTATCTTTATCATACCTAGAAAATGGTTAGGCCGGAAACTTATGGACATACCCTCGTATTTCTATTTCCAAAAGTTCTTAGGATGGTTATAACTTTTATAAAGGCGTATAGGATATAAAGTTTATGAAAAATTTGTGAAGATAAATATGACGTTTATGCATATTATTTTGTCTATTCCTTTGGGAGTCTCACAGGCATATTTTTTTAAATTTAAAAACGACATTTACTCCTACAATTGGATAAAGTGTTTAATTATTATCGATTACTTTAAACTGGTTTTAATTTTGTAATAAAAAGTTTAAACATTAAAATTATAGTTCTGTAGGCATACAAATTGAAACAGTTCCAGAGATTTTTATACTTTTAAAGCTTTCTAGGTGCACTAATGCGTTTTAACCAAGTGATATGTACATTTCAAATGAAGGAAAATGTAATTGAGGAAAGTTTGCTACTAGACTACAACCAAAATGTTTGAGTGCATTATTCCTCATTATTGATCCTGGTGGTCTAGTGGTAACCGTACTTGCCTCATAGACTAAAAAGTGCTGCTTTAATTCCAGGCAGGGTTGATTGATTTTTATGGTGTAAAAATCCTAAGTATGCCTTCCTTCGGAAGGGAAGTAAAGCCGTGGGTCCCGTGTCGCACATTTACGGCACGAAAAAGAACCTCAAGATTGAAAGAAGAGACCTCTGCGCAAAATTTGTCGGCCGTTTCACGCCCTGAATTGAATGGGACGCCTATGACCAGAGTTGTTAAACAGCGTCCGTAAATAAACTAAAGCAAGAGTTACCTGGGGTATAGGAAAGTGTGCTGTAGATGGGTCCCAAGGCAGTTGCGTGGCGAATATCAGAAATACTTGAACCATCTTGCTGGAGTCCTGGATACGGGAATAACCGTCGTCTGCGGCCAAGACACCGAAATCTGCTGGGCCTTTTAGGACGTCAATTGTCCTATTTAGGACAAAGTGACATTATCGTAACACCTGAGGCATCTCCCGAAAGAAGTCTTGTTGTTCGTTACAACGCCCGCCTCCATTGTGTTTACTGAAAATACACCATTGCAGTTGAGACAGATGTACCAAGTGCAATTTGTTGTCATCATATGCTACGCAATTAACTGGTGTAATTAATTAATATTTTAATTTCCTATGTAACTAATAACCAGTTTCTCTCGTGCATTACAATACACCTGTGATTACTTGCCGTTGATTCACGCGCTGCATTTACTTCATTGAAAAACGAGATCCCTTTAGCGTTTATAATTCTTTAACAAAGTTTTTCAGCCTACTTTCCTATTCGAGACGCTTAGAGTGAGGTGCCAGTCACGAATACACAGGCTGACGCGATTTTATTCGTTATGTAATCGGCTTTGTTAAAGCGATAAAACATCAAAATTATTATTTTCATTTCATTATCTTTCAGTCTTTTTAAATCAAGGTGATAATTAAACAAATTCAATTGTATAGAAACAGAGGTACTTTTTTGCGTGTTAAGGACATTTTCGTTACAGAATTCCAACAGTGACCCCCCCCCCCAAGAGGTTCGGATTCTTTATTGCTTTTTACTCTCGATAATCCACCACTGCTACATATTTATCGTTAAAATATGATGAGACTAATTTTAGAAAAATTTAAAAATGCCTTTTCTTCAAAAATGTATGAAGTTTTATATACAAAATTTGATGGTTCCTTTTTATTTACTATATGTTTTGAAAATCAAAAGATTTTTGGCTGTAATGTGTCATTTTTTTCAACCCACTAATCTTCGCAAAATTCGATGTCACGTTTTTCTTTTTCGAAACTCTACCACTAATTCAAAACTTTCAAAACTTTCTTTCAGCAATATAACGAGTCAATTTTTTATTTTATAAGCCATTACCCCCAATTTTTTTTTTTGTTAAAATTTTGTTGACACACTTTTTCAACCTATCACTAAATGATTTTTCTTTTAAAACAATTATGGGTAAACATTTTTTTAATCAGTCATTGCTTTAAATTTACCAATGCTTCAGATTTTACAAAATTCTATGATTTTTTTTTTACCAGTCCAACCATATTTTCGTAAACTTTGATGCGTAATTTTTTAAATGTCTAGAACTATCTGAGACTATTCATTAAAATATTTCCTGAGTGATGTTTTTAAACCCATTTCTTCAGATTTCATAAAATGTAACGATTTGGTTGTTTTTGAAAATCCAGCACTTCACAATTTTCTTTAAAAACAAAATGTTAGGAGGGCGAAAATCTGCCACTGCTTTGGATTGTTCGTTATACAAACCGGTTTATAAGAATTTTTTATTCCTCCCCCTTCAGGTCTAACCAATTTTAAGATTTCGCCGCCATAGATGCTGACATTGCTTCAACTGGGGGACCAGGTTTGATACCCGGTAAGGTTTTCCCCCCGAGTTTGGCTTTAAACCGATTCATTTACGCATGTTTTCATTCATTCCATTTGTTTGGAAAGACCTTTGCAGTTGGTGGGACGTTAAAACAGTCGCTTCTCCCCTCCTCCTGCCTGTGTCACGTTGTCAAGGAAACCAACACACACTTGTTGCTTCCAGCTAAAGAGCAGTGGGCCAACTCTCACACTTTTGTGTTGTGTTTATTGGTGGCATATTCCACATTAATGGCTACATTTGCCTTCAGTGTCTAGTAAAACATTTTACCACTCTGCACTGCCAGTATAGACCGCGCTAACATGCTATTAATGTGAATTCTCATCTTGGTTACCATGACGACACTTAGCGGGCTCTGTAAAGCTTTTAGAGTGTTGCTACCATGGAAACAGCTCACAGAATACAAACTAATTGACATGCTCAATTTTTAGGCAAGTACATGCGATGGTACAGCGCCCCTCGGAAGCCTCTAGAGCGTGACACTGCAGCCACAAAACCGCACCGTTTCTTCTGCTGCATGTTTACACGTTGTAGCGTCGTGTGCCGGGGCTGCTCTGTCCATCGTGCAACAGCGACGCACGTACAACCTGCTTTTTGTTCTCGTCACATTCCGAGAGACCGACCACTGTGAAATATTGTTCGTAGCACCATACACAGTGTTTAGAAAAGCGACCTGGTCGCAGCAGTTGGTATTACTGCTAATGCGGTACGTGGGTATGGCTTTTAATTTCTCTTCCCAACGCAGTATTTGCAATTTTCGAACTACTGCATTCAAACTTAAGTAAAAACGAAAGCCTGGGGAGATAAGCTGATAAGATTTGAGATATAGCGCCATCTTGCTGGAAGTGACAAACAAAAAGTACTATAACGCTCACATAGTCTAAAATTGCACAGGAAACTGTCACTTTACGATAACACAGCGCCAGCATTTTTGAGCAGATGGAAATAACAACAACATACCTATAAACAACAGAACAATTGACGGTAGCCTTGACTTCCTAAGGCTTCGTTTTTACCGCACTTTCAGGTGTTAACTTTTGAAGAAATCGCACGTACCGCATAGCAAACACTTGACCGCAAGCATGGCGGACGTGAGGTGTAAGCCCATCGTGTAGGCAATGTATTATTATTTAAATGGCTTGGAAGATACCAACAAAAAAAAAAAAACTACAAATTGCATCCTGTTCACAAGTCTGCGGCTAATGTGATGTACAACCCGAGACTCGCGATTCGCGCCAGGCTGTCTTTTCTCTAAATAAAACTTTCCTCCACGTCCGCCTCTCTCGGAAAATGAACCGAACGCACCGAAATCCAATGCAGAACTTGTCTTGTGAATACTTTCGGTTGCAACACTTTTTGGGGCTTATCTACAGTCAATAAAGATTTTCGATACTAAAATACACGACACATTCCACTGTTTTATTTCCTTCTAGAATATCGGACTTTTATTGCCAAGAATGCGCCATCAATCGCTTTGTCGCTCCAGGCAACCATCTGATCTTGCGTGCATTTTAATTAAATAGGCCACGCAACGCTCCTTCTGCTTCGTGAAACTTTCTCGGCCAATCTTTCTCTTTGATTCTTAATTTCATTAGTTTCAGTGCGTACTATGTAATTTTGTGCACTAAATAGCGTGGCCAGTGGCGGCTGTTAACTAACATAATTATTAATGTTTCGAAGAAAAAAAATTATATATATATATATATATATATGAATGAAATGAGCCACTTCTGGGCCACAAGCGGAAGGACAGGCTCATAAAGTTCTCATATGATGAGCTGTTCTCTGTTATGACCTATTGCCCCTATGAATTTGTTCAGTCTATAGACTGTATCACCTAAAAATGCAAATATTTCTGAAATGGAAGCTGCTATTGACGTGCTGTTTTCACAGAAGTGAAGTTTAGACAAGCCCATACACAGAATGTTTATTTCTTTAATTTTAGCGACTTATTGCAGTTGTACCCATGAAACTATTTAATTCCTATCTACTACGTACCGAAAATGATAATGACACTGAAATATATATACGCCTATATATAGTTCGTTAACGCCTTGGGTTTTTTTCTTCCCCTCAACGAAACTGGGCGTGTAACCATCAATTAACAAACAACTCATCGAGTTTGTCAACCAGTAAAATTAGACCATTGAGGGCGAGCTTTTAACCTAAATCTATTTTTTTTTTTTAAATATTTAAAAATCGTTTTAGTGGCCGCATTTTTTTCCTCAACGAAATTCGATATATTTTTTAATAATAAATTGATAAAAGCATCTTCCGAAAATCAGGGAAATCGGGCCATTAGGAATATCTGAAAAACGAGAGGAGGTTAAAGGGAATTTTAAAAATCGCTGTAGAGGCCGCAATTTAAAAGGAAACTCGTCGTGCAATTGAAATAAAATAAGAAAAATCTGAGTATTGGGAGGGAGGAGTTTACCTGAAGTTTTGCGTTTACCTAAAACCCAAAATTTAAAAATCGCTCTTTTTTTTTCGCTACGAAAAAACTTCTATATACTATTTACACAAAATAAGACAAATAGTTCCTGAAAAACGGGGAAATCGGGTTATTAGCAATTGGGATTTACCTGAAACTCAAAATTTAAATTGTTGTTTAAATCCTCAATAAGTTCAACAACATACCTTCACTAATTCTCAAAATTTTGATCATTTTTCTCTGTTGTATGCAATCACCTGTCCCAGCGTTTCTGCCAGGCTTCAAAGACTTGCTGGAAACAATTTTTGACAAGCTCTTCGAAATCGAAATATTCAGCAAAAACATTTGCAATGATCGACAGTGCATTATCGTGTTGCAGCCTTGCACAGGGTTTAGTTACAGCAGTTTGTGTAGGTGCGACATGCTGGTAAAACATTTCTTGAATACGAAAAATGAGATGACCGTAACTTTTCCAGCAGAAGTAACCACCAAACATATCTCGTGTACAACTCTTTGCCGATGAAACGCAGTGAATGTTCTTAATCCTCCCTCACAATGACAGCAGCGCTGTTAATGTTGTGTTCCGTTTAGCACAAATTGGAGAGACGGGTTCACCGTTTTTTGAACTTAATTGTCTCCCCTGTTTATACCATCTCAGATCTTTGCTATACGGAAGAACCAACTCTCTATAGATCTCACCTGAAGATTTGTTGAGACGAAAGCAGAATTTCAGAGCAGCAAATTGTTCGACGCGGGTTATCTCCCAGACTGCAACGGAAGTGACAACAATAAAAATAATGTTCCCGCGCAGAAGCTACAAACAGATTACGACATTTACTTCCATATTTAATCAAAGTCATTCGCCTTACATCCAAAAATAAGGTTCGTGGTGCATTTTGTGCAAGCGATGTGAAATTTCGTCTCTCAGCAAACTTGAAAGAAAGTTGAACACACACCTAACAGATACTGAATGATTTAAACACTTTCTTGGCATATTCAACTTTTCAAACCACAAGTTTTTTTTTATATAAATTTCGTATAAGTTGTGTATTGTTAATCACAACAAAGAAATTACAAGAGTTTTCTTTTTAATATCAAATTGATTACGGGCAGAATTTTAAAGTTCCTAAACGTTCATTTTAATGCTGTCTTTTTAATCACCATAAACACGTTAACAGCACTTATTTTAAAACTATGCTTTGTACACCCCTGTTTTCAGCAATTTAAGTTTTTACAGTGGCGGCCCCGCATGGCCACCTCTGTTTCTCGCCTCTCACTTCCTTACAGAATAGAGTAGCACATGGCGGTTACCTGCTACCTGCCTAAAGAAGTTAAAACAATGCACTACATTCCCATGATATGCAAATGTAACATCAAATTGAAACAAAACACGGCTATTTTGTGCATCTTTGCTCCCATTTGCTTCTGCAAGCTCCAATTCCTTCGTAAAACAACCTTTTGTGTTCCGGCAACCATGAAATTTCCTTCCTGACAGAACTCAAACTATAGCAATTTGTGAGTGTTTAAGATGACCTATGAGAGGTTAGGGTGAGGTTTCTAGCCGCATAAGCAAATAACGATAGAAACACCGATTAAGATTTTAACATAATCCAATAAATTGCGGACACTACACACCATTCAAATAATAACTCCGCAATTTAAAGTTCCCACGTGCTCATGTCATTATTGTTGTCAAACCGCCGTCCTTTTAGTTTCTTTCTAATGTTGGGCAACAGAAAAAAAGATGTCTGTCGGAGTCAATATGGCGGATGATAAACTAGTTCCAACCCGCAGCCAGGCATATTTCTCGCAAACTCAGAGTAGAATGATGTGCATTAATCCATATTTTATTTATTTATTTATTTATTTACCCTGGCAGAGTTAGGCCCATAATGCCATATCTTCCACTCTACCAGGCGAAAAACCAACAAAAAGGTAGAGCACACTAAGTAACCTTATAGAATATAGTTAGCAAGTTGATAAAGAAGAATTTCACTTGTTCTTCAACAAGGGCAAGGGGGAGAACAAGAAGAAGAAGTAGCGAGAGACGAAGTGTTGCGATTCCTAGAGTTGAGATGACTATTTAACATACGTTTAAATTTTTTATATTTTCCGACAATCTTTGACTTCAGGAGGAAGGGAGTTCCAGATTCTGAGAACTGACACGCTGGATGAGGTTCAGTAGACATGTGTTCGGTGACGACATAAAGTCATATTCCGGGTTCAAGGTATACAAATGAGAGGCGATGCACTGAGGATTTTTAGGGAACGCTCTAGAGATAGCCATGCCAGTTGATTACGTTTTCTGCCTTTCCAAGAGGAATGTAAAAATTGATTGGTTTGTCTACGGACCAAAGGTGCAATGAATTTTAATTCTCGTTCTGGGTTGAATGCAACATGCAGTACGAGAGGTAATTTAATAGTTCTCGGCCTGATTCAGAGATGCCGTGAAAATAGCCAAATTACTATTGATAGTTGTTAAGTATCATCCTTTAGATGGCGTGATGTAAAGTTTCAAACACACAAGTGTAGTCACTTGTTTGTGACGATTGTGTTAACGTTTTGTACAAAAGAGAGCAAATTTAAATTGAGCTGTGATAAAAGTACTTCGTTTTGAAGCGTTAGACCCCAACAGGAATCAGATTCCACATTAAAGGATTCTGGATGCTGAATTTAAGCGCGGTCGCACAAGATGAAGAGCGCTCAGGGCATCCCAAAACAGCTACCACTGACGAATTGACGAAAGTTCGCAATGTCGTACTCGATGATTGCCGATTGAAGCTATAAGAGTTGGCTGACATTGTAAGGACCTGGATACGCCGTGCCTACTAAATTTAACATGAAGTTTTAGGCATGAGAAAGGTTTCTTTTATTAACGTATTCGAATGAACATTTCGTAAGAGTGTTTAGACTTGTTTAAACGCAATTACTGTGAGTTTCTCCGACAGTAGATGAAAGATGTATTCATCACTACACGTCAGAGACGAAGCAGCAGTCCAAACTGTGGGTGACAACAGGTGAATGTGCACTAAAAACGGTGCAAAACATCTGCAGGAAAAGCCATGGTTACGGTTTTCTAGGATTCTCACGTTGTGGTACTCGTAGACTACCTTCAGAAGGGCAGAACTATCGCCGGGGAGTATTACGCTTCACTACATGACCAACTGAAGATGCTATTCAGGCTAAACGTCCACACCTTGCGATAAGAAAGTTCTCTTTCATCACGATAATGTGTCTTCACTCAAGTCTTGGGTTGTTGCTGTACGCTTATTTTTCAGTTGGACAAATCTTATTAGTCATCGAACTAAATGTACCGAATTTGGGGAGGGGGGATAATATTTCTCCTAAATCTTGTGGTTTCTTGGTCAGGCCGAAAACTTTTAGAACGTAGATTTTTGTTTTAATTATTAACCAGTTTGAATGTTTCATTATAGATTTTTTACAGCCAAGAAACTGGGAACAGTACAGGATAAAGTAACACAGTTTGTTTTATTAACTGTAGTATTTCTTCCGGGAGCGGGAAGAAACCCCCCCCCCCCGAAAGTTTACCTAAAGGAAACAGAGTCTGATCACCCGTGGTACTTCTGACGTCATTAGAAGTACTCCGTGCCGGATATTTGGACTCCCCTTTGGGACATAGTGGTTTATTTAAATATAATAAACCAACATAGTAAATTTGTGTCATTTTTTTCTCATAATTTATTGTTTTTGTGTATGCATTAAAGAAGACATTATGTTTATAGCAATTTAACGCTTCCTGGGATCCGCCGAGGCCAGCGGACCACAGTTTGAGACTCTGTTTGCGTCAAGACATTTAAGTAGCGTTCATGACGACAATTGCGGCGGCGATAACGGCAGTGAAGTGAAGTCTGGAATGATTCATAAAATAAAACAAAATACTATTTTTTAAATTAAATATTTTCTCTAATAATCGACTTCTACTATAACTTTTTTTATATCCGCGCTTTACTGACTATTCAATTTCTTGCTTTTTTTCAGACGTACGTTGTACACTGTTTTGTTTCAATTTCAAAATAAAAAAAAGTAACGGATTAGTATTAAAAATTGTTAAATTTAATTTTTAAAAATGTAGTAGTACATCTTGACAAATTGTGGTACCGAACATATGGAACACCTTGTGTTGCTATTATCAGGCGAATGCTATCGTTTTCGTCGTTAAAACCGTCACACGGGTTATAAACTCTTTTCTTTAGGTCGCGGTTCATAATTAAGTTGTACGCAAATGCTTGGTCGAACAGATAACACGCCATCTTCGTCTTTCTTTTTTAACTACTCCACACACAAACACAATAAATGCAAAGGCGTTAATTATTGCTTTTCTGAAATGGATAAGATAAGCACACCTTGTTTTATAAAGTAAAGGACGTTTAAAGGATTATAATCCACCAAAGAATTCCCCATACTTGCTAAGGTGACAATGATGTTCTATTTTATATGTGCTTTGTAAAAATGTTCCATTTTAAATACACCCTCATCGTGCGTCTCTCAGCGAAATAACATTTAATTTTATTATTTTTTAAATGTTACTGTTGGCTGCTTTTCTGCATCAAACATTAAAAATTGAAATATTTTTAAATTGTTTCCAAACATATCTTAATAACAAGTAAGAACGACTGAAGTTTTTAATTTTAAATTTTTGAAAAAAATTTAAATTTTGGGTATTGTATAATTTAGTAATTCAAATGAACTTAACTAAACGGTTACCATAGAAACGTTCTTCATTTATTCCAGTTACGTCGTGCGGGCTGTTTTAATGTATTAGCTTATATAATAATATTTACTGCAATGGTCTAGTTTTCTATTACGTACAAAGTCAAACGTTTTGAGAGTAGGTGCAAAAAATCACTAAGGTCATTCATTATGAAATAGAGTAGGCCAGGAGCGATTACGGTAGGGCGGGAGGGGGAAAATGTTGTAGATGAAGATTAATTACAGGCAAACCTTATAAAATTAGCTAGTTTCAAATCTGTATTTATCTATATTATATATAATTGCCGCATTATATAAGACCTTGGAATAGAAAATATATTTTAAAAAATTTCCGTCACGCAGGAGCTCCGTAAACTAAGCAAATTCCTCACCAAGTTGAATAACTTTAAAAATGAATATAAAATAAAATTATTAACTTATTAATGAATGAGATGAAATAAGATTACGGCATTACTGTGTGATATTAGGGAAGAAATTAAAATTCTTGCAATCTATAGGTATCACCAAAGAGAAACCACATTTTTACAATACCTATTATTGAGATTAAACCACAAAAGTTTATGGTATACTATTAATTAAATGAAATATAATACCACTGATAGACAAAGTGTGGGTATTTTTAATCATTTTTAAATGTAACCATGTTTACGAACTGAGCCCTTGATATCATCTTTACATTCACTAAAATAGAGAAAAATAACAAAGTTTCGAGTTACATTGTGTATTTAAGATGATGTTCATATGTTTCAATAAAACAAAAACATGTTACTATTTAAAAACAATTGCAATGTACTAAGTAATAAAAACAGTCGAAAGCTACATCGATTTTCAGTGGCTTTGAAATTTAATTTAAATGTAGTAAAAACATGTAATGCAAACGTTTTCTGAAGGTTATTACAGAGCGCTCTTACATACAAATATAATTCTCAAACACATATTAGATTAATATTTCACATTTGCTATCTTCACCACGATACCTAACCGCCATGGGTGGCCGAGGTCGTTAAGTCTCGGATCGAATACCGCCAGGACCGTCCTTCCTGACTGAGGTTTTTTCCAGATTTTCCTCAGTTCTCATAAATAGCAAATGCCGGGGAGGTACCCTAAACTTAGGCCTGGAACGATTCCGTCCGTAAAAATAAATCCTTTCCCCATATATTATTTCATGTCATGTATCATTAGTGTCCATCGCCTGTGGTGCTTCTGTAGCAAAAACGTGCGTTAAACACCATTCATATACCACGATACTTTTGTTAAATATAGCATACCCTATAGTAAAAAGGGGCTTTAAACACTATTCAGGAAAAAAAATAATAACATATGCATTGTTATAAATACAGTTTATATGCTGAATTAATTTGTGCTTTATTTTAAAGAAAATTAAATGCTACTCCTAATGGTCCAATTTAACTAATTTTCAGAAATTATTTTTCTTATTTTATTTAAATGATATACATCGAATTTTATTATGAAAAAAATAAATATTGGTGCCGCTAGAGATTTATAAATTTTGGATTTCAGGTAAACCCCTACTCTTAATGGCCCAATTTTCCTCATTTTTCAGGAATTACTTTTCTTATTTCATATATATATATAAGTTTCGTTTCGTTACCAAGATTCATTGCGAAAATACATGTTATTGATGCCGCTAGAGCAAATTTTAAATTTTGGGTTTCTAATAAGCCCTCATCCTAGTAATCAGATTTCACTGATTTTCAGAAATATTTTTCATTCTCTATTTCAGTGGCATATACAGAGTTTCGTCGAGAAAAAACAAAAATTGCGGCCGCTAAATTGTAATAAAAAAAAACCGCTCTCGCACATATAAAGCGTACCAAAAATGTATGCACACTTCAAGCAAAGAAAAAACTGTGTTAACATAACAAAACTGAATTCACACAAACAGAAAATGATGAGCACTAATCACCTTAGACTTTTACAGTTACAACAGTTTCTCAAAATGCCCATTATCGGCGTCGATACACTTCTGAGTATGTTGAACTACTGATTGAGCAACGTTTGCGAAAGTGTCCTCAGCGATTGCAGCACATGCCGTTTCAATTTCTTCCCGAAGTGCTGACAGTGTAGGTGGTTTTCTACGGTATACAACATCCTTAAGAGTTCCCCATAGGTAGAAGCCTAACGGATTAGATCCGAAGAACGCGATGGAAACTCAATTGCATATTGCTTTGTAAATTTCTGCGGTGAATGCCCAAAACGTTCCAAAACCATAGGCGAGGACGCGGGGCTTGTTGCTGTGCGAGGTTTTCCAGATCTGCCCTTGTGAACATCGCATACGGTACCATGAGTCTCAAAATTGTCTCGAATGCGTGCATTTGTTACTCGTGTTGGCGGTTCTGTTCTGTACATACGCCTCCATTGCCTTTGAACTTCAACAACATTTTCGGTTTTCCAATACCACTTCAACATTGGTTTCCGTTGTTCAAACGATAATCTTGGCTCCATTTTGTTGTAGCAACTCTATCATAACGTAATGTGAG
Organism: Metallyticus violacea; assembly: GCA_030762175.1. NCBI lineage: Eukaryota > Metazoa > Arthropoda > Insecta > Mantodea > Metallyticidae > Metallyticus > Metallyticus violacea. Next base: position 88,914,546 of record CM060841.1, read on the forward strand.
TCACTTTCATTGTCATTTTCGGTGCCTAATAGGTAAGATGGACGAAGAAAATTTTAATTGTTTTTTTGCATTTTATTTATTTATTTATTTATTTTTGGTCATGGGTACAACCATGACATTCTTGTTACATACATACATACATACATACATACATACATACATACATACATACATACATACATACATACATACATACATACATACATACATACATACATACATACATACATACATACATACATACATACATACATACATACATACATACATACATACATACATACATACATACATACATACATACATACATACATACATACATACATACATACATACATACATACATACATACATACATACATACATACATACATACATACATACATACATACATACATACATACATACATACATACATACATACATACATACATACATACATACATACATACATACATACATACATACATACATACATACATACATACATACATACATACATACATACATACATACATACATACATACATACATACATACATACATACATACATACATACATACATACATACATACATACATACATACATACATACATACATACATACATACATACATACATACATACATACATACATACATACATACATACATACATACATACATACATACATACATACATACATACATACATACATACATACATACATACATACATACATACATACATACATACATACATACATACATACATACATACATACATACATACATACATACATACATACATACATACATACATACATACATACATACATACATACATACATACATACATACATACATACATACATACATACATACATACATACATACATACATACATACATACATACATACAACCAAGTTACATTCTTTCGGAATTCACTAAAATAGATCTATTGTTGCAGTTCTGAAAAATTATATTTTGCGAGTTCCGTTGTACTTTCTGGTAGGAAACATCGCGAAATATAAGAAAAGATTAAGCAGTGGCGGCTGGTAAATTAAATAAGCATAAGGTCTTTCAAAAGTCACTTTAATTAGGGGTAAGGGAAGCACTGTGTTGAAAATGAATGGGGGTTGGTTCTCATAAAGCATTACGAATATTTACGTCGTTCTCTTGTTCAGCATATGCCGTTCTTTCTGCTCAGCATTTAGCACCATCTTGGAATATTAAAAATTTCTTGCCTGGTGGCATCTTTCAATTGCTGCATATTGTTAGATGTGCCAGAAAAGCTCGGGTTGAGATCTGTAGATCGTTGGAGTCATATTTTCAAACTTGTATACTAATGATACACACGATCACTAAAGGTTGTGATCTTCTCAATCTAGGAATGTTGAAGTTCTGTGATACATTGCTAGTTATTAATAGCGCAAAGCATTAAACCGACCCCACGTGGCCCGTCGAAATTACGACAGCAGTACCAGCAGGCATCTGAATTTGATCAAGGGAGAATTTTGGCCTAGGATGACGAAGTGCGTCCACAGCGAAACGTATAGGAACAGTGGATCGAAGCACAAAAAACACACAGACGTGATGGATCGCAAGACCCCAGTCAAATAACCTGACTATATTACTGTCCATATTTAAGTCTGGAGTCATTTATGAACCAAACTCTGCGACTGAGTGCCCACTTGTCACTTTCTTTGAGTGCAAACACTGGCTTTTGTTTATATCGCTTTCTTAGAACGTTCCGGACACCTGACAAGCACTTCCTTTTTCACTGCTTGTAACACTGGTCATCTTTTGTCTTCATAGTCCAGTTTCTTCAGACGTTCTGGTTAATTTCTGAGAATTACAAACAGATCAAAGTGTTGTGTGTTTTAAATTTTATCATTTACTGAGAGAGGTCTCTATTGCTTTCTAATGTAAACATAGTTTTAATCATTTAACTTTTTTTTCCAACAGAGCAATTTGTTTGTATTCACCCACTCTTAGTTATTGTAATATTTATAAAGTTTGGAATGAATTTGAAAGTCCCCAAATTCATCTAGTCTTGCCATAAATACTGGTACAAAATGTCACTTATTTAATTGATTATTCAGTGAGTTACAGGGGAAAAACTAAGAGAATCTAAGAAAACTTAAAATTGGCAGCACTGCATGATTTGGTCAGCTGTTTCGTAATGTTAAATCATTACAATAGAAAAAACAATACAGCCTGGACGTGTAGCTGGTTGAAGAAACTGTGTCACTGCCTTCTTGATATACACAGTTAATTTAAGTTACAATCGGAGCATTCTGATATCATATATGAGGTTGTTTAGTTTCACATCGTGTGTCATGGTGTTACTTGAATTATAAAGTGAGTTTTGGAGGAAACAATTCTTGATGACAGCTTTCAACTGCTTGAAAGTGAAGCCAGTGATGAAAGTGTACGTGCTAGAGAAGTGCAATATCGTTGAAAAAACGCATCAAAGATGATGCCAAAATCTGACGAATCTCTCAGATGACTGCCAATGTCATGAATGTTTCTGATTGTGAGCGAGATGAACGAACGTTTATTGGATTTAGACGTGATGTTGGTACTGATGCATTTACCTCTCAGGCATTGCATGTGTCACGGAGAAGGTCAAGGCAGAGTGCAGAAGACGTTACGCCAAATGACACAACACCTATACCTACTAAGTTAGGATGATTAGGAAATGTTATAGATTTGATTTACGGATGCTATTTAACATCTCAGGTCATCAGCGTCCCACTCAAATCAGAGCACGAAACGACAGATGAATTTTGCTCAGAGGTCCCTTCTTTCATGCTTAATCTACGATACGGGACCCACGGCTTTATTTCCTTTCCGAAGGAAGTCATTTTTAGGATTTTTACGTCTGAAATACTCATCGACCCTGGCCGGGATTGAACTCATGATCTTGGTTCCACGAAGAGTAGGAATGGTGACGCTGTATATGTACCAGTTTGTTTTAAACGGTTTCAATCATTGTTTGGCACTAAACTTTACCGATGACATACAATCAAAACACCTCTGACAAGTCACTAATTCATAGACGAGGAAAACACACTAATCGACCTCATAAGTCTGGACCAGCGCAGTAATACAGTATTTTTCTCATACCCAAAACTACAATGGACACCGCCTATCGAGGTCTTTGCAATGTCAATCAACTCCCGTACTTTCAATTGGCGATCATTGAGTTTGACATTGTGAATTTCGGTAACAATTTCGTTGCAGGTTTGAGACTTCCCAATAACCACGGTTAAATTCAGCAGCCCAATCCTTTAATGTGGAATCTTAACTCCTTTTGTATTTCTGTTGGGGTCAAACCCTTAAAAACAAAGTATTTTATACAGTTCGCGTTTTCAGTTTTATCCATTTTGTAGAAAATGTTAACACTAGTCTGTTTACATGATCACCACAAAATTTACTACACTTAGGTGTCTAAAAGTTTATAGCCGCCATTTAAAGAATGATACTTAACAACTATCATAGCAATTTGGCCATCTTCACGACATCTGTAAGTAAATCCGAGAACTTTTAGAACATCCATACAGATTTGTGCCTGACTTTGAAAATCAGTCGAAACTTCTGTAGCTGGAAGATTTTTTGTTGAAATCAAAATCAACTGACGACTGGTGTCTTATATGAACTGCAACATCATATTAATTATATACTTTTGATATTTGTTTTATCGTTATTTGGAGATGTCTATACAAACAAACGTTTATTTATTTCAGGAGACACTAGCTGAGAAATAAAGATGACGTAAAAATCTGAACTTATCATGTCAAACTGAAACCCTGCTAATGAACGCGATGTAAACATGGAAATTGCAAGTTTAGCCTTGTTGGACTCCCATTTCCTGCTAACAGGTCGACATAACTGTTTGTGTCTTTTGCAACACTTGCATAAACAACTCACCACACTAATTGTCAGTCAGACCTTTCTATAACGTATAATTATCTTTAACCCAGCTCACATTTCTTGCTAAATCATATTCTAATTCATTTTAATTGGTTATAAGATTATTAATCATAAAACAGCGCGGAACATGTTTTGACCAAAGGTTGACAGTTAAAATGCCATGAAAATTTAGGTGTGAAAATCAGAACAAGATAAAGTTGAAAATATTGTGTGAGCTTGGGACGTTTGTGAGACTAGCTGAAAGATTTAGAGGACATGGTTCATAACTAGAGAGATGTTGCAGGATTGTGACACAAATCACAGACACTTAAGAAACTGTTGAACCAATACCAAGGTTCAAGCTGATGCCATGAAGAGGGGCGGGGTGATATATTGAGAGATTCGCCTACAAGACATTTTTGGGTAAATCAAATCATCCTTTGACTATGGAAACTAGCAGCCGTTTAAGTACAAGATCCACTTCAACAGAGGTGATTCAGCATACCTCCACGAGTGCAACCATTCATGCCAAAGCAGTACGAATATCAGCAATGAGAAATAATTTAAATTTGCGTTAAAACGGAAAACTATGCGAGAGTCACTACTAAAGTTTTTAGACACGACAAATTGGGCGAGGGTAGATTCGCTCCGACTGTTGTACTCTCCGCCACACCCTTTACGCTTTCTCATCCTCAAAAACCAATTATCAAAGTACCCCTGTCACTCATTTTCCTCAATAGTGAAAAGGTCATTTTCATATGTAGCCACAGTCTCTTTAGAGCTTTATCACTGGGAAGAAAAAATAATCGCATGGAACAAGGTCAGGACTGAGGCAGGATGAGTCATGAATCTGACCTCTGTAGACTCCAGAAACTGATAAGTGATGCTAGCTGTGTGAGTGGAGGCGTTGTCGTGGTGAATCAGCACCCTCCTCAGTCCTGTCCTTGGATAGCTCTATCGGAGTTTATGGAAAATTTTCAGCAGGCACACTGTGGTGTATCACTGAACAGTAACCAACACTTCGACCCTCTTTACCTTTGTTGTGGATCGTCATCTGGAAATATCCAAACTGCCGACTGTCGTTTGGTCTCCGGGTCAATAAATCCATGTGTCATCAGCCGTGATGACATCGCAAACACGCTTTGAATCTCTGCAAAATTTTTCTTCACACCGTTCTACGCGGGTACGCTTTTGTGCCTCTGTCAAATTTTGGGGCACCCAACTGAAGAAAACCTTCTTGATACGAAGATGATCGTGCAAGATTTTTGATTCTGCTGGTGATCCAATCTGGAGGGCTGCCTCGATGTCCTTAAACGTTTTGCGATGGTTTTCGTGTACCATTTTTTCCACTGCGACAATGTTTTGCTCAGTTACTTATTGCTAGACGCTCACTTCTCTCTTTATCTTGCAGTGAAGTTCGGTCCCTTTTAAATTCCACAAATCTGCGGAAAACTTGCTCAAGATGGAGAAGGTCCCCCAAAAGACTGTTGCAAGCACTCAAAGCTTTGGGACTTATTTAAACCACTCTTGAAATCATAAAGAATCTTAGCGCTAAAATACTCTCTCTCTCCAGCTCCATCGTAGCGACTGGCTGACTGTGCACCGGAGAAGTTGTTTACCCTCACACTCTGGAATGTGACACTGGAGAGCGTACTATTTAATTGTAAGGAATGTGGCTTCCACATGCCACATAACTTTTAAGTGGATCACTTTTCCTCATCTCAAAAGTTTAGTGGTTCTCGTATACTGGATAAAAGACAAGTGCACATAGTTGTTCGAGAAGATCTGATGAAAAATAATCATTCGAGTTTTCTACCCCAATGTTCAATTACGGCGAGCGTTGCCATACAAGAACAGAACTGTACGAATCAAAAGACCATGGCGTTTGATGCCTATCCAAATTGCACCAAGACCTGAACGCTGTTTCTCGACATTCATTGTGGTTCAAAGAGCCAAATAATTAATCAACAAACTCTCCCTATAGATCCAGAAAACCTTCGTTTTACAACAGTTGATTCTTGTGAACATCAGAGAGCCAACCCACTCATCTTGCGCGGCAGATTTGACTAAGGATGAGCTTTAGCATTCATCTCCTTAGAATACGAAAAAACTTCGTAAAAACTTTAAGCAACTTGACCTGACAGGGGGTTGAACCCAGTCACACCAAATGATAATCTCTAAAGGCAGTATGCGCACGTGCATTAAACCGCTTGAGTGTTGACAAGCCACTCCAACAAAACACTGACTTCAATGTTGTCGATTTTTTCACAGATACTGGGAAACTTACTTTTTGAATGGCCTTTGTGTGATGAGGTAACTGCCTCAAGGTCTATTATTAGTTGATCTGCGCTTATTGCAACTTCCCTGCTGCAGATGCAGTTGAAGGCAATACTCCCCGGATGTAGGAATTCCACAGATCAGCAGTGTCTCCCGTTTCCGTACTTCTACGAAACCTTAACCCCGTCATCTGCGAAAACTGCACGTGTTTGCAATCCTAACGCAGCTGAGAGATTGAGGCGTAGTTAAAACGTTTTCACTTAATCCGGGTCTGTTCTTTTTCGTCTACCTTTAGCATCTTCTTTGCACTCTTTGGTACTTAAAAATACCTACACTGTGGTTCGCGAGTTACTGTCAACATAATTTATTTTTGAATGTAAAGATACAAAGAATTGTAAGAAAATTAAATGTAATAAAATCTACGATGTGTATTTATTGAGACAAACTAAATTATAAGGGGTTTTTCCTGGCCCTTCAGAATAGCCTCCACAGCCATTATCACTGCTTCTGATTATGTAAAATGCCTCCCACGAAGATGTTTTTTCAATTTGGGGAAAAGGAGAAAGTCACTCGAGGCTAAATCTGGACTGTAGGGAGGGTTAAAGACACACTTCACATTGATTTTTGTGAGATATTCAGCAACAACATTTGCGATGTGCGGGCGTGCATTATCTTGGTGCAGTATTCAGTTGTTGCATGGAAATATGGGCGTTTACAAATGAAAGGACATTTCTGTAGTACTGTCCAGTTACAGTTGTGACATGCTGGTAAACCAATCCTTGAATATCGAAAAATGAGATAGCTATAACTTTCCCAACAGAAGCAACCACAATTGCCATTTTGCTGTTTTCTCTCAGGATCGAAGCCTGCACGCGGCAGTCTTGGAACCCACAGTGCACAAACACATCTCATATGCATCTTTTCAGTTACAACATGTTGGTGGCATCTAGTGAAATGTTCAGAATTTCTGAGTGTGTTCTTAATTAATATTCCACGATCCTCTCTCACAATGATCGCAGCAATATTAATGTTATCTTCTTTCTGGAGGACCGGTCTACCTTTCTATGAAACTGATTGTCTCCCCTCTTGAAAAACTTTATATCTTTCTCGAGCTGTGTTTTAAGGAACGACAAATAGTTTCAGCTGAAAATTTGTTGGGACGAAAGCAGAATGTTACGGACTGGCCATTTTACGATTATTACTGTGAAAGCTAGATATTGTTATAGCATTTTTCTATGATCTAAAAGATTTCATGAAATTAATTAATTTTTAAAACTTTTAAAGGTACACTCCCACATCTTACATCTTAAAAACTCGCTAACAAAAAGTGCTCTAACTTCTAAATTGTTAAGTGGCAAAGTAATTGTTAAGTTACAACGGTTCCCATTTACAATCTGAGAATGGCTAAGGGAATCACAACACTTTTTGTACGTTTTCAATAACTATATGTCCAGCTTTTTATATTTTTGTTCTGCCATCGCGTTCATCCAACCAGCAAAAATTATTTGCGCTGATTTTAACAATAAAACTGTCGTTTGTTGGATTTTTTGGGGTAGTGTAGAGTACTTCTTTATTTCAGCCTTCCTCACGGCTGCCCGTTTGTGCTTGCGCCCCCTCTTGAGGCACCTCCCAAAGGAAGGGATTCGGTGAGGGAGAGAGAACACTATACAAAGCACAGCTACCGTCACGCCGCGCCAGACCAACTCGCCTGTCACTTTCGACTCTAATCAAATCAACGAAATGAAAATATATGAAATGTCGAGGGGTGAGGCAGAAATTACTTGAAAAATAAGGAAATAAACCTAAGTTTTGGTCGGCGCCAAGGAGATTTGAACCTGGGACCTCCGAGATACGAGCCCGAAGCGCTATCAGCTCGGCCTAGGGCGGTAAAGAACATGAAAGTTTTTATTCGTATCCCGAACATTGTTAATAAGAGAGGGGCATAATCTCAGTAAAAATGCCTGCGTCGACAGCGGAAACAAATGTTTCTTTCATGTAAATCTAACCTAATTTTTTTAACTTTCAAACACTTTTGATAAAATTTTAATATATGGAACTATATCCTTAACTGAGTACGCTAAAGACGTGTCGTTTGTTTTTCAAGAGAAGTGTTAAACAGTTGGAAAACCTCTGTGCGTTTATTTGTTCGAGTGGAAACCTGGCACTGTATGGCACCTTTAGGACAAAATTCTTTCAACGAGTAACAGTTTCAGACCCAAAGATGCCACTCAGGTGTGAACACGCTGTTAGCACCCGTAACTAAAGTCAACAAGGCAAAAATCACGTTATTAGCGGAGTCCGGTAGTTTTGGCATTTATTTTGGTAAAAATAGACATTTATTAAGGGAAAACAGATAGTAATATAACTCATTATTAACGAAAATAGGTATTTAAGATACTTAATAATTTTTGTCTCATAATTAAAGTACTTAAGCTTACTTTACTTGGTTACAAGCAACAAAAATATGCTTTTTTCAAGATATCAATGGTCGCTTGTCAGAGAGAACATTTTTCATCATGGAAAAAGAACGTTCTACTTCTATTGAAGTGATTGCAGCATATTTAAAACAAGTTATTTCGGAAGGACTCATACCAGTTACAACAGAACATTCACCTTTCATTGGAAATGTTGATCAAGACAAAGTAAAGTAGTTTTGAATAGTCCTGGCGAATGAGCAAAACATGCGCAATGGTTTCTGGTCGAGTTCATTTTCTGTTTATACGTTTATAGGGGAATCAAGTTAGTATCTCTCTTACTTCCGTACTGAACAGGTGGTAGGGACGGTTTATTGTACAGCTGTACCGCTTTCAACTTTTCCGCTTGCAATTGTTTGTTACATTTATGCTCCTGAGAATTTACTCCCATCACAAATTTCCTAGAATTGTCTCGCGCTGATTGATACTCTCCAGGACTATTGAAAACTACAGTACTTCCCTCATCCTCTCTATTTCCTGGTATTCGTATGCCCAAGGTAACCGTGCGTTCCTTTCACAAATGAAGGTTCTGCTATTTAAAGAGCATAAGTTAATGGGTTTAGGAAACATTTTTACTGTTTGAAAAGAAATAAATGTATAACAAGATTCTTAATAGATATTTTTGTGAGGTGAACATGCCATATAATTTTTATAACTTTTTTCACTTAGGTATATTAAAATTCTTAATATGCTTTTTAAAATGCATAAATATTCGCACAAAAATCCATATCGACCCAAAAAATGGGAAATAACGTCAAAAGAAACTGTCCTACCGACTCCAAATGTACTGCAACATGTTCACTTCTATCTGACTAAAATATCCACCCAGATGGAAAGCGCATTTTGCCTAACTTTCGGGCTCTGGTTATTATTAAGTAAATACGATAATTATGGGCTGTTGATAGCTTTTACAAACTTCGTTATCTTTAACACTGTAACTGCGTATGATTTTGTTCATAGAGAACATGCACGAACAATTTTTTATTTTAGTTACTTTGGTATACACGGGCACGGCAAGTTTCCTTAGTAACGTACTCGAAAGTAGCTGCAAATAACCGTATGGTAGCACCCAAATAACTTTTGAAGCCAGTATGTGGGTCTAGGCATAAAAAGAGAACCCAAAAATGATAGTACCAACTTTTCTCTACTTCCGGTTTAACCACACTAACTTTAGCACAAATTTACTGTTGCTAAACCAAGAAAACAAAAGCGTGCATTGAATAATATAACGCTTCTTTTGCCGTCAGTAATAACATAAACACTGTCCTCTGTTTATACCCATGGATTCGTGTTTACTGATACAGAAACGTCTTATTTAAGGGAGTTAATCTGACATCATATACATCCGGATCGCACTCCAAACAGTGACAAGGATCGCAAAGAAAACCGTTCTCTGTGCAAGAAAATCCAAATTTTGTCGTTAGAATAAAACACAAGCCAAAATTCTTTGATGAAAATGCTTAAAAGTGCCAAGCAATAAAATTCAACATTTGCAGAAGCTTTCAGAGGACGATTTCGATAAAAAGAATGCCGTTTTTTTAATTTTATGATACAGCGCATTAACCACAATCCAGTTTTTCTTACACAAATTGTATTTTCAGGTGAAGCCACATTCTGTCTGAATGAATTTGTCAACAGACACAACTCTTGACACTGGTCAGACAATGGAACCACACGCAATATACACCAAAAGTTTAACATTGAGCTGGTCTTGGTGGTGGTCCTTTCTTATTTACAGAAACGCACCGCCAAGGATGCCCGCGGACTCATGAGTGAAAGATCCGGGGTTCGAATCCCGCCAGGACCGTCCTCCTTGACAGGTTTTTTCCAGGCTTTCCTGTCCTCATAGCTGGCAAATGCTGGGGAGGTACCCTAAACTTAAGCCTGGAACGTTTCCTTCCTTATAAAAAATCCTTTCTCAATTTATCATTTCATGTATTATCTGTGTCCACCGCCTGTGGTGCCTTTGTAGTAAAAACGAGCGCTAAACACTAATGAAAAAAAAAAAAACAAACAAACAAACAAAACAGAAACGCTAATAAATATTTGGATTTATTTTAAATCATACCGACTATCGCAAATTTGTTTTCAACATCATTCAACCAGAGGCTATCCAAAGATGACATCTATTTCCAACAAGATGGAGCTCCAGCTCACTATTTTCTTCAGCAGTTAGACCAAGTTGTACCACAACAATGGATTTGTAAGAGAGGTCACATAGCGTTGCAAGCAAGATTCACATTGGCTTTCTTTGTGGGACCATTTGAAGTTCGTAGTATATCGAGAAAGATCCAAACAACTTGCAAGATTGGAATATGGAAGCAGTGCAAGATTGTTAATTCATTCTTTAAACAGTTTATATGATTTGAATGACACACTGCGTTGAGCTAAGTAGCATTTTATTATCCACTACACTTCTTTGTTTTATTTATTTATTAACAGTAAATTTGTACAGAAGTATCTAGTGTGGATACTTTTTGAAAAGCTCCTAGAAAGCATTGTTCGAAAATGTAAAAATATATTAAGTTGGAGTTACTTCTGGTTAAACCTGACGTAGAAAAAAGTCGGTAATATCTTAAGTTCTCAATGTACGGCTATCCCTAAACACTTGTCACTGACCCACTTGTTTCAAGCTTTATTTGGTAGTACGGGAGTTTTAACAAACCCTGTATATGCCGAAAGAGATGTTTTGACTGTTAGCGGTCAGTATTCAAGGCGCATGCGTACATTAACTGCTTTGCTGTGTGGGAGTGAAGCTAAATTTGCAATTCAAATGTCAACGCAGTAGTTGTACGCCGAAGCTTAATGACAAACAAGTAAACAAGCGATGTCTTTAGGCTAATGTTAAAAACCTTGCCCTGCATACAAGAAACATTCTCAGTGTGGTAAACTTTTTGAAATAAAAAAATCATTTGTTTCAATTTAAAAGAATTCGCTAACTATTCTAGTTTGATAGAAACAGTTCAATAAATAAAACGTTGAAATTATTCTTGACAAAATTTATTTATTTATTTACTTTATTTATGTATGCTCTTTAACATCTCAGGTCAACAGGATTCCATGCATTCAGGGTGTGAAACGGCCGATAACTTTTATAACTCTTATTTCAAGTTTAAGGTTCTTTTACGAGATCCATGGGTCTTCCCTTCCGAAGGAATTCATAGTTTTACGTTCCAAAAATCCATCTACCTTATTTTTTGAGTAATGTTTAACGCCCGTTTTTACTACTGAGGCACCACAGGCGGTGGACACTGATGATACATGAAATGAAATGATATATTGTCAAAGGATAATTTTTAATGAAGGAAACGTTCCAGGCCTAAGTTTAGGTACCTCCCCGGCATTTGCCAGTTATGAGGACTGAGGAAAATGTGGAAAAAACCCCAGTCAGGGAGGACAGTCATGACGGGTTTCGAACCCCAGACCTTACCGCTCACGAGTCCGCTCCTTAAAGACCTCAGCCACCCGTGGTGGATTACTTCTGATGCTCATCAGAAGGTAAATGTGCCATATTGTGGAACCCATTAGTTGACTGCACTTTAGCGCTGACATAAACCGAAATTTTTATTTTATCGCTTGCCAGCAGTACAGAGCGAGACAGGAAGCATCATGTCTGAACAAGAGGTGCATTCGTCACTTTTTTAAGGCGCTGAGGGCGAGATACACGTGTGAATGCGGAAATTGAAAATCATCAACGTATAGTTTCACGGAAACAAAAAATACGGGACCTTATCGAGTATGGCTGTCGTTTGAATATTTCAAATTTCTTCTGAGGTTGGGATAAGTTACTGATGTGTTTAATTCAACATTTCAGATGAACTGAATTACCTCAAAAATCTCGTGAAGTTGCGTTTCTTAGATTTTCAAAAAGCTGCAGGTACTACATGTGGGGACTGGATAGGAAATGTTTCTGCGTCCAGCCGTAATCTGTGATGAAGCATGGCGTGCACTAAAAAATTCGTCACACTAGAGCTGCATTAATGAGCGAATTCCTCAGCAAGTCGAATTTGTGAAAAACATCACAGAACGCTAAAGCAGAGAAGTTGGTACCGCTGTGCACTTTTTAAATTTCGGTTTCAGATATACCCCCCACTTCTAATTCCCGGATTTCCCTGATTTTTTTGGAAACTATTTATCATATTTTACTTAAATGCCATATACCGAATTTTCTGGTGCGCCTAGAGCGATTTTTAAATTTTCAGTTTCAGGTAAACCCAAATAATCAAATTTTGCTGATTTTTAGAAACTATTTTATTTCAAAGATATATTTGGGGGGGAAATGCGATTTCTAAAATTTCTCCTAATGTTAACCCCTACTCCTAATGGTTAACGAACTCAACTATTGACCAGTCGACCAACACAACACATGCATCTCATGTCCAGTAGGATCGAAGGAGATACGCGGAAAATTTTCAAAAACTGTTTCATGAGTGCAACCTTCGGAATTCGCTCAAAGAGGGCACTACTGCCCTATAATCAGACTCATTAATATGCCGGGACCACCTTGGTTGGCCAAGGTCGTTAAGACGCGGACTCGTAAGCGGGAGGTTTGGGATCGATTCCCGCCAGAACCGTCCTCCCTGATTTGAGTTATTTTCCAGATTTTCCTCAGTCCTTATAAATGGCTATGCCGTGGAGGTACCCTAAATTTAGGCCTGGAATCTTTCCTTCATTAAAAAAAAATATTGCCCAATTCATCATTTAATCTCGTATATCACCAGTGTCCTGCGCCTGTGATGCCTCAGTAGTTAAAAGGGGCGTTAAACACAATTAAAATGCTTGGAAAAGGCTTAAGCACACCGTAGAATGCCCAAGATCTCATAGTCCATAGTGAGAATTATGGCGACAATTGTTTGGGACTGCAGAGGAATTCTGGTGATAATAGTTCAAAGAAAGGAAGACAACGAACGGCGACTGCGAAGCGCCATGAGTCATCAAGGAAAGACGTATGGAATGCAGTCCAGTGTTGAACCACAGCGACTATTAGCCGTTTTCAAAACCGAAATTTGAGCTTCAAGGGCGGTGATTCGTGAACGATAAACAGTAAAGAAGGCTGTTTCCCAAGATTTTGCAGACAAATTATTGGGTTATTATTTTTTAACGGGGATTATAATCAAGAAATGTGAAAAATGCATTGAAGTAAAGTAAAATGATACCTACATCAAGGCTGGGCGGGAAACACCTCACATGTCCTGTTTAGGTCAGTTTTTCATTCGTATTCTCAAAGCCACAATTTTCTGGAAACAGCGTTTATAAGGCACACAGAAATCTAAATTGTACCTTTCCCGAAAGACAGAGCTTCAGAGACCGGCGAGAGTCGTGTCATTTACCGATATTTGCCTCTGCTATGCTCCCCCAAGGCTTCTCCAGATGCCCTAAAGTTAGTTTCATAAACATACATACATTCGATTGTCTTCTTGCGATGTTCATTTGGTTACCATACCAACACTTTTCCTCTACATTCGGAAGCACGTTTCCATGGAAACAATACTCACTAGCACATGAGATGGTATGTATCTCAATGGCCATATGTCCCCCATCATTTGCAAAATGAATTTCCCTCACTACAATACCTGGGGGCGTATCGCTCGGTAAAAACGGTTTGAGGTATTAATAACGAATTTTACCTCTACATAATCATTATTGTTAACAATCTGTATGCAAAAAACGCCGCGTTGGAGCGCTGAGCAACTGTTTCTCGGACTTATGTTGTGATTGGTCACGCAGAAAATGACCAGCGCACGCACCCCATATGACGCGGGCAGTAAATTGCCTCGTTATCTCATTATTGGGAAGTAGCCCGTTTTGGTACAGAATACCACTTTGTGGGTCAAATTAAGAGGAATATTATTAAATAAAAATGGGAGCAGTAATTTTCTTTTTTATTAGAAAATAGATCGTCAATAGTTTCTTTTGGCGTTGATCAGAAATATCTATAATAAGACAGTTGCTCCAAATGACAGAAATTATATATATGGTCATGTTTAATTTAAAATATCTGTGTACATAAACTTTGACAAAAATAGAAAAAATTATGCTTTATGTTACGGTTGGCAAAGGATTTGTTTGCTTTATCATCTAAATTGGCAGTACAATTTTCAAAAAATTCTTCATTTTAAGATTAAATTTAATCTTATAATAATAAATTTCATATTTGTTAGCGTTTTCTAAAGGAATGTAGCTATTGTAGTTGCACCCATAAAAAGATTTTTGAAAAATTTCTTCAAATCTCCATCGATTCTACTAGGCACCGAAAATGATAATGAAATTTTTAAAAAATGCTCTAGTTGCCGCAATTTAAATTTTTTTTAAAGAAAACTCGGTATATGTCAATTAAATAATACATTCTGAGATTAGCTGAAGGGTTTACCTGAAACCCAAAATTTAAAAATCGCTCTAACGGCATTAATTTTTTTGGCAGCGAAAATCCTCTATACACCATTTCAACAAAATAAAAATAGTTTCCGAAAATCAGGTAAATCGGGTCATTAGGGGTGGGGGGTTTACCTGAAACCCAAAATTTAAAAATCGCTCTAGCGGAACAAATATTTATTTATATCACCACAAAATTAGGCATATAACATTACTTAAAACAAGAAAAATAATTTCTTAAAATTAGGGAAATTGGATCATTAGGAGTAGGCGTATATTTGAAAAACTAAAATTAAAATTTTCTCTAACGTTTAAATTTACCTAAATTATTTTAAAACAAAAGGATAAATTAATTCAGCATAGAAGTTGTATTTTATAATGATGTATATGTTTTATATTTAACAAAAGTACCGTCGTGAAGATAGCAAATATGAAATATTAATCTAATATGTGTGTAAGAATTATATTTGTATTTAAGAGCGCTTTGTAATATCCTCCAGAAAATGTTTACGTTACATGTTTTTACTACAATAACATATAAATTAAATTTCAAAGACAATGAAAATGAATTGTTTATTGTTGATTGTGTATATTTGTTTAGTACATTGTAATTGCTTTTAAATAGTAACATGTTTTTGTTTTACTGAAACATATGAACATCTTAAATACACAATGTAACTCGAAACTTTCTGTTGTTTCTATTTTAGTGAATGTAAAGATATCAACATAAACAAAATGTTTAAAAAGGCCCACACAGCGTAGCTTTGTGTACCAGTGGTCATGTATTTCATTTAATTAATAGTATACCAGTATTCTAATTTTGTTCCCCTTATACCATGCAGTGTGACCATAACCTTAGTTCATTTAGTTAATTAATTAGGATATAATTTGAATTTTATATTAATTTTTAAAGTTATTGTACTTACTGAGGAATTCGCTTAGTTTACGCTGCTCCTGCGTGACGTACTTCTTTTTATAATAATGATTTTCTTTCATAATTAATTTTCATACCATGATGCGCATTGCAAGTAAGTTTATTGATAAAACCAAAATATAGCACAATTATAGGAGACCGTGAAAAGGCCAACCCGCGGCGGTTTTGTTATCTAATTCTAAAACCTCGCATTTCCGACAGATGGCTGGCATATGGCTATTTGAAATAACTTTGTTCAGTTTAGACGTATTATGTGGTGAGTCAATTGTAGAAATTACAAAAGTGGTGAAATTAGGCTTATTTTAAGGGAGAATATATTGTACGTATTGGCCCTTTTGAATAAGTTTTTGATCGCCTGATCGCGCGGGTTTATTTTCCAACCTTAGAGCTTGTTACCAATTTAAATGACTATATCCACTTTGTTATGTAAGGGGCCCGCATCTACATGTATTTATTTATTCCCCAACAATGACAACTTTGTTAAAATAAAATATTACCATTTAAATCGTTGGAACTATAAATTTTAAATTTTATTTATCACATTTTATGAAAAAAAATGTATGTTTAATAATATTTTTGATAATTTGGTTAAAAGCCCACATTAATTATAAAATTTCAATACCTACATGTTAGAATATAAAACGGCTAATGCACGACCACAATGAACCTTTTGTTGCAATTCTAGCAACGGTTGCCGCTAGTTAACTTCCGCTATGGTTACAAATCAACATACGCCCTTCCCAGTGCTGCCAACACAATTGTTTTCTCCCTAATAGTTTCTTCATAACTCGAAATTTAAATTCGACTCGGTAGTTTTCCGTTCTTTCCCGCTATAAACACGCAAACTACAACGCCCATCTAAAGCTTGTATGGTGTATTTTTGAATTGATTATGCCTAAAGTCAAATGGACTGCACATAACGATTATGAGGCATATCGCAGCTACTAGGTGACTTTTTCCTTCCGGGACTCTGCGCAGTTTCTGTCTCATTCTCACGCTTGAAAGCCGGACGGAGGGGAGGTTAGTACTAGTTTAACGTACGGACAGATCTTGTGTGAAGTGTATCAATTAGGCGGTGTAATAATTATATTATTATGGCTCAAACCACAAAATCATTTCTGTTGCTGTTAACCTGCTCTGAACTTTGTTGCAAGTTTTACCTCTTTAACACCGTATTATGTGTTTGTTCAGTGAATTCCTCTGGGTTGCAATTTTTGGATGTCACGTTTAAAACCAGCAGTTCCATTCTTGATCGCTGAAAATTAAGAAAATTTCCTAAGACTTTTTATAAATTTTACGTGACTTTCCTTTGGCGTTAAGTATACTATATGAAACAAAGCCTTAATATTTCAAGTGTATGCGGCACGCACATATAAACTGTAAAAAACTTATATATCCAACTATAGTTAAACCTGAATTTTTTTACATTGATCCTATGGAGAGTTTGTTCTTCCCTAAGCATAGCTCGAAAATTGTTTAAAACATTTAGCTGCTGTCATGTTGAGAGAATAATATCAAGAACATTTTCAGAAATTCTGATAGTTATGGTGTGTACTTGAGACTAATGACATTTTAGGACGATGCGGAGATTCTTTTAAATGTAATCCCTGCTAATGAAACTTGGCTACGTCATTTCGTTCCTGAGAGAAAACAGCAAAGCTCAGTGTGGAAATCTCTATCAACACCAACACCAAAATAAGCAGAGGTAGTAACTTCCGCTGGGAAAGTTTTGGTCATCTCATTTTTGGATATTCAAGCAATGGTTTACCTACACACACAACTGTAACTGGACAGAGATGTCCTGAAATTTTTTCAAGGCCATTGTAATATTTCTTTTTCTCCAAATTAAAGAAACACCTTCATGGGAGGCATTGTTCATTATTGGCAGCAGTAGATTTTGAAGAATGGCAGAAGCGCTGGGACTACTTTGAGAAACATCATCAAATTAACAATGGCATACTTGAGAGTGACTCAGAAGGAAATGGAGGTTGAAACACAACGCGAAAGTGCAGTGAAGATTTTTGACTTGGCTGGCAAACTACTGTGAGAAGCCAAATGTCAAGGTCATATGATGCATGTGTAGCTAGCAGCTTGTAGTCAGTTTCAGAGGGTTTTTGTCTGAGTATATTACTCAATGGGCTGGATTCTTGCAGAGAAGTGATAAGGTAATCCGCTAGAAACCATCAGCTCAAAATCACTTGGCAAGTTTTTTGGTATGCAGAGCTTTCATCCATTAATTATTTGAAATGGAAAGGAAAAGTTTTCTGCCTTAAATCTCACACGTCACATTTGATGTCGCTCTCTAGAACGTCTTCGTTATTTGCGTAAAATAAACACGTTAAGCATTTTTAGGGGTAAAGTGTCTGCATTTTCTGCAAATCTGAGAAATGGCGGATATTTCATCCCCTAGGAAAAATAAAAGTTGTCAAACTTTACAAAATCATCAGATGTAAATTCCATCTGACCGAGCAAAGATTTAATAAGTCTATAGAGGTGAGTGTAGAATCAATTCAGCATTTTTGTTTTCTTATATGGTCATCTCCTTTTCATTCATTTCACCTTCTTCCGCTTTCGAGCGAGCCCAATTGGGTGTCTAGTGTGTGCTTCATTTTCGATTTAAATTTTTACAATAATGGCAGATGCATTCTAAGATTGTTTCCGTGTAAACACACAGTATGGTCTAAAAATTGCACCACAATATTCTAGAACAATTTCAGCAGGATTTGACTCGTCCAAATTTCCCACTTCAAACGGAGCGGGTTCTCTTAGACGCGCACTGGGTTCAAATCCCCTGGTGCCGGTTATACTGACTTTCGACTTTATGGTGGTTTCACCTGTTCGATTAGGCAATAAGTTGAGATGGAATTTTCCTTTCCAAAATTTTTTCTGTGTCAAAAGCTCCAGAGGAGCTGGGTTGGTGCTGTGTGCGGCGTGGTATTGCTTGCGTTAGGAGGCTTTTTCGAAAGGTTCAAACTTTTTGTGGAATGTTAGGGACTTCCTCTACTTCCGTGGCTGTTGCGACTCCAATTCAGAGATTTCCGTTTTGACTCCTGATCATTCAAACCATCTGGATAAGGTTTTTTTTCCCCCAAATTTTTTTTTATCCTGATAAGGTGGATGTCATGTTGCTTTGATGCGCCAAGGACTTTAGAGCTCATTTGCATCATCATCCCTATAAATTAAGTTTAGGTGCCCAGAGGTTTAACATTATCCATTAGTGTACCAAATATCATCACCTTAATCTCCACTTGGATGACGTAGCGGCAGCCTATGGGCATCCCGGCATCAGAAATCAGTTATAATACCGCCATTACTATGGGTTACGCAGATAATAATTAAACATGTGCTTTATCATACTTTCCAAAGACAGGCCTCAATTTCGAAAGTAATGCAGGGTACAAATCTACCTCCACTGCCCTATGAAATTATTGGGAAATTTATACAGCGCAGCTTAAAGCAGAGATGGCCGCAAACGTCCAAAAGGCGACATTCAGAATATTCGCCTCCCAAAAATGACAATGTACAGACAGACACTTGTGTAAAATTAAGCCACAATATACTTAAATAGAAGATCAAGGTGTTGTCTGAAGATATAATCGGAATATATCCAAAATATAGAAATACAATTGTGAGGATATCGATCTAGATAAGTGCACAATTTGGAATTTTTCGGTCTCTAGACATGAGGGTGCATACTATACATAAAAATGTTTCTTTGACTGTCCGAAAAGTTCACCCGGGAACACATCAAGCACCGCTCTAAGCAAAAATTGCCATAAAAATATATTTATGTTTTAGCCCTCAAAAATGACTTAAGTAGAAATGATGTTGCCTGCACTGTAATCCTGTGACCCTGAATTTGAAAATTACCAGGGCATGGAAAGTATCACAAATATCACAAGAGAGTCTATTGAGTGAATTTAAATGAAAAGCTCACACCCGTGTGTATGTGATGTTTATTAGGAACCATTTACGATAATTTAAATATAATTCCCCTAAACTTAGCTTAAAAATTAAATAAATGTACATTTGTATTATGGACACTTAATCTTTTCAAGCCATCTTGCAACATACGAGTGTCTATTGTCAATAATGTCAACAGAAAAGAGCCAATAACGAGTTTAGGACCATTTCATGAATAGAATAAAATTAATATACGAGATATTTGTGATTCGGCTATTTTTTTATCAATTGTATAAATATTATAGGAATACCTATCTATTCAGAAATCGTAAGACTGAAAGGGACGAAAATCGACTGCTACAGTCGCTAGCGTTCGATTTACGAATACCAACTGAGAAAAACAAAACAGAGAAAACATTTTGTCATTCTGAATAATGCGTTTGTTAAAATTCATGGTTGCTTAGGCAGATATTGTTACATAATTTACAAAATGATTTCAGACTGTCTGATTACACAAACACAATTACTTGAGCCAATACATATCAAAGTTAGTTAAATTTACAATTACTGAAAGCACAGAAAATTAGTGATGCGTGTTCAGGAGTTACATAATGGGGGTGTAGTGTTGGCCACACTGACTACAAGACAAATGCACTTCGTGTGATAATTTCACTGCGATATCGGCTGCGATTGGTCAGAATTCAAATTTTTGTTTCTTTTCATTGGTCGATTTTTATGTCACATAAGTGAAATGGCATTTAAAAACGTTGTCCCCATTAGACGTCTGAAAGAAAAAAACAGTTAAAGAGAGAAGAAACAAAAACAAAGAACGGATAAAAAAATTATGATAAGACACGACATATTGTCAGCAAATCGGTGACCCTCAACAAACATGCGGTCTAAACTGATAAAACACCCAGGTCAAGAACCGCTTGGTGTAATCAATTAAATAGTTATTAATAAAAAACAAGTTGCCCCATTGATGGTTACGCGCAGGCGCGTGGGCAATCTTAGCAGGGAGCACGGGTTCGATGCTCTGCTGATCGTCACTTATTCACGGCAAGGTCATTGCGTTCTATAAACTGAGATACGAACGGTGTCTTCCTATCAGTTGCTATAGAAACGCGACATCTTCACTAATTCTACACTTTTTGTTACAAACACATAACTTGAACATTTTCTTACATTTACTGTAATAAATCTGATGATAACCGGAAAATAGTGATAGGAGTCGCTGCGCGTAAAGCTGGCTATTTTAGTATTTATATTTTTACTGAAAGTATAATTTAAAGCTAATAAGCACTAACTAGTGTTATAAGTAATGTTGAAATGATGCCCCTCGACGGCAATACATTGCAAGCATCTAAGCAAGAAATCCCTGTAAAAACACGGCGGTTCTGAACATGTTCTTGTCACTGAGGTATTCTCTCTCACGTTAACTTTTCAATAGTATCTCTACTTGATGCTACTTCTTGTCAATCGCCTTACTACTTATCTACGACCGTTTTCCATATGTATCCCACATACAAAATATTTATTAGTATAAAATTTACACAAAGAAATCTACTAACCAACCTCCATCTAACTACAAGCTGCTACCTGCATATGCAGTAAACGGCCTTGACTGGTTTCTCGCAGTTTACAGGGGGCTGTGCAGGCCTGTTGTCCAAATAAATAAATATTCTCTTGGTTGCAGTGGTCCAGAAAGTTTCAAACGTTTACGGAAGTTCATGTGAAACCATTACTTGTTTATGATCCTATATTAATTAAAATGTAACACAGTCAGTATTTTATCTTACATTCCATGCAGCAATCTACCGACCAGCCAATTGCGTTTGGCTTGCAGTACGTTTCCATATAGATAGACTCTAAGACAAATCTGTCCTGGTGTAGTGATAATCATGCTTGTTAAAGAGCGTCCGTAAATAAACCAAATGAAAAAATAGACTATTAAAATGCGTTAAATTTAGTAAAACAATATACAATGATAGAAAGATTAACTAACCGAAAACGACGTGTTAATAACATTTCAGAAATGCTACAGCGTTCTTCAAAGAAATGTCTACCTTCACAAGAAAAAGGCATGTCAAATACTCAGCATACGTCTAATAAACAGCTGAAATTGATATCTTATAGTTGTTAAACCAATGAAATATAGTGCGACCAGTATAGCTTTCTTCCTGACGCTATGAGCGAGCCCCCACTTGGTTGCCATGCTGCCCACAGTGTAGCAAGCCTGCTTGCTTACTTGTTGACCTTGCTGACAGTCGCAGTAGTAACGCAGTTGT
Organism: Metallyticus violacea; assembly: GCA_030762175.1. NCBI lineage: Eukaryota > Metazoa > Arthropoda > Insecta > Mantodea > Metallyticidae > Metallyticus > Metallyticus violacea. The sequence goes on from CM060841.1 coordinate 88,936,692, forward strand.
TCCAGAGTGTGTTGTTTCTTACTTCCACAGTATTAAGCCTCGTGCGTGTCTTTTGTTAACTCAGTGGTGAAACAATCATGCTCATTTTTATGAGCATGTTACTTACGTCAATACTATACAAACGCCTTTTTTCAGAGAATTAACCGACAGGGAGCGTGCTCATGCATTTTTTCAACGGGACTCTGCCACTGCGAATAATTCCATGAGAGCAATTCACAATGTGTTTCCACAAGACAGAGTTATTAGTAGGTGTTTGTAGCCCCCTCGGTCTCCCGATTTAACAGCCTGCGATTGTTATCTCTGGGGTTAAAAAATTACAAGACGAACCCGCGAACTCCAAAGGTAACATTTGTTAGGAAATTATCCGAATTTCTCAAAATGAAGCGAGTGATAAATAATTTCCTAAAGAGACGCCAGAAATGTGTGGAGAATGAAGGTGGGCAGTTTCAACACCTCATTTGATAATTTGGTAATGAACTTCGCAAGTGTAAGCAATTGACGAGTTCTTTCTTCCATCCAGAATATTGGTGATCCGCAGTTTTTTTTAAATAGTATTTAACGCCCGTTTTTACTACAGAGGCATCACAGGCGGTGAACATGATGATGCATGGGATTAAATAATAAATTGGGAAAGGATTTTTTAAGGAAGGAAACGTTCCAGGCCTAAGTTTAGAGTAACTCCCCGGCATTTGGTATTTAAAGACTGAGGAAAACCTGGAAAAAACCTCAGTAGGCGATGACGGTACAGGAGGGACTCCAACCCCAGACTTCCCGCTCACAAGTCCGGCACTTCAGCCACCCGCAGTTTGTTAACAAAAATAATCAAGAAGTTCCCTTGCAGGATACAACAATTTATGTGCGGTGTGCTATAACTACAACTTCAGTGAGGTACCACACACCAATGTTCGCAATTTTATTTTTTTAAAAAAATTATTCGACTGGTACTTTCAACAAAATATTGCCACAGTCCACACTGTCTGCAATTCTCTGGGGGCTCAAAGGAATTTGTTTATTGTACAGTCACAAAACTTGAGAACATCACATTGAAAATTTGCTCAAAATTGTGGTTTTGTCAGCTTATTTTATGCCCAAGGTTATGTTCAAATGGGACATTATTGGCATGCGTTAGTTCGGTTATTCTCCTCAACACTTTCCATAAGAAAACATGTCGAGATTTGAAGTACTGGGTGGTCGTGCTGAATTTTCTCAGTTTTAATTTTACCCACACTGAACAAAATCTGAATGTAACCTCCTGTCAGTGGGAATGATCATAAATTTTGACAACATACTTTACTTTTCCTCATAATTTAATGATCTTTATCAAAGTAATCCCGTTGGTTAAATGCACCTGTCTCAGCGTTTCTGTCAGTCTTCAAAGATATGGTTGAAACCATTTTTTGACGGGCTCTTCACAATTGCATCAGCACCTTTCATCACTATTTCTCATGATGAAAAATGCCTTCCAAAAAGATTTTTATTCAATTTCCGGCATGAAAATGTGGCCTTTGGTGTGTGATATTGTCTTACAGAGTTTTCGGGACATCTCTGTGGTTATGCTCAGTTACAGTTGTATGACATGCTGATACATTATTCCTCGATTATCGATAAATGAGATGGCCATAACTTTCCCATCAGAAGCAACCGCTTTGTTTTTTATTTATTTATTTTTGGGTATTGCTGTTTGCTTTCAATATCGAAATAATATAGTCAAGTTTCATCAGCAGTCTTGGAACCCACCGGTAACAAACACGTCTCATGTGCAACTTTTCAGTTACCAACGTTGGGTGGCTTCCAGTGAAATTTTCATAATTTCTGAAAGTGTTCTTAATGTTATTCGGCGATCCTCTCTCACAATGGCAGCCGGGGCGTCAATATTTTCTTTCGTTAAATCACTTTCCTTTGAAATTGATTGCCTTCACTCTTTAAACGTTTTAAACCATCTTCAAGCTGTGCTATACACAAAAACAATCTCTCCATAGACCTCAACTGAAGATTTGTTGAGACGAAAACAGAATTTTAGAACAGCATGTTATTTGTTGCGTGTCACGTTCATTTTGCTGTAAGCGGAAGTGAACATGTCTCAACTTGTACACCTCTCGCAGGCAGGAACTAGAATTGACAAGAATGAAAATACTACCACGTGTACATACATTACGATTAAGCTAACAAAATGTTGCAAGGTTAAATTCTGACGCGAGAAATTATGCCTGTAAAAATATCATTTTTTATAAAAGTCCTCGTCATTTTTTTAAACAAAATAAACTTTACCTCAGTTGGTAGATCTGCTTTATCAAGTTATACTATTAAGACGTCTGTTTTCACAACAACGATCTTTTCATAAATTTTGGGAGTACTGAAACAGTAAAGGAATATCCCAAAGGGTACACTACCTTCGACATGAATGTTTCTTGATGAGATACGAATTGGTGCCTAGATGATTCAATGGCGACATTCTCTTTCAGTGAATGAAGCAAGCGGAATTAATTCCCTAGCACAGTATCCGTCCTAGAACGGAGCCCGGCCGGTCGCCGTGACAGCCACGCTGCGGTTATCTTCGGCTGTTTTTACGCAGAATGCTCGAAATCGTTGAGGGTCGGTCATCTGTTTATGTTTCAAAATATAACACATGGCTTCACTTTTTAATCCTAATGTCACCAAATATATTAAGTCTATCTACTAACAAAGAGCGATTCAATAAAGCTTAAACCGCAAAATGATTTATGAAAACGTGTGAAAAAGCTTTTGCATTACTGTGAACATTTGAAACGTTAAAGTAAATTTTATAATGCGATACATTTAAAGAGGTTTTGTACCATATGTAAATTTATACTTGGATTTTATCTTAAGGGGAGCACCAATAGTTATCATCATAATCATTATTATTATTATTATTATTATTATTATTATTATTATTGTTGTTGTTGTTGTTGTTTTACAATTTTTTGTTTTTATATTTGAATATTTTCTTGCTTGTTTTGAATACGTATAATAATTTTAAATATTTTTAAAAAATCATTTTTTTATTCTTTAAGTCATATTTTGTTTATATCAATAATCTTTTTAATATTTACTCGAGAAATTATTTTCTAATTGTTGGATGAATAGATAAATCGATAAATAAAACATTATATCAGAAAGTTTTAAGCATAATGTTTAATTTTTAACAGAGAAACAATAAATTTTATGCAAAATTTGCAAAATCTGTGTAGTTACTTTTTGAAAAAATGAAAGTACAAAATGTTAAAATTAAAAGTGCATCCATCACATTTGATGTAAAATAGGTTCTGAGATAACGGATAATGAATTCGTTAAATTTAACATTCACAGGGATAAAGAATTTTACCTCTGCTTAAAACGGCAAACTTGTTCTAACAACAACGACGACGACGACGACGACGACGACGACGACAACAACAACAACAACAATAATAATAATAATAATAATAATAATAATAATAATAATAATAAAAAAGTAATTTTTCGCCTTCAACTTGGTTCGAAGTGTTTTTAATTTATCATCCCACCTGATCGCATTTATGTTATCCGATATCAATGAAAATATCTTATCTGCTCACTTTTTACGCCTGAGGCCAATAGACCTTTTGCTTACTGTGTGGGACAGCGCGATGTTCTGATGAAACAATACTTGACTTGTTTTGCTTTAATTTTGGCAAATTTTCTTTAATGTATCTTTCAAAACAGTTCAACAACTATTATTATTTATAAATTTACTTAATGTTGCCTAACACTATGGATCTTATAGCGACAATTAGTTAAAATTTACATTATTATCATTTAATTATTAAAAATTTTAGACATTATAAAGGTTTTACATAAGTTAAATAAACAATGTAGTACAAATTTGACACAATAGTTTATGATATGGTACATCGTAGTATTTTATTGTCAATAATTTGACTGACTTATTTAAAACTTCTGAAAAAATTGGTTGTTCATCTTTTAACATTTTATTGTTTTGCCCTCTATCACAATATTCTGGGGGGAAAAAATGGCAAATCCAAACCCGTGATGCACCATCTTGACTTACGAAAACTCAGGAACCTGCTCAAATTACGTCCAATAATAAGCAAATCCTGCGGAATGCGATAAGAACCACCAAACACTGCACTAAAAGGCGTAAAAATCCTTCGGAAGGGAAGTAAAGCCCTGGGTCCCCTGTCGTAAGATTTACGACACATGAAAGAACCTCAAGCCTGAAAGAGTAAATTTATCGGCCGTTTTACGCCCTGAATTGAATGGGACGCTGATGGCCTGAGATGTTAGCAAGCGTCCATAAATAAATTAAATAAAAAAAATTGCATTGAAATGTCCTTTAGCTTGCCCATTTCGTCTACAGTCAGTCCACCGGTTTTACTTGTGCCTTGATTATTGGTGGCCATGCAATTGGCAAGAAAATTGTTTTTACGTTGGCACATTTGTCATAAGCAGACTTGATGTGGGATACAATTGACTTTGTTTATAACACTTCAGTTTTAATACTCTAAAAGGGGGGTTGTTGAATTTGAACATGTTTGATCATATGATTCGTCCGAAACAGAATTCATACGTATGATATGTGACCGGTGAAGTTGATAAGAAAGAGTACCGCATGTAACAGCGGAACGTTTTAACAGAAGCAGGGCCGATTTTTGGTGACATAACACAATAGAATGAAAACAGTTGACAGTTGATATTCAGCGATAAAATAAAACAAAAGACGGTTGCATCTGTAGTAAAGGCATTATCATCAGTCTTTTGGGGTGCTAGAGAGAGTTTACTAATTTTCATCTTCAGAAGGGAAAAACCATAACCAGAGATGAGAAACGGCATAGTTTACAGAAGAAAACATTACTTTTCATATAAAATTGGATTTAAAGATCTGAAAATTGAAATTTCTAAGTATAAAGTGTAGTTCATCCGCCGTACTCTCCAGGTTTGGCTCTTTCCGATTTCTATCTGTACCTTATGCTCAAACTCTTATTGCTGTAAATGGGTATTTTGCAAACCTTTTGGGAACATTCATTGGCGTACTGCTTAAAGAACATTATGTTGAAAAATATAAATAACATTAAACTTAAAAAATGTTCCTTCATCGACAGGCTCTTGTATGCAGTTCATTGGGAAATAAAAGTTAGATATGTTGTTGAAACATATAAACTTGCAAATAAATTAACAGAATCTATGAGGCTTTTATATGCCCAACATGCTTTCATTTTGTCGTTCAGGCAGGAATTTTCTGTGGCACACTTTTAAAGTTTTAAAGGAATTAGTAATTACGTAACATTATATGAAAAATACACGCCAACTTTTCAAATGTAATGATTTTCAAACAGATTTTGTTTCCGGAATGTCTCTCTTCATGGTACATCTTTTCCACGGTAGAACTGTGCTGACGAAAACACTCACCATGCTCATTAGTGACACGCCAAAGATTTTCTGGGAAGAAGTCCAAGAAAACACATGTTGCATCCCATAGCTTCACAAGACAGCGGTTTCACCATATTTTTCTTCTTTATTATATGCCAGGGAGAACACAACAGATAATTGATGATTTCCACGCTGCTTTTTCTGGTGAATGTACCAGTTACTCAAAATGTTTATCATCCATTAGTTGTTGATTTTACGGACGCTCTCAGGTCATCAGCGTCCCATTCAGTTCAGGGCGTGAAACAGCCGACAAATTTTGCTCAGAGGTCTCTTCTTTCAGGCTTGAGGTTCTTTTTCATGCCGTATATGTACGACACGAGACCCACAACTTTACTTCCCTTCCGAAAGAAGCAATACTTAGGATTTTTACGTCCGATAAAGTCATCGACCTTGGCCGGGATTGAACCCGCGATCTTGGATCTACGAAATAAGTATGGCTACCACTAGACCACCAGGACCGACTTGATCCATTAGTGATTTTACTTGCGGCTCTATAAAAATTCCTTCCTTCAATGGGAAATATAGATAAATGCACAACATTTCCCCATTGCTTTTACAAAATATTTCATAAGCCCCAGTTTTTTATTTAGCGGAGGTAAGTACACCTTTTCGGCCATTTTTTCTTAATGCAGTCAGGCACTTCCTATTCCTGATGTCTCTTTCGCAGAATTTAGCGTATGTTAGTTGCAAACCTAGTAATAAAATCGAGACCTTCAACTGTCCGCAGATGTTCCAGTTATATATTTTGTGTACTGATTTATTCTAATAGCAAATTGCATGCTTTCAAACTCTGTGGGGAATTCATTGCCGTTATGCAGAAGTACGGTCTTTAAACTAACTTTTGATGAGTTTATGAACAATCGGCACTCATCTGGCTAATGTCGATGTCCAAGGGACTCCATTACTGAACAACATTATTGCAAAAAACTACACTGTCCTCTTTAGAGAAATAGTCTACCGTGACTTTGATAAAACACGTCCTTGTATCTTTTTGGAGTAGATTGCAATCTTTGACCCTGAAACTTAAAACCTGCGCCAACCTTTTAAGATCTTCTTGAGTTAAAAAGTGAGGTTCTGATGAACAATTTGCTTCAAATGTAGAATCTCTTTCATGACAAAATCTGGATATTTTGGTCTTCACTATGTGGCACCTGTCTCATTGCAAATGACATATTTGGATAACTAGCTGTATTTATGTTTTGGATGAGATTTCTTTAATGTTGGTTCAGCAGAAATAACAATTCTTCTGTTCCTTCCAAATCATAGGAAGATAAGTGACTTATGACGTGTACCATTTGTACATACAGTGAGAAGCCTAGCACATGATACATGGCATAAATTTTGGGTCCAGCATTTATCAAGATCATCAGCTCTACATCCAAAACAAAGTTCATGACACTTTTACACAAAAGGTGCGAAATGTCGCCTCTGAGACTTGAAAGTTAGTTCGCTATACACTTAGCAGAAATTGTTTGTATTTCTTGGCACTTTGCAAAAAATAATAAAATCGCAGAAAACAAAACATGGTTGACGGACTTATTGCAATTCCAATACTGGCTACTGGCTGTCTTACTATAACAACACAATACCACAAATTTCAAAACGTGAACTCGTGAGCGGGAGGTCTGGGGTTCGATTCCCACCAGGACGACCTTCCCGACTGAGTTTTTTTTCCCCAGGTTTTTCTCAGTCCTCATAAATGGCAAATGCCGGGGAGGTACCCTAATCTTATGCCTGGAACGTTTCCTTCCTTAAAAAAATTTCTTTCTCAATTTATCATTCCATCTCATGTATCATCAGTGTCCACCACCTGTGGTGCCTCAGCAGTTAAAACGAGCGTTAAACACTATTAAAAAAAATGAACATGAATCAGTCTGCAGTGTTGTCAACTTATTCTAAATGAAATTTACACTTCTATAGTTTATCAAAATTATATCCAAGGTAGCCTGATATACAAAAATTACTGTCACAAAAAAAAATGGGATATTTTTTTGAATGGTGTTTAATGCTCTTGTTTACCACTAAGGCACCACAGGCGATGGACACTGGTGATACATGAAACGAAATGATAAATTGGTAAAGAATGTTTTCTAAAGGAAGGAAACATTCCAGGCCTAAGTTTAAGGTACCTCCCCGGCATTTGCCATTTATGAAAACTGAGGAAAACCTGGCTGGCACCATTGTCTGGTCTTGAAGTTTGCGACTATTTATCCATAGATCCTGGACTTGGTTCTTGATCATGTCAAGTTATGTAGGTGAGGTTTTTTTTTACTTTTTTGGAGTACATTTAGATATTCAAAGGTTTACACCATAGCCATCTCCACTGTGACAATGCTGTGGTGTCCTCTGGGCGTCCTAGCAACTGAAGACCGCTACAGACCGACATGCCAAAGGGGATATAACTTTTCTTTGTCACGTTATTTTAAATGTTTTTAAAATGGAAAAAATTCCTTCTTTTATACGAAAAGGATAATAAATATTCTCCACCCTCCTCTACCAACTTCACAGAGTTAAAGAACAAAATTAAGCAACTTTAGGGAAAACATCCCTCAAAGGAAACTACTTGGAATGTTGAATTCAGCAAGTGCCAAAGAATGTTTGAAAGAAGTCACACAGTTTCATCAAAGTCGATCCTGGTGGTGTAGTGGTAACCATACTTGCCTCTAAACCCAAGGTCGCGGGTTCATCCCGGCCAGGATCGATTCCAGAAGAGAGCAGACATAATCAAACAGACTGAGAAGTAAAGCCGTGGATTCCGTGTCGTACATTTACATCATGTAAAAGAACCTCAAGACTGAAAGAAGAGGCCTCTGAGCAAAATTTGTCGGCAGTTTCACGCCCTGAACTGAATGGGACGCTGATGACCTGAGATGTCAAAGAGCGTCCATAAATAAACCAATCAACAACAGTTTCACCAAACCCTAACGTGTACCCATTTGACAGATTAATGCATTTTACTGGTGCTCTCAGCGCAAGCGTTAATAGTTACTCGCACAATGTCTAAGAGAAACGTGAGGGTTCGTTTGCAAAAAATCCGTGTATCGGTAAAGTGTAAAGCATGACACAAAAGGAAGGGGGGGCTTAGAACGTTCGGCTGCGAAATGCCTTTACTTTTCGTCATATTCTCTAGGCTGTCTTGATGCATTAGTGTGCAGCGAAAAAACCGAGCAGGCCCAGTTAATACCACGAAGAGTTTAAATAATTTTTACGAAACATAACGCAATCGATAAGACTAAAGATTATAGAGATAGTGTATTAAAGATGGTGGCAGCACAAGCCTCCATGCAGAAATCGTAGAGGATAAATGAAGAAAAGTAAACAACAGAAGCGAAAAAGAAAACAATAAGGATTATAATAGTAACCAATAACAGAGAAAAGAAAAAGAACGAAGGAGAGGAAAAGAGAAAGAAAACAACAGGAAGAAGCAGGTGGCAATGAAGAAGGAAGCTGTAGTATGGCTGAATTATTTACGAGTGGTGTAGTGGATAGAGGTTGCGCTATAAAACAGAAAAGACATTCAAACACAGCGGCCGGCTGGTCTTGTTTCCGCGTTCTGCCTACGCCGAGGGAATGTTTAGCGAAAACACCCATCACCCGGGTTCGACGTACAGCCCCGTGTCTTGGCAATCACAAATTACAAAATCGTTCACTTTATGAGAAATAGTTCGCTTTGTTTAGAACACACTAATGCATTAAATCAACTTTTGAAAGGAAAAATTGGCTTCAAAAATTTTAACACTTCAAGTGAAATTTTATAGTTTATACCACTGTACCGCGAAATTTTCAGGATATGAATAACTGTAACGAGATTGTTTTAGCTAACTAAATATTTTTATTTGTTAAATTATCGAGAAAAATGTTATCTTTACTGTAAAAAATTGCGTATGTGGTTAATATTTGTATACCTCTCTCAAGGCGTATGTATTTCCTGTGTCGCTTTTTTGTCGCTATTCGATATTTTTCTTCTTCCCCTTCTAGGTTTATGATATTATTTTTAATTAAAATGCCCTATTTATAAACAAAGATCATTTTTATATTACTAGGAGAAAAAATTTATTTTCTTTCATCCAATTATTTTCCCCCGATTTGTAAAATAAAGATAACTTCTGCATTTTATATTTAACCGAATTCTTTAGGCAAATATAAACCTACTGGCCACGAGTCCTTGAGTCAGAAAAAATAAATAATAAACAAAACTCGTAATTATGCGAGAAATTTTGGAGACTTCGCGCTTTTCTTCAGGACACCCATCATATTTGCACTCTATATTTAATCAGTTAACATATATAAAATATGTTTTAAATGGAAATCACGTAATCTTCCAAATGTAAAACATCTGACTGACGATACACCGTTTCTTTCCATGGACGGAACGGAATATTTCATTAAAACACGAAACTGCTGAACTTCATAAAATTAATATTATACTTTATACGATTTTATCAGCATTTGGGGGGGGGGGTACAATATGAACTTTTGTGTATTTTAAATACGTACTAAAAGATAGAACCTTCTGTATAATTTTTATATTAGTTTTTAAAAGTTAAAGAAATTTTAGCTTTAAAAATGTATATTCTAAAGCATGCTGTAAATAAATAAGGGAAAACATTACAAATGCAGTAAGTTGTTGACAGAAATACAGCAAGATTATTTGAGTTATGGGTCGCAACAGGAAAAAAGAACGCGAGAGTCTAAAGTTAGTATTTAATTTTTACTAAAAGCATAAAATAATGCTGTAATTAAAACTATAATAATATGATAATAATAAAACAGTAGAAAGGGGAATATTAACCCTAAGAATTAAATCCTGTGGTGTACGCGTTTGTGCAAAAATAAAGCTGCCATATTTCTATCTCTGAGGTAACTTTCAGAGCCATGAGTTGGTAACCCATCGTTAAATGTATCGTCAAAATTCTTACAGTTGGGCTACTGGCAAGGGTGAATTGGTTTTAACAGCGCGCGTTTTATTCAAGTGTTTTATCTTACAATTGTTAAAGAGAGAGAGAAAAAAAACTCACTGTTTGGCAAACAATTGGGTTGGTTTTCACAATATGTGTAACGTTGTCTTGTTCAACACACGCGCAGAATTTTGCAGGCAATGTTTTGGAATATTCTAAATTACTGGGAGATAGCATCTTTGAGCTACTGCAGGTGGTTGGGTATACCAGGAAAACTTGTTCTTTTAGAAAACCCCCATAATCGCAGTTAAGATCTGGACATCGTGGAGGCCATGGTAATGGAAATTGTCTCCCAGTAACAACATCTTCCAAAAGATTCGTGGAGATATGTAGCGGTGGGGTGGTGCGCCAACTTGCATGAAGATTAAGTTCTCTAGGTCGTGAACAGCGACCTATTACCTCTCATTTTTATTGTCATTATTTTAACTTCAAAAAAAAGTATGGCCAGCCATAAATAGTGAACTGAGATCGCAGCATAAGGTCAAGAACACATTGTGAGTCATTTTTGGAAACTCTGCAATTAAGTGTGTTAAATCCAACGTTACGAAAGAAGTGATTAATTTGAATATCTGCTGGCTCAAATAGAGCAGTCATATTTTTGAAACTTTTGAGTTTCTATGGTTGCAAACACTGGTTTCAGTTTACTGAGGTTTTGTTTTAGAATTCTTCAAACTGTGTTGTTAACATGCATGTACACTTGACTAAACTATTATTACTTATACATTTTTTGATCTTCCAAGTTTCCGTTTATCAGAATCAAACCCATTTCGTCAACCTTTCTGATTAAATCCCTACTCTTACAAATAGAAGTGAGTTTTCAATTGTTATGTGTTCCAAATTTTTTCAGACCAATGCTTTCACTACATCAATTATATGCTAACATAATGTATAACCCTGGTTTGTGGTGAAAATTAATTTTCAATCAACAAAATGGACACAAGTATATAAAGAAACAAACAAATGAAAAATAAAACTCCATTTTTTGGCCCAAACCTTTTTGCTGCTTATATTTATAACACTTTTAATATTAAATTACATTTTAAAGGTCCTGTAGGAGGAACGACTTTTTTATTGACGAAACAATAACTGGTTTACACTAGCGCGTTGTTTATGACATAGATAGTGGATTACCAATAATATGGCCAAAGGCTTACATAAGCGTATTAATTATTTTGCAAGTCACTGTCAAGGAAGGTGAGGGATATCATGAAGTTTTCGTTACTGTGCTAGCAATCCTTGGTCTCAGTCTGTTTGATTATGTCTGCTCTCTTCTGGGATTTTATAGCCCATCAGGACCTGAATGCACACGATAATAATTTAAAATATATTCCGCTATTAGCGAATTCCGAAGGACTGCGCTTGTACCCAAGAAAAGATTTTTGAAACATTTCTTCAAATCTCCATCGCCGCAATTTAGCATATAAACTGTATTTATAACTATGCATATGTTTTATATTTAACAAAAGTATCATCGTCAAGATAGCAAATGTGAAACATTAATCTAATATGTGTATGAGAATTATATTTGTATGTAAGAGCGCTCTATAATAGCCTTCAGAAAACTTTTACGTTACATGTTTTTACTACAATAACGTTTAAATTAAATTTCAAAGCCATTGAAAATCGATGGAATTTTCGATTGTTTATTGTTGATTGTGTATATTTGCTTAGCACATTATAATTGTTTTTAAATAGTAACATGTATTTTTTATTGAAGCATATAAACATGATCATCTTAAATACACAATGTAACTTGAAACTTTCTGTTATTTATCTATTTTAGTGAATGTAAAGATGATATCAAGGCTCAGTTTATAAACATGGTTACATTTAAAAATGTTTAAAAATACCCACACAGTATAGCTTTGTCTATCAGTGGTTATATATTTCATTTAATTAATAGTATACCATTTATTATTGTTTTAACATCAATAATAATAATAATAACTCTATTATTTAGTTTCTTTTTGTAATACTTATAGACTGCAAGAATTTCTAATTTTGTTCCCTTAAAACACACAGTATATAACTTATTTACTTTCATTAATTAACAAGATAAAAATTGGATTTTATATTCATTTTTAAAAGTTAATTCAAATTGCTGAGACATTCGCTTAGTTTACGCAGCTCCACGGTTGTGTGGGGGGGGGGAGGTATTGTAATAATATGGAACTATGTAAGGATTTTATTTTAACAGTAAATATTATTTACATTGAATAATTTTTTTACATCTCGGTTTTAAACTTGTTTTATCAATTTTAGTTTACGCAGGCCAGCTATTGTCATGTACAGCGGAACTGTGATAAACAGTGCAGCAAAACATGAAGAATTTAACAGTGATTGATGTATTTGTACATAAAAGGATCGAAGGATTAAGCTTACATATAAACAAATTTAGAAACACGAGTTATTGAATATAAACTTTGTTAATATAGATGTAACTTAATTAAAACTTACATTATTAAATCATAATTTTGAAAATGAAAAATGCTTGTGACAACACTATTGTGTATATTTACATAAATTTGATATCCACGCTTCGTCATTCACCCCTCTTTTGTTGCTCCTAGCATACAAACTGCAAACCGTCTCATTATTCAAGAATATAACACAAGACAAATATAACGTTTTATTTCCAAAGAGAACGTGTCATTAAAATATAAAATATAAAATACCAAATTTTATAAATACATACATTTCAAAACTGTTTAGTCCATACTTTATGTGATTTTATTTTTACATTTCGACTAAATACTACAATATTAAATGTTCTTTACAATTTTATAATAATAAAACATATATACACAAATTAATGCAAAATAATTACTTTTTTTCCAAAATGTACTCCAAATTTAAAAAAAAAATAACTTTCAAAAAAACTTTACATACAAATCGACGTTTTTCTTCTATATAAAATTATTTTTAACACCTAAGTAAAGTTTGTAACGAAAAACTGACACACTGTGCAAACTTGCCCCAGTTACTTCAAGAGGGCTGGAATCGAACTCGTGGCCTTCTCGTAGAACTTGCTGGCCTTCGATGCAGGTGTCTTAATCCACCACAGTCCGTTCTAAGGTTGCGATCACCAATTTATCTGTCAACTGAAATTGCCGAAGATTTACTGCCCTTGTAGACGCGTGCCGAAAATGACTTCACTTACGAACGTACAGGTTGGGTGCTATTTGCGATACTGAGCTTAAAACAGATTAAGTAGCAATGAACATGGTCAGTACTTAGATGGATACTCCAATTCTAGGCCAGTGGTGTTGGAAACATCACTTCTGAAGTGACGTACATGGTATAATTATTTTGAAGTGTTTTATAAACCGGTACAAGGCACAAATTACTGACTATTACCCGTTTAATAAGCCAAAGAACAAAAGAACGCCGTTGCCAAGGTGATTGTTCTAATCGAGAAATGCACAGTGCCTAATAAAAATGTCCCCTTGCTGTGCAACTGTTGCTATAACTTTTATGCAGAATAAGGAAAAGTAGGGTAGAACCATTCCTGTAGACGGACCGGTTTTCGATAGTATCTGCGTGCAACAATGGCTCGCAGGAGCGAATTCCTCGCCAAGTCAAATTTGTGATGGATCTTAGTGCCGCCAGAGAGATTTTTAAATGCCCGTTTTCAGGTAAACCTCTAATCCTAATGGTCAAATTTACCTCATTTTCAGAGAACACTGTTTTTATTTTATTTAAATGGTATAACTACAATTTTGATGCGAAAAACAAAAATTGGTACCGCTAGAACGATTTTAAAAATTTTGGTTTTCAGGTAAACACCCACTCATTATAGTTTGATTTCGCTGAATTTCGGAAACTTTTTTTTTTTTTATTTCCATGGCCTATACCAAGTTTCGTTTAGAAAAAACAAAAACTGTTATTTTTAAATTTTTGCTTTAACCCCCACCCTTTAAACTTCGGTTTTCTGGTATACCCCCACTCCTAATGGTTTTATTTCCCTGATTTGCAATAAAAACTGTACTATTTAATTTAAATTGAATATATATACATACACACACACACACACACACACACACACACACACAAATACTGTTGCGAAAATACAAATATTGGTGTCGCTACAGTTATTTTTAAAATTTGGGTTTCAAGCATACCCGTTATCATTTCCACAATTTACAGAACCTACTTTTATTATTTAATTTAAATGCACAATTTCGATGCGAAAAGCAAATATGGTGCCGCTAGAGTGATTTTGAAATTTTCGCTTTAACCCCTATACTTTAAATTTGGGTTTTCTGGTATACCCTTCTTCTAAATGTTCAAACTTTCTGACTTTCAGAAAAAAATATTTAATTTAAATAGCACATATATACAGTTTCGTCGCGAAAATGCAAATACTGGTGCCGCTAGGGCGGTTTTAAAATCTGGGTTTCAAGTAAACCTCCACTCTAATAGCCTGATTTCACTGATTTTCTAATAATATTTTTCTTGCTTTATTTCAGTGGATATACGAGTTTCGTTGAGGGCGAAAAAATTGCGACCTCTAGAGCGATTTTTAAATTTTCGCTGTAACCCCCACTCCTAATGGCCCGATTTCCTTAAGTTCCAGAAACTATTTATCTTATTTTATTTCAATGGTACATACAGAGTTTCTTTGCGAAAAAGCAAATACTGGTGCGACTAGAGCGATTTATAAATTTTGGGTTTCAGGTAAACCCCCATTCATAATTGTTTAATTCCGCTGATTTTAGGAAACTATTTTTCTTATTTTATTTCAATGGCGTATATCGAGGATTCATTGAGAAAAAACAAAAATTGCAGTCACTAGAACGACTTTTAAATTTTGGCTTTAGGTTAACTGCCACCCTCAATGGTCCAACTCGATGAATCGTTTGTTTGTTTGTTGTTAATGGATGACTATATGTCGAGTTTCCTTGAGAAAAAAAATTGCACACGACACACATATTGTATATAACTGAAAAATAAAACAACACAATGAAATGTAACTAAAATAACAATGATTAGATAAGAAAGGATAAAACATTGGAAAGTCATAGATTTACATACACACACATATTCATCATCTTTTTGCTGGTAAGTAGAATGGATGGAGATTTGAAGAAAAGTTTCAAAAATATTTTTATGGGTACAACTTTAACAGACATTCCTTAGAAATTCGCTAAAACGAAATCATCTTCGCGAAAAATATTTAAGGGCGAGAAAAAAGTGGTTGATAATGGGGGGGGGGGGTTCAAATTTGACTTATTTCCAAAACTTCTTTCCCAGCCTTTATCCTCTGCATCTGAGGAGAATTATATTTAAAATATTAAAGAAAATTTATCACCTTCCGTCATTGCAAAGACCGCACCCTGCTATAATTAAACTGTCAACAACAATTTTGTTGCATCAATTTCACTACTTACTGTTGTCTATCTGACAATTATGTAGCCAAAGTTTTATTTAGTTATTTTCTTTAAATTTGTGCTTATCTGCATCTTATTGAACTCAGTCTATACCTCTCCCAGTGGTACTGGAGCTTCCGAAAGCAGTCCTGACATGCGTTTTTCGAGATTGTTCCTTTATTTCGGTTACGGAAATGCATGAAATGTCTGCCCACAGTTGAGGTATCTACGGACACCCGCTCCAGCAGATACTGAATGCCGAAGAAAACCTCCACTTTGGCATTTAACCACCATGAAGATTTTTTGCGGGTTTTGGCGAAGATTTTTCCATCCAGTGTGATGAATGGACTTTCGTCTCATAACGCTTTATCACGCGTGATTATTTCTCACAGATCGCGATGCGGTTGTCAACAGCCGAGGGGCAAACTTTTCTATAAGGATTTCATGACACGATCCAACAGAAATGTTACACTCTTTGGCCACTCTTTCGAGCAGTCAAGCGTCGATTTTCGTGGATGATACCATTAATTTTGGTGCAATGAACGTCGTCAATTGACGCCAATGAAAATTCGTGATGTGAGCCATCAACTGTGTACTCCCGACTACTTGCTTCTTGATTTTGATTTACGGACGCTCTTTAACATCTCAGGTCATCAGCGTTCCATTCAATTCAGGGCATGAAACGGCCGATAAATTTTGCTCAGAGGCCTCTTCTCTCAGGGTTGAGGTTCTTTTTCGTGCCGTAAATGTACGACACGGGACCCACGGCTTTACTTCCCTTCCGAAGGAAGCCATACTTAGGATTTTTACGCCCGAAAAAAAATCCATCGATCCTGGCCGGGTTTGAACCCGCGATCTTGGGTTTAAAAGGCAAGTATGATTACCACTACACCACCAGGACAGACTCCAAAATTTAAAAATCTCTCCTGGGGCACTAATATATATATATATTCGCAGAGAAACTCTGTAGGTATATACCATTTAAATAAAGTATAAAAAATAGTTTCTGAAAATCCGCGAAATCAAGACTATTAGGAGTACGGTTTACCTGCAATCCAAAATTTAAAAACTGCTTTTGCGGCACCAACATTTTTTTTTCGTAACGAAACTCCGTATATATTATTTAAATAAAATAAGAAAAATAGTTTCTGAAAATGAGGAAATGCGGTACATTAGGAATGGCGATATACCTGAAAACCGAATTTTAAAAAGCGAACTGCTCTTTAATACCCCTCACATGTTCAACTTGCTGAGAAATTCGCTTTTTATAGTTAAATTCCATGCCTCGCGACACAAAACACATTATCACAATCATTTTTAAAATTCACATTAAAACTTCAAATATTCCCCAAGTATTCAGTGTTCTTTTAATAAAACAAATTTACCATGCATCGCTACTTGCTTGTTTTAGCTAATCCCGGTCGAGATTCTGGAAGATGTGTAGACTTGACGGGAGCCGTATTGATTATCGGCTCTCTGGGGTATATACACAGCCCATTTCATATACGTGGTTTGTCACTAAGAATATGAATTTGCGTCGTAGTTTTGAATAAAAACATTTTTGATGAACTTTTATCGTTTGGTGTTTAAAAAGTCATGCCTACCTAGAATTTACATATATTACTATTTCTGAACAGTAAAAAAACCAACAAAAATAACAATTTTGACATAAGAAATACTTTTAAACCCCTACATTTCTTCAAATATAACAAAACATAGTTACATCCCCCATATAGTCCTGTAAATGTTCCAAAGCAATGCAGTTGTAACGTCGACCTTAATTGTAAGCATTAATATTCTCTAAAAATATTATAAAACAAAATTTTTGGAAGATATTTACAACTAGGTCATGGCATGTCACAGAATAAGTTTAAAAAACAGTTGAGGTGTTGTGAGAATAGAGAGGATACTTAAAGTTTTAATTATCCTATTGCCAAAACACTTTTGTGAGCAGAGCATTTTCTTGTCTTCTGTAAATCGTCTTTTCTCACGAATTGTTTCATTCAGTTAATTTAAAAGACTATACGGTTATGGTTTTCTTAAGATAATCAATTAGTAAAATTTCTTTAGCGACCCAAAGTATTAATCATAACTTTTCCTGAGGAATGAACAGACTTTCCCTTCTGTGGCGTTGAACAATCGGCTTCTGTCCACTGTTTCGATTCTGAGGTGTAATGGTGAAATCAAATCTCGTCCACAGTTGTAACTCAGTTCTGTTGGGATATTTTCATACAGATCCGAAGCGCCGAATTCTTTATAGCTTCATCATCTACAAGGATAAGTTGAAAAGTTCTCGGAATGATCAAAAGATTGCAGCAGTAATTCCGAACCAGTATTGTTATAAACACCTGTCATTTTCCATAGAAATATTTGTACATGGATTTGTCAAGAATCTCAGTAACTATAACTGTTTGTTACAGTACAGATGCAGGAATACCATGCGGTTATTAAATATTTCGTACAGAATGTAACAGAATTTCATACAAACATTTTGTACCATCATTTTCAACCGTTTCCTACTTGGACGATTACCCACGCAGCCGATGACCAAAATACGCCACATCAGAAATTGTCGACAATGTTACGCCGATTAAAAATGTCTGAAAATGCTGAAGTACTGAGCATTTCAGGAAGAATTGTTTTTGAAAACATTACCGGCAAGATGGGACCGTGATTGCTGACTTAAGATCAACAGCAAATAACAGTGCAAATCTCTCAGCAAAGTTTGGCCAATTTTCGGAGAGATACCACCGATTTTATGAGTCGATTTGTGACCAATGATGTACTATAGGTGTAACTACACATCTGAAACAAAATGGCAGTCTATACAATAGAAGCATCACCTCCAAAGACGGAAAAGTGTGTGAAATGATCATGGCGTCGGTTTTATCGGGTGTCAAGGGTGTACAGCTCCCACTAGAACATCTATCTATCACTGGAGCGTATTATGCTAAACTTTTGGATCTGTTGGCGGCAAAAATACGCCAATTCTTCCCTTAAGAGGGAAAATTCCTTGGTTGAAAGAAATGTTCGCCAGATGGAGAGTATTTTGCAAGCGTGGAGTAGCCCCACTTCGTGATAAGATAAAGGCTTTAGAGCATCGCTGAGCAAAATGTAATTGTGTCAAGGGAATAAGAATAACTTCAAAAACTAAAAATTCTGTAAATGTTCCTTTGAAGGGTCTGTAGGCTCAGCAATTTTATCTCGCCGTTTATTTAACACCCTATCATGTATTTGTTTCGGTTGCACTTTTCGGATGTCCTTTACGAGGTTCATGTTACGATTCAACACTGCAGTTTTTAGTCTTAAAACTGAAGGAAAAGTGGCCCACATAAACTTTTATAAATTTGCCATGAGTTTTACACAGAACTTTACCAACACGATACCTTAAATTTATCTATTTTACGGAATACAACATGTTTGCTTTATTAATAAATAATCTATTTGAAACAATAACTTGATAGTCCAAATAAGATCGCCGGTCGTTTGTTTTAATACCGCTTAACGCCCTCTGAGGCATCGTAGGCGGTGGACAATGATGATAAATTGGAAAAGGGTTCAGAACATGTACCAGGCATTGGTTTAGGGTATCTCCATGGAGGACTGGGGAAAACCTGGGCAAAATCCAGTCAGGGAGGACGGTCCTGGCGGAAACCGAACTCCATATCTCCCCTCTACCAACTTAGCCGTTCATATCGGTTTTCTCAGTCAGGTCAAGCTGCCTGCCTGAAGTTTTTTTTTTTAAACCCTGAGAAGATGAACGCCAGACAACTTTAAGACACCAAGGACTCCGAACTCACTTGCGCCATCATTAATTCATTTCATTCATCCCTACAGATTACGTTCATGTATCACCTGGTGCACCATAACAATCATTTTCACCATCATCTCCAGGGACAAGGTAGCGTCCCGGCCTCAGAAGTCTGCTGTATATCTTGCATGAGAAAAATGGGCTGGCATTGAACAATTAAGACGAGTGAGAACTAAAGACAGCTGTAGAAATGTAAGAAACAAACATTTTGCCAATTGCATGACCACCTATGATCTAGGCAGAGAATTTTTCAGACCGCCCTTGTAAATGTATAAAATCATGTTTGTGTGTAGGTCAAGCTGAATTGAACATGTTAATTTCTGATTGGAGTTAATGGTGACACATCGGTGTTCAACTGTTTGGGATAATCGAAGGACCCTAACTTTTCCCTCTAATACCACAATAGAAATTATAAAACTATAGGACAAATCCTTTAATAGTTTTTCGTGAGAGGGATGCATTAAATTAGTTAAATGGGTAAATTCAAAATTTTTGAAGTTTGAAACGACTATAAAACGTCTGAAACTTAAATAAACACAGTTTTGTATGTAGCTGGTGCTTGTGCCATTGTTGAGTTCAGTGTTTCAAATGGTTACAGTGTTTTGTTTTGCCAGCTGGAATAGTGTGGTAACAAAATATGCAAAGGATGTGGTTTATTTCGTGGCATACAACTTTTTTCTTTAACACTTTACAATATAGGACAGACACTTTCTGTAGATATTGTTTGTTCCTTAGAGGTATTAAAAAAAAGACGAATTAATGCGAAAATCGAAAGAAAAAAATGTAAAATATATTTAACATGATTAAACTATGAATTAATAATAACAGAAAAAACCCTAAAACATACAGATGGAAAAATATAAAAAAAGGAATAAAACCACGAGTTTACGATTACAAGTACTTTACAATATATTTCTAACTAGATGCGTGTAAGGGAACGTTTCTATGTTCTTTGGATCATAAACCGAAATATATGACACTTTGTTATTTTCCTTGAACTTTACAGAAAAAAACTCTCCCCTCGGTATTAACAATGAAAATGCCAATGACTTGTCTTTTTATTACATCGCTATTTGTTTTTTTTTACGATCATTTTCAGAGGGAACAATAACACATGACGCTGCCCACAAAAAAATTCTTCCCCTTCTCGTGAATCACTATTGGCTTTCCTTTATTCTCGGCGAAATTTCCTACCTACCTCCATAAAGCCAAAGAAGGTTTATGAGCGGCTGCTAAAATCTGTGATCCACGTAAAATCATACCGTTATTATCTAAAGGTATTTTGATTAGAAATGTTCACCTTTCTAAATGTCAAACGAGATAAAAGATACTATATATATATATATATATATATATATATATATATATAGTATCTTTTATCTCGTGTATATATATATACACACACACACACATTAATAGAACTGTCAAATATTCTTTCACATGTGGTTTTTATGTAAGGGCATCAATTCTCAGAATCGTGTTTTTGCGACATTTTCACACATGACGACCCGGAGTAATATACTCCTTATGGGATTTCAGACTTTTAACAGCGTGTGTTTACACAATGCGACAAATTATAAACTTGCCCAACGATGTTTAGGCCATAAAACAGCTCATTTCAGTTCCATATGCCTCAAGTTAACGTTTCAACGCGATGTCTTACATATGCGCGTAAAAATGTTTACGTTTATATAATTGTGCCGAAGAGATTTGGATACAAAAAAGGGGGGGGGGGATCAAAGTGTAATATCTGAAAGAGAGAGAGAGTACAGTTACCACGGAAACAGCAATATTTCCTTCTTTGATAACCCAATTAAATCTGTTCAAGTGTTTTTGTCTAGTTGCCATGATAACATTGCACTCTTAATGCACTTTTCTCGTTGTCATAGTAAACGTTACCGCAGGAGAGAAACGCCCTGTCTTGGTAGCTAAGTTACGAATCTGGTTGCCACGGTAACATTAAATTCTTGATGCATATGAAAGAAATGTTCTGTTACATTTTCTTGATAACCAAGTTACGAATCTGTGATAGTTTTCTGTCTGGTTGCCATGGTAACATTAAATTCTGAATGCACAGTAAAGAAATATCTGTTCTGCTAAGTTTCTTGGTAATTAAATTACAAGTCTGCAATAAAGTTTTGTCTCGTTGCTATAGCAACATCACATTCTTAATAAACGTTCTGTGTTAAGTTTCCTTGTAACCTAAGATACAAATCTGGAATAGCTTTTTGTCATGGTAACATTAAATTCTTAATGCATATAATGATACGCTCTGCGTGGTAAAGTTCCCTTAGTAATTAAGTTTCCAGTCTGTAATAATTTTTGTCTAGTTGCCATGGTAACATTTAATTCTGAATGCACAGTAAATAAACCTGTGTCACTTTTCCTCGGTAACTGGGTTACGAATCTGTAAGAACGTTTTTGTTTCGTTGCCATAGCAACGTTAAATTCCTAATGGATAGATAGAAATGCGTACTTGGTAACTGAGTTACAATTCGGAATTAAGTTGCCATGGTAACCCCAGCCGTGATTGCAGTTCGTTTCTAAACCGGCCGTATGTGACACTGGACTTCTAAAGCGTTTACCTGCACAAGTGTTAAAAGGGCAATGAATTGTTGAACGTGATATTGTGAGCACACAGCTTGTATGATTTAAGTGGTGAACTGTTTTGCTTACCTAGCTCGTATCATGCTTAAATGCCAAGCAGCGCTGACAAACGAAGGCCTCTTGGATTGCCGGTTCGTTTCTTTTTCCACATATTCTGCAACTTTTAAACATCCGTTTAGAAAACAATTTCGTAGGCAAAATGCAATGCCCGTCTCCAATTCACTGTGTGTTAAACCTGCAATTTGTTGTGCCAATTTTCGATTCGCACGTGGAAACTAAATTTTTTATCACTATGGCAACGCTTCACAAACATCTGACTGCCGTTTGCCGAACGTCACGCGGATAACAATTCCAGTTTATACATTCCATAAATTTATGTCTGAAAGGTCAGTCAACCACAGAACGATGCCTTTTGCCGATAACCGCGAACTCCAAGTTTTGTAAAATAGCGTTAAAAAATAAATAAAACACCAAAATAGCCGGAAATTGCGTACTTTTAGCAACGAAATTCACATTCGTCATTCTTTTATCAACAGAAATGCCAAGCATGTGTCATTTGTTACAGAAAACATTTGAGGGCAAAAAAAATAAAAAAAGACATGCGATACTTGGCAAAACATCTGAATAAGTAAACATTTAAATGGTTCGATTTGTTATCGGCAGTCAGTTCAAGCAGGAAAAACTATACATTTAATTGGCAAGTCGTTAAATAAAGTTTATGTTGGCACTACAGCTAGAGTAATATTCCTGTTTTGTTGCAAATGTATTTCATCACATGAGCTGCGCTTCGAGTTGCAAACAACTTTCTAGGCATGGGATATAAGACAGCGTAACATTAATCAGGTCTGGAAGTAGAAAGTACGGCATTCGATGTGAATGAAGTGCGTATTTCTGTAGATAAAAACTGAATTGTGGAATATAAGCACTCCGTAATATGATTTGAAGTTCAACAAATTGAAAAGAAATTTCGTGACCAAAATTCGCATAAACCTCTGACGTGAACGTATTAATTATATTTTGGAGAAGAATGTATTGGACATCCCCGTGCTCGCTAGATTTAACTCCTTACATGATTAAACATTTCAAAATCCCTAAATAAAGTTGAGTGGAAAGATAGAAGGTATATGAGAACATAACCAGAGGTTTTAGAGCCCATAGTTCTGATTTACAGCTTCACCGAGCACCCCCCCCACCACCACCATACCTGTAAAATTCAGTTTTTGCATGAACAGTAATTAATTAACGGGTGACTGGAGTCGAACCCCGGTACTACATTCAGTCCGATGAACCATCACATTTTCACCAGATTATTCCAGCCGACAAACCGTAGCACTCAATTAAATGCTCATGCGAATTTTTCCCACCCAAAATGCTGTTAGGTGTTTGCCAATCGTTCGGCAGAATTATCATTGACACTAACAAATTTTCCAAATAATGTACCCTCGGCGCCCAACGCCAATAAATACTATTGCATAATTCAGTTTTTGCCTGCAATCAAATGGGGTGGCAAATTATCGACATGAGTGATGCTCGAACCGTGGTCCATTGGTTCCGTGTTCCGGAGCTTGTAAATCACCGTGACTCGATATAACGGCAGTCACCTATAACGAGAAACCAATTTAAAATCAATCTTCTGTGAGATCGAAAATAAAACATAAATTTCTCACTGCAGTGAAAATTAACACAGCGGCACGCGATGGTCACCATGGAAACCGTATCTTATTTCTGCAGGTTCAAAAAGAAATGCCTAAAAGTTTGGGAAACATTTGCGAATCGGTTTCCAAGGCAACGGTAACTAAGTAAAAACGTTGAGTGATATGAAATGGTAGTTATGATGAATGCCATGGTTTTCCTTCACTGCCTCCATGACCTACCGCCTCGGTGGTCTGTGACAGACTCGTCTGGAAGTTACAATTACAGCCTCCCCCGCCGCTGGACCGGTTTTGTCACGCCGAGCTCGGTATGCGGACATCGGCGATAGTAAACAAACCATCCGCCATGGCGTTTACCCTGGCAACTGTCGAAGTTGTGCCAAACACAGAAATATAAAACAACAAACTTTTATTAAAACAAAAATAATAAAATGCATAAAAATATTCCATTTTCGGCCTATTTCACGTTAAAATTAGCTGAATGAATCAGGTAAATCGGGGCGATAACGCAAAAATTTACACCATTGTTGAATACGTATTTTTTTCAGCTTGACAAACTGTTTATCAGTTATTTTTGTACTTTTATTAAGTTATTTTCTTTTAACTGAGCATTTGTCTTGAAAAAATGCCGCAAAAACTTTTACTGTCGATTTTTAAGCATTCTAAGGATTTAGCAATTACGTTTCTGATACAAAATCAGTTTTTCTAAGTAGCACTTTTTTAATTTCCCAAATTTACATCCGGTGGTTTATAAAAATGTTTATGGTTTTACATAGGCACCTTACGGGCATGCTGTTTATGTCTATTTAGCGTTAATGTTACTCTTTCATTTGTGTCAAGATATAAAAAAAAAAAAAAAAAAAAAAAAAAACACAGCTGCCATACAAGCGAAGTCACGTAAAACATGGCGTTATCACAGAAGGTGTTTTCCCAAAAACATTGTACTGGAGGTGAGATGATGATGTGCACTTGCGAAAAACACAATCAAGTGGATTTGCAATTGCATTAATATACACATTTAGGTTGTAAAAATGTACAGCATAAAATTAGAAGATTTGTATTCATTAATGGCGATACAAAATATATAAATTTAAAAATTTCTACGATATTTACACTTGGCTATCACAGATCAATGGTGTGGTGCGCCGTCTTGCATGAATTCATAATTTTCGGAACACACTTCCCTTCACTCACAAAACAAGCTTGAAATTTCTATAAAGATATTCTTGGGCAATTTCCAAGATTTGTATTTGCCTAAAGACTGTTAAAATTGAGCAAAAATTGGTATAACAAACTTTTTTTTTTCTTTTTGCAAAATTTCATAATTTTTACAACCCTTGAAGCGACGCGATTGAAAAGTTTTATTAGAACACGTTCTTTCCTATTGATCTGTGAATTTAAAGAGGTGTTTTAACACTTTAGTTCATATTTAATTTACGCGCTGATATATTTACCAACAATTATTTATTTCGATAAATTTCTATATAATATTTTACTAAACATATTTCTATGTTTCGATTTTTTCTCAAATTCTTATGCAACTAAATTTACAATATAGTTTTTTTTTTCTTATGAACCTCGCTTAAAACATATTCATTATGCTTCTATTTACATTTACGATAATAATAAAAAAATTATCTCCCCAAAATTTGGCAAACCTGCCCCTTGTTTCTTCAAAAAAGGCGCGTATATAAAAATTATACTTGATAATCGCGAATTAAGTTCAGCAGAAATTTAAATAGCATTAAGACTGATTAGCCTAGGTTGGCAGTCAAATGCTAGTTTTACATATTGCCAACCTTTTTTTTCTTTTCTTTTTCTTAAAAATGTTAATATCCAGAGCTGATCGTTTTTTGTTTCTCCTTTGGTTTACCTTACGATGCGTTGCGCTGACTAAACTCAGATGCTGCAATGAAATTGCAAATATGGCGATTTTGATAAAAAATATTTTCTTGAGTTATTAACTAAAAGAATCGTTTAAAAAATGGGGGGGTTAGCAAAAACAGAACTCAAAATTAATTTTTGTACATTTGTCACACATAAACACAAATTAAATATCACTGGTGTATTTAAAGACATTAAATATTAAATACCTTGGGAAGATATTGCCCTGGATGTATTTCACTTTATTTTAAAGCGATATGGTATATTTTGGAATTCAAGCTACGTTAGACACATTTTTACATACTTTTACTTGTATCATAAAAAGAAATTAACAAAAAATTGGCAATTTATACATGCAATTATATGAAAGACTAAATTTGCAA
This sequence comes from Metallyticus violacea, assembly GCA_030762175.1. Classification (NCBI taxonomy): domain Eukaryota; kingdom Metazoa; phylum Arthropoda; class Insecta; order Mantodea; family Metallyticidae; genus Metallyticus; species Metallyticus violacea. Next base: position 88,962,783 of record CM060841.1, read on the forward strand.
GTCTTAAATATACCTTTTTTTTTTTTTTTTTTTTCTCTCTAACAAGCAAAAATTGTATGTCTTCTGTCACAACCAGGGAAAGGGTAATAAAGTAATTTAAAATTCTATTTTGAGCCAACATATAATCAAAATAGTTGATTCTAAGCATTAAACTTTGTTTTAAATTTTATTTCTGCCAATCTAATATCGTAAATTGGTACTGTTTTAATTTATTATGCTATTCCTGTTATTGAGGGTCTTTATAAGGTTAAAATGGTTATAAATTTGGCTAAGAATATTCCCCCGATTTCTTCTCCATTTGACCAAACCGGATCCCATTTGACTATTAAAAAAATCATTTTATTACGTACATTTACATTCAACATTAACTATAAAAAGTTTATAATTCTTCCTTCTCCTCCCGTTGAAAATCCGATTAAAATTCCAGTCCACGGAAAACAGGTTACCAACTTTGGTATTTCCTCGTAATTACAATATCACACAGTAGCCAATTACTTTGAGAACATTTACGTGATAGTCCCGCGAAATATTGCAATAATGAACGCCTTTCGCGCAACAGCTGACATCAGCGAATGCGTGTGGGTATAACAGTAATCAAGATGCGCAATGGCAGCTAAAAACATAATTGCGAAACTGCAAGTTTCTCACTAAATTTACATTAAAAAATGGAGGGTTAGCTGTGGAAGGGGCAAGCAAATACATTTAAAATACTTACGCAATATAAAAACACTTGAAAGACGACTCCGCGACGATATTTTAGCTGCTTCGGCATATGAGTCGATAATGCAGCCTATCTAACTAAATAATGAAATACATCCAAAAATAAAAAGTATTTGGCCAAGCAAAAGGTTACCAAACCGTGGTGCAGTTACCGAAAAAGTTGTATGGACTACAAAAAAAAAAAAAAAAAAAAAAAACCGTCAAATTTTGGGTTCTGAAAAAGCATACTCATTGAAAATGTTAATGCGAGAGTTTATTATACCTTTAGGTGCATAAATTATAACGAAGATGCACTTAGTTTAAAGTAGCCGTACCATACATACACTCACTACTGAAACTCAAGTTACCGTAGCCTTTTCCGGCACTCTACTGTAATTTCTTAGCACTGACAGCCGCAAATTACTTTCAAAATAGCATGCTATAACAAGATTTTAGCGCAAATTCGGAGTGGGCCCAGTTTACTTGTAATAATCTTAACAAGTTAAAATATGACCCCATTTGACCCCATTTACGCGCATTAGGGCCATTTGAAGTATAATTTTTATATAGCGATTTTTTTAACACAATTGCCCGAATGTTGAAACAAATAAATGCGCTTGAAGTTTATTATCAGAAGAAAAAACGGTCAAATTTTTAAAAAAAATTAGGGTTACGTTGGTAACACTATTATTTATTTACTTTTGACAAAGTTCAGTAAAGTGGGATAAGGGGGTTTCTTTTAATTACACCGTAAACTAAAAGTGAAAAAAAAAAAAAAAAAAAATCTTAAACATTGCGTCTGAAATTCGAATCAGTAAAAAACTTTTTTGTAATGTCAAGCATTATTATTAACTTAAATTCTGATAGTCAAAATGTCCGGAAGGGGTGGGCTACGTCATAAATATCGTAATCGCTTTAGTTTTAATACTTTTTTTCACTAGGTCAAATGGGCCAGTTTTGTCAAAAAACATCACTGCAGATTTTCGCGAACTTTACAACTTCTTGATGCAAATTAATACAGTTGACCCCATGATAATCCTAGGGCAATAACTTGCACAGGTAACCGAGACCTTGCGGGAGGGGTAGAGGGGGAGGGGGTCGTGCCCCTGGGAGGTGCCACTGACCTGTAGAGGTTGGTCTTGTTGTTGCTGTCTCTGTGACATGTGCCGCAGCGGGACTTCCGTGCAGAGCGGTCGGATTTTCAACTTCCACTAACAAAACACTCTCACAAAATAACACTCAACAGCACAAATATCCGTTTATTTATTGATCTATTTATTACTATTTTTTCTTACGCGGTTCACGGTGCGCTCAGCGTCGGGGGTGTTGGTAGTCATTGTTGGGGTGGTGTGACGTCATAGCTTCCTTAGACAGTCTTCTTTTTTAACTTTCCTACAAACAACAATGCATATGCCGCACAGTTTTTACAGAAATGGAATGAATAAGCCAGCACTTTCTTCTCCGCAAAACAAAACACTGTCACTCGTCGTCGAGAGTTGCTCACAAAACAAAAATAAAAATCACTTGCACTTGAGCGTCCTCAGTTCGTATCCCGCCATTCATCACAACACACACAGCCTCGACCCCCGCCAAGCCAGAACTGATGGAAACAGATGAAAATCAAGTGAAAAACGGGGGCTCGCCCCTCCTCCTCCGCCACCCCGCCCTCCCCACCACTCTCCCCCTCCCCGCCCCTCCGCCTTTGGCCCGGCTCCTGAACCATCCGTTTCAATCCATAAAGAAGAATTAAACGAAAGAAAGAGAGAAAACGAAGCTCTTCTGCTCTCTGTCGCACACCGCTCATTCCAATTTGAAACTGTGCGAGCGACGTCCGCTTTGCGTATACCTTGTGTACCAGGCACTACTGCGCAGGCGTTAGTACTGCTCCCTCTTTGTCTTTTCGTTCAAGCGGCGGGCTGCCGAAAAGCGCTCCTTTTACTTTTTTTTTAATGAGAGGCACAGATGGCGCTCGCGGCGGTACTTGCTACCTAAAATGTAAAACTTTTCGTAAACTTTTGTAGCACTATTTAAAAAGCGAATTTCATTGCAAAAGATGTTCAAGGAATTTCCTCATGGTCGCAGAAATGCAAATAACAGCCCTCTGCATCAGCTGATTTAACCTCACTGAAGAAAACTGCATAAAATTATAAAAAGAGTATAAGTAGAAGAGGTACAAAAAATTCAGTATGTTCCCAACGTCAATTTTTTTATCGTTACTATGGAAACGACTCGCACGGTATTTCTAATCTGCCAAAAACATCACTCATTCAGCTTGATTACCAAGGTAACGACATTCAATTTTTCTTTAGGTACTGACTACTTCTTCAGTTTCAACCGCTTTTGTTTTATCATTTCACATTTTGCCACTTTTGATATATGTCTACTTAACTGAAACAACTAACACGTGCATTTAGATATTGAGGATGAACTCTAACAACGCTGTTTATTACATTTTAAGTTTGAGCCCTTTACCTTCAGCCACACTTACATTTTAAAGCGAAATCACATCTATGTTGCTTTATCGTCCTACAGCCTGAACTGGGATATTATTATTATTATTATTATTATTATTATTATTATTATTATTATTATTAATTTTTATTTATTTATTATGGAAAGAGTAAAGAACGAAAACACAAATTTACTAAATTATATGTTCAAAATGTATTTTGCATTGTTGGTTAGACAGTAATACGTCTATTTCGGGACTATCGTATAATTTGCTTACATTTAAAAATAATTTATTACCATAACACATCTATTGCATTAAATGAACAATAGTTTTTGTCGTATTATAACGTAATAACAATAACAACTATTCAGGTTGCCAGACAGCTTAGAAAACAAATTGTGGAATAACAAATGAATCCTCTTTGAAAATTAAGGTAACAAAAGATCAGGATGCATTTTGAAATTTTAAAGCGGGGTATTCTTGGGGTTAGGAGGGTTTAAACTTTCCTCTCAATATCTAAATTGACTTTTGTTTGTTTAAATTACACTTATTTTAAATAGAAAAATTAAAGTTCTGTGTAACAGGCTAGCAGCTTTTGAACTGCTTTCAATTTATGCACTAAATTTCCCAAAAATGTTTATTTTATGTTAACACATTGTAACACAAAAGTAAAGCAGCCTTTCTGTGCATCGGATTCAATAAAAGTTCAATGAATAATTTGACATTTAAATTTTCTGAAATTAAAATGTTGCACTAGTAAACTTTAAGATCAAAATCATGTGTTGTGTTAGTAATTACATCAGCGATAAACAAAACAGCAGAATATTTCTTACAATAGGCGCAATCACATAATGTTCTTTTCGTACGGTTGACTCTGTAAAAAAATTAAATATTTTAGTAATAAAAATGTAATGCACTAGTTGGGTACAAATTTAAATTAAAAATAAATAATATTTCAAAGCCGATGAAAAGCATTACCAAATAACCCAAGTCGGGGGCTATACTACTTGAAATTTATTCTTTCGTATTAAATGAAAATCTTTATAAAGTACAAGTAAATAAAATAAAACTCTGTTACGTAGGAACTGCGTAAACTAAGCGAATTCCTCAGCAAGTACAATTTGAGAACGTTATCACAGAGCGCTCTCACACACATATCACAAGAAACATTATTAATTAACACTTACCACATATAACAAAGTAGGAGCAAAATTTTTAAACTTTAAGTTATAAAATTAAATAAATTAAATGCATTATCCACCAAAAACGAAATTCTTTAACACTTAGTGACAGTGATTTTAGAGTAGCCACTTATTTATGACGTAAGTGCAGTATAATAAGATTTTTGATGATGGTTACATTAATCTTCACGTGTAAACTAAAACACAGGCAGCGGTATCGCCGACAGTCAAATCACAAGGTGGTATCATCATTATTAAAGTCGTACTTTACATGCTATTTCTGTCTCCATGTGCGACACCTGCAGTTTCAGCGCGGTTATTGCAATTTTTACAGAAAACAAACTCCCTAAAAGCAATTTATTTTTAGTTATAATCTGTCCTATCTCAGTAACAATACCAAAGTCAGTGAGCTCTATGCAACTTCCCAGCATGAACTTAAAAAACAATTAAAAAATAAAAATTAATGGCTTATTAATTAATAAAACAAGTAATTGCATTACAGTATATTAATTAGGATGAAAAACTATAAAGTTAACTAATAAAAGAAAAACTGAACCATAATACTTAACTAGGTTTGTCTATTATTTCCTTTCAAAATCACTTGAAAATAAATCTAAATATGAAATTACTGCAATTCCCGAAAGTAACGGAGAATAAAATTAGAATTTTTGCAATCTATAAATTTTATAAAAGAGAAACTACATTTTAGTATTATTATTATTATTATTATTATTATTATTATTATTATTATTCAGCCATAAAATTAATAATATACTAAATATATGACCACTAATAGACAAAGTTATATTGTGAAAGTATTTTTAAACATTTTTAAATGTAACCATGTTTATGAACTGACATCATCTTTACATTCACTAAAATAGAGAAAAACAACAGAAAGTTTCGAGTTACTCTGTGTATTTAAGATGATGATGTTCATATATTTCAATAAAACAAAAACATGTTAGTATTTAAAAACAATTACAATGTGCTAAGTAAACCTACACAATCAACAATAAACAACCATCCATATGCGATTAATAATTGATAACGGTTGTGAGGCATTGAAATTTCTCTTAAATTTTATTGTAGTAAAAACAAGTAATGTTAACGTTTACTGATAAAATAATATAACGTGATGAGAATTGATACATCTCAAGAATGATAGATTATAGATTACTAATTAATTATTAACCTAATAAATATGGGTTTATATTTAAACTCAATTTTAGCGTTAAAACGAAAATAAAATATTCTGAAATTTAAATATAAGAAATCACTTTAACTAAATATATGTCATGTACATGTCTTAAAGTTAGACCATTTTGGCGATTAGCAAATTAGTCTTTTTTTATATACTGAAATTTGTTTGGACAAAAAAAAAAAAAGAACGTTATTTAGTGATGACATTAAATTAAAAATTTAATTTCAAAATCGTAAACTACTTTTTTAGATGTAAAATAATTCTATTTATTTTTAAAGTATAATTTTACGATGTAAGCTATTGCAGCTGTACCAATGGAAAGATTATTTACTTATCTTCCAAATCTGTATCGATCCTGCCTACTAGACACCGAAGTGGACAAAACAAAATTACAAAGAGGTATCATTTTTTGCCAATATATATATATATATATATATATATATATATATATATATATGTGTGTGTGTGTGTGTGTGTGTGTGTGTGTGTGTGTGTGTGTGTGTGTTAACGCTCTATCAGTCGCAATTTTTGTTTTTCTCAATGAAACTCGGCTCATAGCCATCAATTAAAGATTCGTCGAGTTAGTTAACCAGAAAAATTGGACCATTAGGGGGAGGACTTAACCTACAGCAAAAATTAAAAAAAAATAACAATAAAATAAAATAATAAAAAATAAAAATCACTCTGGCGGCAATCTTTGCTTTATCTCAGTAAAACTCAGTAAAAGTATTAAAAAAAATTATAAAAGCAGTTTTCGAAAATCATGGCAATCAGGCCATTGAGAGATGGGGGTACACCTTGAAAACTTTTTGGAGGTTAAAGCGAAATTTGAAAAAATTGCTCTAGCGGTTAAATTTTAAACGTTTTTAAAGAAAACTGGGTACATGCCATTAAAATCAAGTAGAAAAAATAGTTTTCGAAAATAAGTGAAATCGGATACTATTAGGAGAGAGAATTTACCTGAAAACTCAAAAATTTGCTCTAGTAGTGCTAATAAATGATTGTTCGCAACGGAAACTCTGTATATGCCATTTAAATAGAATAAGAAAAATCGTCTCTGAAAATCAGAGTAATCGAGACATTAGAAGGGAAAGTTTGCCTGCACCCCAAATTTTCAAAATCACTCTAGTATATGAACTTCTTAAACACACAATGTAACTCGAAACTTGGTCATATTTCTGGTGAATGTAAAATTGATATGAAGGACTCAGTTCATACACAGTATAGCTCTGTCTGTTATACTTCTAATTTTTATGGTTTAATCTCAACAACAATAATAATAATAATAATTTTGTCTAATACCCACAGTAATACTATATTTCATTTCATTAATTAACAATTTAAATTTTATATTTATTTTTATTAAAAATTATTCAACCGAGAGGAATTCGCTCAGTTTACGCAGACCCTGTGTGACGTACAGTTTATTGCACATAAAAAAATGCTGTTACTGCAGCGATTTTTAAATTTCCGGTTTAGATCAATCCCTACTCTTAATGGTTCATTTTTTTCTGGTTAATGAGCTCGATAAACCATCTATGAATTGATCGTTATATGACGAGTTTTGTTGAGAAAAATCAAAGCGTTGACACACACACATGCATGATTACATTTTTATTCATCGTAGTTTTTGGTGCTTAGTAAGCAGAATAGTTGGAGGTTTTTCGACAATCTTTTCTGGATACAACTCAACAGCTGCCCGTTTGTGAACAGCGTGAGTCAGACATCACGCAAGCAAGTGTCAGAAGTGCGGCCGTTTCGCCTCCAACATCCTTTTAGATTGTCGGTTGCATCATGTCCGAGCAAGAGGTACACTCATTGATAGCATAACGCATTTATATTATTATTATTATTATTATTATTACTATTATTATTAACCAATAATTTTGGGTTTTGAAGGCATAAAAACGACTAAAATGTTACAAATATTTTCTTCATAAACGTAAATTAATCAATATAAATTATTGCTGCTATTTTTAGAACACATATATTAGTGTATTTTTATACTCTAACTCTAAATTAAATAATAAACATTATTTTCTAATTGAATTCTTTGTGTGGAGTTAGGGCTGTACAAACGTTTTATGTCATTGTATTGATGAATGCCTCTATATTGGGAGTTTTCTTCCAGCATTTTTTCCACATAATAAATATTTTCTACAGTCAGTGCCTTCGAAAGTTTTCCGTTCTTCTCTTTGTCTTTAAAAGGTGTTTAAGTTTAAGTCAAACCGTAATAAAACATTGCTTGCCCCAGTTTCATTGCGTGACACAAACAAAAGTTTGCACCTTTAAGATTCCTTACGACCCGAAACTTTTTGAATGTCCATCACAGCTCTATAAAGATTTTCAGATAACTGTTTCTTCTTTAATGCGAAAAGGGGGGGGGGTAATTAAAATCAGTAAGTGAAACTTATGAAAATAGTAGCTTCAAAAAAAGAAAACAGGTAAATGGTGAAACTGACAAAATGTACATAAAAAGAAGAAACTTTAAGGGCTGTGACTTCAGTGGCGGCTCTTGAAATAATAAAAAGTTTTAAAATATCCTGATAGCTATACAAGGGATTCCAGAATAAGAACTTACAAATCGCATAAGGTTTTTCTTGTATGCAATCAGAATTTTCAAAACACCAATTTTGGTAGAGCAATTCACACCTCAACAAAGTTCTGAGTCGATTAATTCTTCAGTCACTGATGAAAGAAACCACTCACAATAACGCACACATGCTACGGGATCACCTTGTGGTAAACAAAAGACACATGTACATTTGCAAAATTTGATTTGTAACAATGACATTGGTACATGTACACATTTTGACCGCTCCCCCCCCCCCAAAGAGCTATCTCTTGAAAGCAAAATTCTTTTAAATCCTATTCGTTACAGCGCGCGGTTCACAAGATAACCAGCAACTGCAGCAGTTGTGTTAAGTTTTTCTTACACTCTGTACGGATACTTGCCGTTAGTGCAAGACGAAGGAGTGACCTGCACAGATAATAAGTTACCCAAGCGCACAGCCTAATAGCTCAGACGGTTAGAGCGTCATCCTACAGTTGTGAAGGAAGTGGTTTAAAATCCTTACCCACGTTTTTGTTATTGTTTGTTTTGTTTTTTACCTGAGTTTACAGATGCGCAAAGTGCTTTCAGTAGTGATTTTGTTGTCGAACGTTCAAGATTATCGCAAATTTTGTCTAATTTGTACTGTTCAGGAAGGAAGGGCCCAGAGAACTTCCTGACGAACGCAACGAACTTATTCGTATTTACACACAAAAACACTTTGGTCTAAATTCAACTGTCTTGCTATCTTCACGAACTGATGTAGACTGGCGACTGCTAGGAAGACAGAGAGGCGGCCGCGAAGCAAAAGAAGGTCGATAAAGTAAACTTTACTATGCTTCAGCATAAACTACAACACATCAGAGTTACTACAGCGTGTACAATAGGAAAATAAACTTTTAAAAAAGCATTTTTACGTACTTACACATGATTTACTGTTTGTGCGTCATTTTACATCAATGCAATAATGCACTTTGTGCACCGGGGAGGGGGGGCGCCAGCCGGAGCTAAATATCATAGCAATTAATGTAATAAGCTAAAAATCCAAAAAGTACAATTTTTAGCTACGGACAATAACTAATTCACTATACTAGAACATTAAAAAATTGTTGCAGCTAAAAAAGTCTCACAAGTTATATTTAGTAAGTTGGCAATGCTCGACAGCTTGCGCATCCTTCTGACTTGTTATGGAAGCGGGGCAGTCAATCAACAACACACCTGTCTCCCTGCCCTATATGCTACCCACAGTCAGTTTCTCAGTTTTGGCTGTATTTGCTATCTCGGAGCATAAAGCAAGCGTCTACCGTTGCTATGAAACAAGTCGCAAGTACAGTCAAATTCGTTCTGACGGGACTGGATTGTGCCAGAGGATACAAGTGTAAAAATCATGCCTAAGTATCGCGCTGTTATCGATACCTGTTGCATCTGAAAATCCGGGACTTAGATCTTGAGCTATTTTCCCCAAAACTGCGTTGGAAGTATGCAATATGATATGTGGGCACTGAAGGGACAGACACTCAGGTTCACTGGAAACGAATGCCCCTACTTCCCCTCTGCCCGTAATAAAAACGCAATTCAAGATTTTAACACGTGTGTTGCAAATTGACATTGGGGTTGTGTTCTGTAGATGAGTTAAGTTTTGTTAACATTAAAACCGTGACTCGCGATTACGATGTGACCGGAAGTCCCGGTCAGTTGATCGGACTCTTAAATGTATTCATAATCCGTCCAGAACAATAGCCGAAGTGTGACGTCATACAGCACACGCCTTGTATAAACTCTGCGCGAAATTTAATGCTTTTATGGTGGATATATGTATGGTATTCAAAACCTTCAGGTGTGTTCATTTTCACCAATTTTAAATGTTTTCCGCCATTGTGTTTTTCTGATTAAGTACAGCCAAAGCTCGGCTCATTTATCTTTGTAACGATTTTCTATGGTATACAATAAAAATTCTGGAAAATAGCGTCCATTAACCTATTTTAGAAGGTTACATTTCCATTTTAAAAACAGACTGGGAGCAAGAGCTGGGCTGTACGGTAGATGATTCAGTTGCTGGAAATCACAGCGTGTTGAACTATTCGCCTCAGCATCCACGCCTCTTTTCCTTGATAACACTGTGCATTTGTTCGGAAGAGCACAGTGCGATCAGTGACGCTTTACCGCATAGCGTAGGGTTTTTCCTATGAGCGAGCCACCATTCGTTTGCCGCGCTGTGGAGCGGGTAGCAAGCCTGCTTACTTATTTGTTGGCTTTCCTGACTGTCGCAGTTGAGCGCAGCTGTTCCCTGGTGTGTGTTGTGTAGTTCATTTCTTAATTCGACTATATATATATATAAATTAACACTAATAATAAAAGTAGATAAGGATATGGACTTGTCTAGCTTCTTGCCATTGAAGAACTCACCTGTCCCAGAGTTCCTGGCAGTCTACAAAGACATTTTGTCAGGTCCTTCAGAATCGCCTTCATCGTTACCTCTGATAATGGAAAATGCCTCTCTCAAAGTTTTTTCTTGGATTTTGAGAAAAGTCGCACGGATATAATCTGAACTACAGGGAGAGTGGGAGATATTCGGTAACAACATTTGCGATGTCAGTCGTGAAATGTCGTGTTGCGGCACAAAAAAGTGTGTGACATGGCCGTGTAGAGTTTTCAGGACATCTCTGTAGTATTGCTCAGTTACAGTTGTGTATGCAGGTGCGAATGCTGGTAAACCTTTGCTTAAATATCGAAAAACAAGATGACTATATATTTCCGGCATAAGCAACCACTTTTATTTTCCACCCAGCTGTTTATATTTTCAACTGCATGCCGACGTCAGCAGTCTTGGAACCCACTGTGCACAAACACGTCTCATGTGCAACTTTCCAGTAACCAACATGTGGGTGACACGCAGTTAAATACTCAGAATTTCTGAAAGTGTTCTTAACGTCTCACACAATGACAACAGCACCAGTGTTAATGCTTTCTTCCGTTAGAGCTTCGTGTTCAGCTTTCTTTGAAATTGACTGCCTTCCCTCTTAAAAACATTTTAAAGCATCTCAGAGCTGTGGTATGGGAAGAACTAACTCTCTATAGACTCAGATGAAGATTTGCTGAGACGAAAGCAGAATTACAGAACAGCGTGTCGTTCGTTACTTGTCATTTCCATTTTGCTGTTGCCGGAACTGAACATGTCTCTATTTGCACATCTCTCGCAGGCGGCAGTGACAATAATTCCACCAGTGTCATGTGTACTTTACACACTAAGCTAACAAAATATTACAAAGTAAAATTATGGCTGTAAAAAGTTTATTGAGCCGGCCAAGAGACGGATGCCAAATCTCACTACAGTTTTAATTCGGGACGTAAGCCAGTTACTTTACTTTCAGCCTCGGCATTTTGATGTTGTTTCATCTTCAAGATTGGTACGTGTATGTTGAAATTCGGCAGCCAAGGTTTAATTTTTGAAAAATAAGTGCAAGAGCCCGCATAAACTTTTATAAATTTTCTTTGAAGTTACAATATCTTTTTCAAAGTAATGTATCACCGCAGGATATCCAATTTTATTGAATTCCCACAATATGTCTCCTTTAAAAAACTGTATTATATAAATTATTAGTAACAATGACTTGAATATTTAACGTAAAAAACTATTATTTAGCCAATTACGGTTGACGCTGTAAGCTTTTCACGTGTTCCTCGTAAAATACGCAGGTAGGTAACTTCATGCTAGTTCAGTTATATACAAATCTGATAAAGAATTCTGAATCTATATTCCGTCACACAGGGGCTGCGTAAACTATGCGAATTCCTCAGCAAGTAGAATAGAGCGCTAGAGCATAGATTGGTGCCGCAATCGATTTTTTTAAATTTCGGTTTTCAGGTGTATCCCCCCACTTCTATTGGACCGATTTCTCTGATTTTGAGAAAATATTTTTCTTAATTTATTTGAATATTGTATACTTGTTTTGTTGCGAAAAAAATATTAGTGCCGCTAACGATTTTTAAATTTTGGTTTTTAGATAAAACCCTACTCTTGATAGTCTGATTTCGGTTATTTTCAGAGAGTATTTTTCTTATTTTGTTTCAATCGCCTATACCAAGCATTAAAAAAAATTGCGCCCGTAGGAGCGATTTTTAATTTTCATTTTAACTCCCACTCATTAATTTTGGTTTTCAGGTACCCCTATTCTAACGGTACGATTTCAGCGATTTTTAGAAAATATTTTTCTTATTTTATTTAAGTGGTATATACAAAATTTTGTAATGAAAAATTAAATATTGTGCCGTTAGCATTTATTTTTAATTTTTGTCTTTTAAGAAAAACCTTCCCCCAATGGTCCAATTTTGCAGGTTAAAGAACTCGGTGATCTTTGTTAATTTATCATTAAATGCTGCACGCGCGCGCACACACACATATGGATAGATGGAAATTTGAAGGAAAGTTTTCAAAAATCTTTTCATGGGTACAACCACTGTAACTACATTCCTTTGGAATTCGCTAAAACAGCGCATTAAAAAACGAAAGAGAAAGTTAAATTCCTTTTTAACAAAATAAAGTTTTTTAAAATGTTTAAAAATATTTTCTAAAATATGGTAGATATTTTATTAAAAATACATAAATAATTTATGCAACTGCCTCGTAAAAAATAGTTTTAGGATATTTTGTAAAACTTCCCTTAAAGTAGGCTATTGCATTTTAAAACCTGTAAGATAAGAAAAATAAACATTAGTTTCTTAATATAGTCTTTCATTGCCTCCGTTTTCAAACTCGCCTTGCAGCAAAACCCTGCACATGTTTGCTTAAAGCATTTTCAGAGTCCCGTTTTATTTATGCTCTACAGGATATCATTATAATAATTGTGGCAAACCGTGGCCAATCACAAATCGCTTATCATTATTTATGAGTTATGAAACTTTCATCTAAACACTAATTCATCGACGCGCAGATCAAGTTTCCGCTTTTTGACGTTATTACCTAAATGTCAAACAAGATTCGAAATTTCGTCATACGAGCGCACTACGTTTTTGTGACAAAAAATAATAAACAGCTTGTAGAGAAAGTTGTTCTGATTTCTAATTCACTACTGGTTTCAAGATTATTATTATTTTAATTTCGTTTTAACTTAAAAAATTAATTGCCTACATTAACAAACACACTTAAACAGGATGTAAATATTACCAAGATTTCCTTTCGTGTAACTGTTCAAAACCAACGAATATATACAGTAATAATACATTTTAAAACATTTGTATTGACACAAACACATAAAAAGAGGGGCTTTAAATTATGTGTTGCTGATTTTGGTTTATTTACGGACGCTGTTTAACATCTCAGGTCATCAGCGTCCCATTCAATTCCGGGCGTGAAACGGCCGACAAATTTTGCTCAGAAGTCTCTTCTTTCAGGCTTGAGATTTTTTTCGTGCCGTAAATGTACGACACGGGACCCACGGCTTTGCTTGCCTTCCGAAGAAAGCCATACTTACGATTTTTACGCCCAAAAATCCCTCACCCTGGCCGGCATTGAAGCCTCGATCTTGGGTCTAAGAGGCAAGTGTTGTTACCACTTCACCACCAGGACCGATAACTTATGCGTAAGGTATACCCAAATCCATCAAGGAGGCAAGTGGACCATATGTGTGTGTGTGTGTGTGTGTGTTGATTCAATTAGACGGCAACTTTGGGTTAACAAAGAGAAATGTTTTAAAAACAAGAGAATGAGAGCTTTAAATCACGCATTGTGCTGCACAGCAAACTTGCTGTATGTTTTGAAACACACAAAATGTTCTACATCAAGATGAAAAAACAGGAAGATTGGGAATTTTGTTTACTTTAACTTCTTTATTTATAAAAAATAAATAAATGTTGACCCATACATAAGAGTTTTTCAAAATACTATCTCATTTCAGATGAGCATAACAGCTTCCAAATCTCGCTTTAACCTTTCCTCCTTGGAAGGATTCACATCTTTACAAAATCCAAAGAACAACAATCAACAACATCTGAACTTAGAATTTGTTTTCTCTTTCAGAAACTGAGAGCACAAATATCAAGAGGTCAAGGTTTTGTTCGCAGTTTATTATTGTTCATATCACACGATTTTGAAAACATTTTTGCATTAGTAATGTAATGTTACAGCATTCACCTAACTAGAGAATATAACCCTCATATAAAAAGCACTTAATTTTTTTTTTTTTTTTTTTTATAAATTGCCTATTTGCCACAACTTACCCTATAATTTAAAATTGTTTGGATATAAAGATAGGTAGTTGGTATCTCTTAAGCAGTGAATGGGGAACAAATACAGAGAAAAAATAGGAAAAATTAAAATAAATATTTAGAAAATAAAAGAGGATGCTAGATACAGCCGATAAAGATAAACGGACCTCCTTCCAGGAAACAAGACATCCTCGCTTAATTACTGCTAGCCTCTCGACCGACCGACCGACCGACCGACTGTAACAGGCGGCATCAGTGATTAAAAGCGATATTTTATAATCGATTTCAATCATCACCCGTCCGCATGGTAAAACGACCAGATACATCAAGCAAAGCAAACAAAGATGGGAGAGAAACATGGGTGAGGGAAAAAGGAACGATGGAAGAGTAGATGAAACAAAATGAAAATGTAGAAAAACTAAATTTGTTACGTGTTTTGTGTGCACTTTAAATTTGTACAGATACATAGGCTAATGAAAGTTCTTGTCTTAAAAGTTGAAGTTTCCTTAAGATGAACGCTTATCCCACACGTCGGTGAAATAAAACAGTACGACACAGAAGTAGACGTTTTTTAACCCATGATATGTGCGTATATTTTAAAAAATAAAAATTATATAGTTTTCTGTTATATTAGGTTCACTTTATGTACATTATATAACCATTTTTAAAATTTAACATTTAGACAGCTTAGAAAGTGAAATTATTACCCTCTCAAGGTCACTTATCAGTAAAATTTGTATTGCTAAATGTTAAAATAAATGAGAAAGAAAAATATTTATCTAGAATTCCTAAAACATAAATTAATCAAAATGAACATGCCCGTTATCGGGCAGCAAATGTCTTCTTGGAGTTCAATTATGCCTCACTCTTGCTCGAGAGGATTTAAATTCGGACCTGCAAAAAAAATAAGTTATTGAACGAGAATTATTTAGGGCGGGCATTATCGTTATCAAAATATTGTCGACAGTTTTCCTCGCTATACTTGCATATCTTTAAACGCCCTTGGATTTTCATCTGTTGAGTGGATTAAATCTGAACAGATATCAGCAACGTTTGTATAGTTATTCAATTCAAAATTGAAAATTGGAAAATACTGTAAAAAATATGGGATTTGTTACACCTGAAAAAGAACTTTTATATTCACTAAAAGTTGTTCCTTCAACCAACTTTCATTCAAGATTATGAAGATATGCCTTACTAATAAACAAAGACCGGAATACAAACATTTAATTCACCGCGTAAATGTGACTTAAAATAAAAACGCAACACATTGGGAAAAAATTATAAATACAGAACTTACAAATGATACAAAACACGGAATTAAAATTTAGGAGAGATAAAAGTGTGTTTTATAGGAAGAAGCAGAATATAGCACGTAGAAAGTAAACTTATATTAGGTAAAATGAATCCTTATGATTTTTTTTATTTTATCTACAAAACCCATTAGAATGGTTTAAAACACTAAAAGCGTGATAAACGAGAATATTTCAATATATGCCACTTGAATATTTGAAAATGCATCATTTAAGCTATGAACAAAAAGTATACACATATAGACTACTAGTCAAATGGAGCAACATATTTACACCATTGGTTCAGTGTTTAGCAAGCAAGTCAATTTAGCTACGGCTGCACCCCATTATATTTCATTTATATATATAACAGCTCTCAACCTGAACACGAAACAAATTTCGTCAAATAGTGAAATTTTATTTCTTATGCCTCTATGAGCAATAACTATATATTTAATTTAATTTCATAAATTATCAAAGAAACTATTTTTGGTTCGTTTACAGAAAGACCGCGTGATTTGTCAAAATACAATATGTATGAACATGTGTTACTAACATCAAACCTAACACAATTATATGTGTGTAAAAGCTGGTAGATAAGCCTTGCCCCATTTGATATCGATAGTGTTACGTTCGCCACTTAAAATGAAGCGATACGGGTAACAAACTTCTAGTTGGCCCGGCGTTGGCCACTGCTGGTGTAAATAATAACATAATTATGCATTACATCCATTTTTCACAATTCATACTTTAAAATATCTTTACTTTTTCGTTTCTAATTATTTTTTTTTTTCAAAAGTAGGAAATATTTATGACCGATCTGATTATATTTTAGAAAAAATGGAGGTAATAGATGATAGTAAATCTGCATATCAACTTTAAATTTTTCTTTTTCTTTTTTTATTCTGAATTTCTTTAAATTTTTTACAAGAATGTATAATATGGTTTATTTGACTGTTGCGAAAAATGGTGACTTAGCGAGTTGGCACATACTGTACTGAACTATTTTGTTGCTACATTTCTAATTTTTAATTCCTTCAGTTTCCCAAGCACATGGATTATCCGTAAACCATTTGACTGTTACGAAAAATTGCGACATAGGAACAGGATAGTATAAAAAAAAATCTATGCATTGCCTCTAAAGTTTAAATGATTCGCTTCTAATTTTAATTTTATTTCATTTTCCAAATTCTTACATTACTTTTGACCAATTTGATCAATAGCAAAATGCGACATAAAATAAGGCACTAATAATATGCAATACCAAAATCTGCACATGATCTCTTTTTTTTTTTTAATTTCTAATTCTAAATTTATTTAATTTGTATTTTTGTGACCCATTTGACTGTTACGAATACTGGAACATGAAAGATGGTAAGTACTGTATATCATAATGTTATTTGTCTCCTTTTTAATTTTGGAGTTATTTAATTTATTGTGTTCCATTTGACTGTTATGAAAAATTGCGACTAGTATAAATAATAAAGAATCTGCACATAGGTAACTTATACATGTTATATCTTCATTTCATTTCCCAAACGCATTGTTAATTTATAGCTCATTCAACTGTTTAGAAAATTTGCGACATAGAAAAGTAGACATTACTTTCAAAGTTTTATTTTTTTCAATAATTTTTTAATTTGTTTTATTTTATGAAAGGATTTCTGGTTACTCTTTTTTTTTTTTTTTTTTTTTTTTTTTTCTTATAAGCAGCATACATCACAGCCCAGCGTTCCTCTTAAGAGCTGTGACGAAATCGTAAGACAGTATATTCGCTTCTAATTGATTCGTGTTTGTTCTAGAAGCCTCTCCGTTTTGTTGTTTTGCTGTCCGCTCTTGTCCAAAGCAAATAAACTTTACATATATTTGCCCTTTCAAGATCAACTTTGAAATATTTTCTGGTGCGGAAATATGGCTTTAAAATCGAAAACGTGTTGTTGGACAAGTGTTTTTAAGTACTTGTTTGCGCGTCTAAGAATTTCATTTGGCAGAATCCCATAGTCATCATCTCGAAATGCTGTGTAAAGAAACAGGTAAAGAAAGTGACCTTGTTGAAGATTCTTAGAAAAGCTAATATCGATAACTGATGCATTCAACTGTTTTCTGCGGGACGAACTCTGACCTTGATCTTAGAGAGAAGACAATTGTCTTGAAATGTTTCTAGGAGGTCGTTCACATACCTGGAAGATTGGCGTGAGGTAAGAAAAATGACAGTCATTGAAACCGCAGCCGTCATTGTTACATACAAATTTAGGGAAACAAAGGAGCGTGAAAAGCAGAAATGACACGTTTGGGCATGCCGATGGCCGGATGGGAGATTTAAATCACGTGGCACCAAAAGAAAATACCTGTCGGCGTGTCTTGAATATATCATTATTTGGAATTCTCCTCTTCACTGGGCAATTGAAGGAATTGAGCATTCAATAGAAAAAATGCATTTTGCCTGGGGAAATATTTTTGTTCGCGGTTGCCAGACTGTTCTACAACAAATGTCCAGTGTAGTCATATGTTTAAGTGAACGTTGATATCATGTGCAGTCAGTCATGAGTTTGGTCTCCCACAGGCTGATAGAATTAAAAACTCGGTGGAAAAGGCAAAAAAAAAAAAAAAAAACTGAAGGGTTTCTAAAAGTGCTCAAGGGAAGAAGGAAGAACTCAAAAGTCTGAGGTTATATGTTGATAACGTTCTGAAAATCAGCTGTCAAGCCACA
Source organism: Metallyticus violacea (assembly GCA_030762175.1). Taxonomy (NCBI): domain Eukaryota; kingdom Metazoa; phylum Arthropoda; class Insecta; order Mantodea; family Metallyticidae; genus Metallyticus; species Metallyticus violacea. Next base: position 88,981,076 of record CM060841.1, read on the forward strand.
TAAGAAAAGAAGGGTGATTTATGTAAATTTTAAGGATAACCGATCAACATTTTGGGACGTTCGGTCTATCAGTTATGTGATTTGCCCAAAAACTTACATGTTATATCACACTGAAAATAGTTTTAAATATTATGTAACAGTTACTATCAAACAGTGAAACACCTTGAAATTTTACTGGACAACTGAAATTTGTTCCTCAGTGTCTATGTGCACTTGTGGACTCTATACCCATTGCTCTGGGCGCGTTCATTGCTGAAGCGTTTTGTAATAACGTTCACAAATTCAACTTGCTGAGGAATTCGCCTAGTTTACGTACCTCCTGCATGTAGGACTTTTTGAGCCTGTCATTGTAGCATAATTGAAAAACTTCCAGAACATTGAACAATGTATTATGTTAAGGTAAGGAACAGGTTTTAAAATACAGCTGTTTTCATACCGTTCAGGTTTGTACTTAAGGATATGAAATAGGGAAAAAGGGTGTTTCCCTTTTTTGTGAGATTAGCATATTTAGCCCCCTTTTCTGCCCAAGGTGCTTCATTAGTTGGCCGAGGTCGTTAGGGCGCGGACTCGTGAGCGGGAAGTCTGGGGTTCGAATCCCGCCAGGAACGTCCTCCCTGATTCCCCCCCCCCCCCCAGGTTTTCCCCAGTCCTCAAATGGCAAATGTCGGATAGGTATCCTAAACTTAGGCCTGGAACGTTTCTTTCCTTAAAAAAATATTCTCCCAATCAGTGACTTTTTTTTTTATTGATTTATTTATGGACGCTCTTTAACAGCTCAGGTCATCAGCGTCCCATTCAACTCAGGGCGTGAAACGGCCGACAAATTTTACTCAGAGGCCTCTCTTTCAGGCTTGAGGTTCTTTTTCGTGCCGTAAATGTACGACACGGGACCCACGGCTTTACTTCCCTTCCGAAGGAAGCCATACTTAGGATTTTTACGCACCGAAAAAAATCCATCGGTCCTGGCCAGGTTCGAACCCGCGATCTTCGTATATTCAATCAGTGACCACAGCCTGTGATGCTTCGGTAGTAAAAATGGCGTTAAGCACTTAAAAAAATAAATAAATAAAACCGCTCTACCATGCCAAAAGTTCAGAAGAATTCAAAAGAGAGTTCATCGCAACTGGTGGTCTTCATTCAGTTGATGTAAATACTGCAACTGATAGAAGCACCAAAGAGTCAGAACTTGAAAAGCAGCAGGCATCGAACCCGGTCTCTTTAGACAGTAACTCAGTCCACTAAGTCAAGAATTCGAACAATTCCTCGAGAAATACTCGCAAAGGCCGAGATTACAAATTACACAAAGTGGAAATTTTTATTTATGGAGCTATTTAACATCTCAGGTTATCAGCGTCCTATTTAATTCAGACTTGAGGTTCTTTATCGTACCGGAACACGGGACCCGCGACTTTGCTTCCCTTCCGCAGAAAGTCATACTAAGATTTTTACGCCCGAAAAACCCCCATAGGTTCTAGCCGGGATCGAACCCGCGATCTTGGGTATAGGAGGGGCAAGTATGGTTACCACTACACCACCAGGACCGACTATTTATGAGAATGTTTTTGAGAAAATAAAAGGGGTGTTTCACAAACATGATATGCGATTCATGTTAAAGGAAACTATTGATATATTCATTATCTGGTGAAAGGATGAAGCCAATGCCACTCTGAAGAAGATTTGCGTAAAGTCCGTCCACAAATTGTCAACGCTTGCACAAGTTGCTGGGCATCACAGACTACAATAAGTTGATCAGATACGAAAAATGCAACAGCCCAACGGAACCTCAATGACAAAGAACTAGAGTTGGAAATTTTCACGGTGCATGGTAACTATGAATGATTTTTGCAAGACTGCGCCTAGTTCACTGCTGGAAAAGTACGGTGTATAGCTTTAAGGAATCGCATCACAAGGTGGTTTTTTAACGAATTCAAAAGAAATATTGCTATTGCGGTTGTACCCCTGGAAACAAATTTGAAAAATGATTTACTTACTGGGCACCAAAAATGACGACGAAAAAGGTTTATATACCTCTAGCAGCTGCAATTTTTTATCAAATAAACTCGGCATATAACGATCAATTAACAAACGATTTATCGGTTTCGCTAACCAGCAAAATTAAACTATTGAGGGTCCGGGGGGGGGGGGTTTAACCTGCAGCAAAAATTTAAAAATAAATTTACCGGCCGCAATTTGTGCTTTTTCTTAAAGAAACACACGGTATGTGGAATTTAAATAATGTATGAAAAATACGTCCGAAAATCAGCGATATCAGAATATTAAAATTGGGGATTCACCTAAAAGTCAAAATTTAAAAATCGCTCTAAGGGCGTCAATATTTATTTCTTTGCAACGAAACTCTGTCTGCACCATTTAAATTAAATAAGAAAAACATTTTCTAAAATTAGGGAAATTGGACTATTAGGAGTGGTATACCTGAAAACTGAAACTTAAAAAGTTCACTAGCGAAACCGATTTGTTTTTAATTAACGAAGCTCGGTGTGTGCCATTGAAATAACGCAAGAAATATATTTTTGAAAATCACCGAAATCAGACTATTGTGAGTGGATGTTTTCCGGAAACCTAGAATTTAAAAAATTGCTCTAGCGTCACCAATTTTTTTCGCAACGAAACTCGATATATACATTTTAAATAAAATAAGAAAATATTCTCGAAAGTTAGGGAAATCGTGCTATTAGAAGAGAAATTTAAAAAGCACTCTAGCTGCACCAATTTCTCTGCTTTGCAATAACATTTACAAATTGGACTTGCTGAGGAATTCGCTTAGTTTACGCAGCTCCTATGTGATGGACGTTTTGCATTTTCTAATATTAATAGAAGAAACTGGCGGAAAATGAAGACCAAAAGTAATTTTTGGACAAAAAATAATGAAATATGTAAACAAAAATAATATTTTACTGGCTGCCTCCGTATCCCAGTGGTAGTGTTTAAGAGTAGTAATCCGAAGGAGATGAGTTCGAATCCCGGTCAGGTCAAGATGACTCGGTAAGTTTCCTTGCTCCGAGAAAGTGAACGCCAGATAGCTTTAAGGCACGAAGAACTCCGAGCTCATTTGCGCCATTTCATTCACCCCTACAGTATTCAGTCCGCAATGTAGAGATGTCGTGAGAAGACAACAAATAAAACATAACAAAACATACTTTACGACCAGAGCATTATCAGTTTCCATGACAACAAGTATAAAGTGTTCCACACATTGACCAGTAAACTTTGAACGGAGTCCAGAAGGCGCTAGTGACGTATGGACAGAAAATTGTTCACTTTTTCACTGCTCGATCTTGAACATTAACATTTCCAACTGTGACGTTCTTGACACCTAAAGAAATGGGGAAATAAAACCTGGACTGGTATCAAACCCGCGACCTTTTCCCCAAGCCAAGGAAAAGTTAAATTTGTCACCCTTCAACAACCTCGGTTTAACGATCTGCTTGTCTTTTGTTCACGATGATGGACGGTATATCAGTTCGCCAAGTTTTCGTGTTACTTACTGGAAAGCACAATTCCACGACGTTTAGCGAGTAAAAACGAAGCCTTGAGTGATTATTTACTGGAAAACAATAACACCAACAGATTTATACGAACTTTGATCAGTAAATCAAAAATAAACTGACGCCTAACACTTCAGCGATTGTATCTTTTTCACTCCTAGAGCGAGATACGGAGACTCCAAATACTAGTACCAGTATGTGGTCAAGCGTTTTCCTATAAGAAGTTAATCGAATTCTCGCGGAAAGATGACGATGAAGTCAACGTGGTAAGCTCTCTCACATAACACGCGTATCAACTTCGCTCTAGTACGCAACCTATGGTTTAACCGTCCTATGTATCCCAGGGTGTGCCTTTAACGGGCACTACGTTACAACATAACTCTTTCGCTTTAACTGAAGAGAGTAAAAGTTAGATAAGT